>VZSV01000003.1:3473827-3496426 GCA_013398735.1 Nothocercus julius
TTTGTTATAAAAATTACAGATGCCATGGACTCTGCTGTGACTGCTGATTTGAAATTGGGTATCTTCAAGAAGGGTACTGAGAACACAACAGGGCAACATTTTGCTGAACTCGTGTCCTGAGTACTTTGTTTAGTACTGGTAATCACATCTCAAGGATGTAACAGAATTAAAGAAGGACTAGAGAAGAGCACCTAAAATAATCAAGGGGAAGGAGCAGCTTCTTATGAAGGGACGCTAAAAAGGTTGAGACTCTTCGGTCTGAAAAGAAGGCTGAGAAATGTACAAATAATGTTTACAAAATTATAAGAATGGTGGATAAACTGAACACAGATTAGTTGTTCATCAAACCACACAATATAAGGACAAGGGGATACTTTGTGAAAGGACTAGGGGATCAGTATAAAACATAAAAGCACTTCTGTATACAGTGAGTAATGAACATCTGAAACATAAAAAAAGGAACTCAACTAGATCAGCCTCTGATCTGTCTCACAGATGTAAAAATTCCAGTGTCAACAAAATATCTCAATCATCCACATGACAAAGGGGTAACAAAGTTAAATCTGCTGGTCCTTTGGAGGAGTGGGCCCCATTGACTACTAGAGCAAGGATGGACCAAGGTCCATGCAGGGCATTGCCCAGGGCGAGGCAGTCAAGCTGACGCCTCAAGACTGCCTCCACTAAAAAGAAAAGAAGGGTGGTTGTTGTGGGTGACTCCCTCCTGAGGGGAGCAGAGACCCACTGGAGAGGCTGCACCTCAAATAGTGTGTTCAGTTTTGGGCCCCTAATTACAAGAAGAACATGGAGGTGCTGGAGCGTGTCCAAAGAAGGGCAACAAAGCTGGGAAAGGGGCTGGAGCACAGACCTAAGGAGGAGTGGCTGAGGGAGCTGGGGTTATTTAGTCTGGAGAAGAGGAGGCTCAGGGGAGACCTTCCCGCTCTCTCCAACTACCTGAAAGGAGGCTGTAGTGGGGCAGGGGTCGACCTCTTCTCCAGAAAAACTACAGATAGCACAAGGGGAAGTGGCCTCAAGTTGCACCAGGGAAGATTCAGCTTAGATATTAGGAAGAATTTCTACACAGAAGGAGGGGTGAAGCATTGGAAGAGGCTGCCCAGGGTAGTGGTGGAGTCACCATCCCTGGCAGCATTCAGGAAATGTGTAGATGCAGCACTTTAGGGACATGGTTTAGCAGGCAGGGTGTCGAAGGCCTTATGGTTGGACTCGATGATCTTAAAGGTCTTTTCCAACCATAACGATTCTATGATTCTAGACCTGCCAAGCACACATGCCACGGCTGTGGTGATGCCTGCTGGTTGACCATGTTGCCTGCGATGCACATGGGTCCCAGTGTTCACAGGGTTGGGTACCATCTGCAGCAATGGATCCCAGAAGCTCTGGTGATGATTACAGAAGTAGCTTCCTGCACCCTTCCTGCACCACTCTCATATAGATGCTGTATATCTTGTTTTCCCAAGATACGTGCTTTTTTACTCTCCAGAAGTGCCAGGACAGAATTTGAGGAATGTTTATATCTCTATATGATAGAGCAATTTCTAATGCTCACTTGCAGACCATCTGCACAGCACAGGCACGGTGCCTTTTTGGAAGTGATTTATAGTGTTTTATAAGTTTTAAAGTGATTTATAGTAGATTTATAGTGTTTGCATGGTGTTGTGCATGTGAAAGAAGTCCAGCACTTCCCCTAAGTGGTCATTTACCAATCTTGTCCAGTAGGTTGAAACCTTCCTAGATAGGACTTGGTGGGGAAACTTCAGATATCCTTAAACTCATGTCGATGTTCTCACCACCCAAGCCAGGAACTCAATCCTATTTCTGCTATTCCTTTGAGAATAATTCCACCACCTTTACATTCTCAGGCTCTAAGCCCTTGACAGATAAAACCGGGATTCCCAGGAGCTTTGTCTTATACAAATTCATGTCACAAATCTGTGTTCTCTCTGAAGTGAAATACTGGGGTCCTAGTTTGGATGGGTTATTATAAGCATTTCGTTCAGAACCACAGCAGAAAGCTGCTACTTTACACAGAAGTAACTTAGGTATGTAACTTCCTTTTTAGAAATTCTTAATGCATTATTTCTGTAAGAGGCAAAGTCCAGAGCACTAACTGCTGCATATGGCTCTGGATTGATTTGCATTCCATCCTGTGGTATGTGAACCACCCTGGAAATGTCTGTCCTAAGGCTGTATCAGGTCTTCACACCTTCTTCCAAAATACCAGGGGATATCACTGCTAACTCATTTCATAATAAAAGCCATGCAAATGTTTTAAGCCCTAAGCAGAGCCTATCAGAAAATAAAAGGCAATTTACTAGAACCCAAACCTCAGCAAGTCTCCAGAATTCAAGGAAATGTGGAGATTTGAACCGGGGAGAGTTATCTCTTGCTTACCTGTATTAGAAATACTTGAACAGAGTGATCCTCTTGGTCTGTTGCAGTGAAGCACAGACTCTTCCTATTTGACCTTTTTATCACCATTTGATCCCAGAGTCTGGTGTTGAGAATCAGTCTCAAACTGCCTTGATTTCGCATAACTAAAATAAAAAAGTTTATATAATAAGTAATTGTAACTACCTTCAGTTGTGTTCCAGCATTTTTCTGCAATACTTGTATAAACTAATATTTTCATGAATTATTCTTTTTAAGTTGGTCTAAAACTTGACATTTTGAAATGATTTTAATATCACAATATTTTAGTTTCTCCCAATACATTTGGCATATGAAATGAAAAATGCAACATAGCTGTATAGTGCAAACCAAAAAATGGGCGTGCATTAAAAACAACATTCCAGAAGTGACTTGAAAGTCAGTGGTACTGGAATAGCAGAATCAACAAAAAGAAAATTGTCAGACTGGTGACTGAGCTAAAGGTATTTTGCAGCAGAAATACTCAGAGCCTAAACACAGTAGCAAGTGTACAGACTGAGTAAAAAAATGCTCATCCAAGGGGGCACCCCAGTTTGTGGGGCAGCTAAAATTATCAAGCAACATTAAAAAGACTTTCAGCAATCTGATTAAAATAAAAATCTAAGATTAGTTGAGATTAATTATATCTGGCGAGCAACACTGCAAGTTATTTAGTGTTTTGTATGTGTGTTATTTATTTCATTCTTACTTAGCCTTGATTGCAACATTCCACGTTTATTGCTAGAAGTGTCATTAAGCCTCAGAGATCCTCTGCCTCTTTCAATCCAGGTTAAAGAAAACTTGTTAAATACAAAGAGCTTGCAGTTGATCTAAGAGAGAAATGCATGATGACTAATGTCAATTTTATTGTTTTAAAACTTTATTTATATTTTAAGCCTTTGATAAGGATTTAGACACACATCTATACATATATACACACACACACGTCTATAGATATAACAAAATTATAGCCAAGGATCAATTACTTAAAATGAAATGACTCCAGATCTGTGCTAAACTTTCCGCTAATTAAGTCATGGAAAATACTCAGCATGAATCTCTTTTTTTTTTTTCTTCATTTATTCTTCATTTGAAATATCCATTGACAAAGATGAACTTATTGCAAGGTGAACTATTACCTTATTCATTCAAAACTTTATGCAGCACAACATACCAGTACTATCAGAGAATAAAGCTTCCATATTTTGACAGGACAGAAGATTTAATCAATGCAGAAATTAGCTGATTTTCAACTTTAAGATTTCTTAATCATACATGGTGGCTATTTACTAAAAACAAAACAAAATAAACAAAGAAAAAAACCTTCAAAATGAAGAATAGCAAGATATATTCTGCTGGGCCAGAAAGATAATTTCTGTTTTAGATGAATTATAAAACAAATTACTTGGATAATACATTGTTTTTTCAGGGTTTTGTTGTTGTTGTTGTTGTTTTCTCAGAAATGTTATGTCTTAAAAAATCTTAAATCACTTGCAATTTTGAAGTTTTAGTTAGTAATGACAGGTTTAGGAATCTACTGTAAGCCTATTTACAAAAATAAAAACACAATGAAGTTTGGAAGCATAATCACTTACTGATAGGGACTATAGGATGCACAGATATAAGATGAAAAAAGAAATGTCAGCCTACAAAAAAATTATTTAGCAGAGACATATTTAAAAAAGCAAAAAATTAAAATATTAGCCAAAGTGATGTTTAGGTCACTGTAATCTCTTGTATGCCTACATGTTCTTTTAAACAAGAAAACTGCTTACCGTGAAGGCTTTATGAAATACATACCTGTAATACATTGTGTTCTGCTTCTTCTCCAGTTATAATTTCAACTTTATCTAACAGAATTTTCTCCACTGGCTTGGAAATACAAGCAGCTGCTGATTCAGTTAGTGTTGCATTTTTTATGGAAGCTGTTTCTGAAAGATATTAGAAAGAAAAGTATCTCCCCCCTCATTCATAGAGGGAATATTTTTTGGACAACAAAAATAACCCATTTCATAGACTGAGACTTCCGTACTCCTTGTGGTGCTTGGTATCAGTTAGTGCTTTTAATAACTTTGGGGATAAAACTGGTAAATAGAGGAGAAAAAGTAAAAGGCTGAAATATTGCGAAATGTCATACCTGTTTAGACTCATTTTGAATTGAATGGGGCTCTCTGCAGATGCAGAGGTTTGCCCCAAGGAACAACTTGCAGCAACAAGCCCTAAATAGTTAGAAGATGAGCTTCCAAATGAAACTGGTCTGTTATACTGCTGTGCAGATTCATAAATACTGAAAGACATATGTGCCAATAATCAGAACAGCAATGCAGGTACTATAAAGACTTGACAGAAAGGAACATGCGTTACAAGACAGTTGTAGGTTTGCATAATTTAGATATGTCTTCCCTGAGCTTTTGTTTTTTTGATTTGTAAGAATGTTCATAAAAAGTAAGAGGCTCCAATACATCCGTGGAAGAGATGGCTGCAAAATTTCAGGATAGCACTCAATATAGCAGTCTATTTGGGATTCCCCTACAGTTTAGGTTACACCAGAAATTAAAGCTTAGACCAAAGTCACAAACTCTCCTGAAATCTGTCTCTATAGAAGTTTCAGTCCTGCAGACTTGTACCCCCTCAGGGTGTTTCAATCCTGCAACATTATTTATATCAGCGGTCACAAAATACAAAGAGTAGGCAGCTTAAAATTGTAGCTCAAAAACACAGTCCAAAATGTATTCACAAAATTCCCTGTGCATTTTCCAATAGCACACACATTTGTAAAACCCTATCTTTTCCTGAATAACCATCATTCTTTAGGAAGTTAGTCCAGTTCTATACCAAATGTCACAAACTAAATCACAGCTGCTTTTGAACGCAAATTTCTGTCACACACTGCAGTGGGGATATGTAACTTGATAGCTTGAGACAACTTGAGAATTGAGGAGTGTTACTGAGAACCACTCATCTGACATTCTAGCGAAATGCTAAAGCTAACTTACCTTATTTGCTAAATATGCTTACTTGTTTGTGGATGAGTACGAAACGATTCTGTGTACACAGATGTTACTACTTCTTTGCATGAATCAGCTCCATTACATGTCTCAGGATGTTTTTCAGGACTCTAGAAAAATATGAGGAAATAAGAATTCCTATTATGTCTTTGTTACTTCATATCAAGCAGAAAGTTGGATCATTTAAGATACATTATGTGAAGGTTAGGAATTGTGATATCTTAATAGTAAAAATGACAAATGGTACAATTTCAGTCTCTAATGGAAACAATTTTATTACCATCAAATCAGTACTTAATTCTTTTGCCAAGAATGGCTTCTTTGTAAGGATTCTGGAGTAGGATTTAAACCCACAAAAGGACTTACACGTTTAAGTATCAGCTAATTATCAATTTAAGCACTTATGCCCCAAAAGAATAGTTAAAAAATTCCCAGGCACATTGAACTTAACTGTGGAGGAATTAAAAAGCTCACTGACTTTTAGTTTTTGCAGATGAAGTTCTCTAGGCACTTCTAGTAAGTCCTCCCAACTATTGACAATGCTCAGTGACTACGGTCCTAGCTTACACCTGATTCCTGGTCATAAATCGTAACCCAGGGCTATGGTTTACAAGCTTTTGCACTGGCAAAACCCACATTTTTTTCATTCTGCTTCTATGAAAAACTGAATTTCAATCTATTTTAAGTGGTACAGTCTTTAGTTTGGGAAGTAATTCTTTTGTCTTAAGATTCCTTCAGGACTTGATCCATGAAGCTGTTTTTCCACACGCACAGTGTAACTTAAGGTGGACAATATCTAGGATGAAGGTCCCATTTTCCTCCTTGGCCCAGGAGAATTCACACTCATTTCTCCCATCTCTTAACAGTTATATTGGAAACTATGAGAGTGATGGGAACTTCATTCTTTTCTCTCCTGTAGTGGCTGTTCCACTTTGCATGGAATAGGGATGCCTACCCCTCTAACATCAAATATTTAGGAATTTCCTATACATCAGACATTGGAATTGTATCTACTCACATCTCAAAAAGAACGTAAGGAGCTAGAAAGAATCAGTATCTGAGAAATTTTATATTCATAAATAGATTAATCTTGGTAACAGTTTGCCAGCATTTACATATCTTACCAAAACCCTCTCCATCATGTTTTCTCCAAACACAAAATCAGAATTGCTGTTGTTTACTATACTTTTGTTTTCAACTTGCTGACTTCTATGGGAACAAAATAAGATAAACATGTGATGTAGAACTTTGTAAAGAAAATATAACTAAATTCAAGCATTTACTTTACCACACTGCACATTGAAGATGAACAAATAAAACCCTAGGAACCAGACAAAGACTTTAAGAGAATCTGAGACTATTTTCTACCTAACCATTCACAAAGAATGAAGGATGCTGTCCCAAGAGTGTTCCTTAAAGGCAAAGGACTGCCAAAATGTAAAGGGATGGTAGCAATGGCTATCCATCAGTCCCTGAAGAAGACTGGGATTGAATCCCTTGTAGTTAACACGTTCTCTGCCACCTTTCTGAATGTGAGGGGAACAAGGGCAACATAACAAGTTTGTTATCAGTAGCTTCAGCAGTTTGAAATTTCATTCTTCCATTGCTATCTGGTCTCACGCTCACAACTTCCAGGCAAAAATCTCTAATCAAGCATCGACAAGCAACAACACACACACATGAGCTAGCTGACACTAAACTGGTTAGTCACAGTAGTGTTCCCATGCAGCCGGGCTCTAGAGAGAGGTAAAGATTTTTGCATCAGTCTGAGCTTTTTCACTCATATTTAAAGGCATCAGAGTGTAGGAAAAGTTCTGGCTCCCTGTCCAGACAAGTCGGCTTCCTCATGCAGAAATGCTAAAAGCCATGTTGGTCAACCCATGTCTGCACAAAGATATGACCCCATCACATTATACTAGTTGTTTACTCCAGAAATGTTGACATGTACGCAGAAGTAGGGCACTATGACCTGCAAACAGTACCATATGGCTCTCTTCACACCACCGGTGTCCAACACAGAGTTTGCTAATTCCTGATTTTCTCTACAGCCAAAGTATTTATGGGGTGGTGCAGTTATGGAATCAAGACAGACTTCTCTAATGAGACAGAAACATGACAACCATTCAAACCCAAGCAGTATTTTTTGCTGGCAAGGCTGCATGAGATGGCAAACTAAAGTAGCTTCTTGCTTGGGGTTGCTAATAAGAGACAAGCTGTCCCAAAGAGATTATCACTGCTAGCAGTCCATTCCTTATGGCATATGGGACTCATGTCAGCACCCACAAATCCTGGCACCACACACAAATACCAGGAAGCACAGTATGGAGTAAACACCATGAGCTCAGCAGCAGGTTAGACATGTAGAGAGAAAGGACAAGGCCTCAGGCCAAGTGACAAAGGGGTGTAGGAATACATTAAAAATCTTACCGTGTTGTTTTAGGGCTAGAAAGATTGATGGCAATAGATGAACTTACTGCTGTCTTCAAACTTACTGAATTCTCAGCTGAGGAATAAGAGCTGTTTTCAGATAACTAGGAATAATATAAGCAGATGAATTAATTAATTCAAACATATTCTCTGTAATAAACAGATCTGCTAGAAATCCAAAGTCACTTAAGTGTATTTCTGTGGAAGTTGGTGGTACTTCCTCCCACTGTGTACTAAGCCAGTGTGGTAAACAATATCCTCTAAGTCAACACACTGAAATGTTACTTTCTGAAAAAGCAAAGTCAAAAAAGACCCCCCACCTGATCTGCTCACAAAATATCATTGCCTGAAAGTTAAGACAGGCTGCAAGGGCAGCAGGTTTTTCAAGCACAGTTGGCAGTGGTACAACAGTTCCTCATTGATTGTTTCCCATTTCATTAATTCCCCCATTCACTGTTTCTCCTGAAACTCATATGGGGAATTCCTTCAAAGTCCTGCAGCCAAATAACTGCTTTAAAACAGTGTTGTTTTTAATTCTCTTGAGCTCCAAACATGCATATTAGCCATTAAAATCACTTTTCTTTTTACCTGAGCATGTGCTCCTTTCATAGTCACTAGATATGCCATGGGATTTTCAGGACATGGGAGGGCTTGTGGTGACTGCAAAATGGCAGGTCTAATGACATTCCGCAGTTGACTTGGTGACAAGCATCCTTGCAAATGAAAATAAAATATTTAAAGAAAGACTTTTCCTCACATCTAGTTCATACCTATGTGTCTTGTCCCTTTAACTAAAAGCTGCAAAGCACACTTAAATAACAGTTATTGCCATTGTTTACTTACAACATGTTCTGAAAAATGCTAATCCCTTCTAAAATTCACAAATCTGCATTGAAACCAACCCATAGTATCCCAATAAAATAGACGGGTAATACATACATATACTTACATATATATATATTAAATTTACACAAACACACACGTGTGTGTGTGCACATGTGTATACACATGGATGTGTATGCATGTATAACAAACTTGCACTGCTTTGTGATAGATCTGTTAGCTGGTATTTCAAATTTAATCCTGAACTGGCACATGCCAAGAAGGGCTCCTCATTGCCTTCTCTGGAAGCAGAGTTTTAACGTCGTTCAGGCATGTATCAGAAATGTGGAATTGGGACATTTCAAAGTTACCACAGCTCTACTCAGAAATTAATATAACCATAAACAGACAGAGCAGAGGCTCCGAACAGAGCTTACAGGATACATATGTCCTCAAATAAGTAACTCATGAACCTCCTAAAGCATTCACTGAGCATGGAGGAGGGTTGTCATTTTTATCTCTTCTTTATCTCTTAAGAAGGTCTTTGTGGAAGAAGAGTCAATACAATGTTACAATGACAAGTTACCTTCTTTTGTACTTTTGATGTCAGTGTTTCTTCGAAGAAGAGCTGAGGTCATGAATATGTTATTCTTCTTTACTAAAGAATGAGGAATTTAAACTTTAACAATAAGTAGTAATAAACTATTTGTCTATATGTCTGTAATCAATTGCCATTTTGATAGTATTTCAGCAATATCTCACAATTCATCCAAACAAGATCTCTGAGATCTTGTCCTCACTTTACAGCTGAAGAGATTTAGGCACGGAAAGCACTGCAACTGTTTTGGCTATGTCAGAAAAAAATATTTTTTGCATATTAACAGATGCTTTAATCTCACAAAATCCCACTTGAGCTGCTGGTGCTGCTAGTTTCCAAAAGCCATGAAAATACAAATGCTATCTGGTCCAGTCTCATGTTATTTTTTTAGGATCAGTAACTTAAGGTACCCTGCCCTAACATGTGATTTTCTACATAAATATTTATTGCTGTTGTTTTCTTCTTTTAATTACCTGTCTGGGAGGGGGGAAAGGTAGGAAGGATGGTAAAGGAAGACGATCTTCCTCTTTTCTGAGAGAGCGTTGTACCTGAAAGGATAAAGAGAATGAAATTATCCTTTGTTCATAGCAAAAAAAGAATAATTTTTGAGGTTAGCCAATTTGATGTCATGCCTTCCTTGGGAGCAGAATTAGCTTATTTCCTGCTACCTACTAGTCTTCTGAGGAAGACTTTCAGGTGATGCCTCTAGTGTTGAATCAGAGGGGTCCCTGAGGCCATGTAGCACAGCCTGGCTTCCTGCTAGTCACCATTACAGTGGTTCTGTCTTGAAAACGGTCACTGGAGAGGTTCGAAACTGAGCCAGGGAGTGAGCTGACAGCTCTGCACTGTGGACAATCCAGAGGCTTAGCACCTAAGCTTCCTCCTGAACTCTGCTTTATTTTTTGGTACAGGCATGCTCCCCATCCTGAACCTATGGTTTTAATAGATTACCTCAGTGTAATTTTCAAAGTAACCTAAACTTAGGCTATCTGAAATCCTTTTAGCTTAGGTGTGCCAGAGTACTGGATAAAGCAAAACACAGTATACATATATTAAGGCCTAAAGTGTGAAATAACTTTTTGGACCCATCATCACATTAAATAAATACTATAAACCCCAGATCATTCTTACTGTCTTCAAAGACTTGTGCCTATTTTCCCCAAGTATCATGGAAGGAATACACTGCCTTTAAAGGGATTTCCAGGTCAGCTGGCAGATAGATAGAAGTAGAAGCCTTTCTGAAAATTGCTTTACATTTCTATGGATTCCCCAAGAAACACTGTTCTCTTCCACAAACAGGGGAATCTCATTCCTTCCCAGCCCCCATCCTCCCTTGTCTGAGTTCCAGGAATCCATATAGAATATATGCAGATAATTTCTAAATGTATTCAAAAATACCATCTCTTCTTTACCAGATGAGATTACAGAAGTGCAGTAATCAGAAAGGCGAGTGGAGGTGAACAGCACACCTGTGTTGGACTGTGAGTCAGACTTCTGGAAAGTAAAAGACGATGATCTTGCCCGTTTTCTGGACCAACTAATGAGATCTAAAGAAAAGTAAATACGTTGTTCTGTAGAAACATTTGGTAGTAGATTTCAGCACAATGGTATGATACAGATTTAAAACTTGAAGACGATAAATTCTAGGAACAATTTATAATAATAGCTTTAAGGCAGAACGTAAAAGTGAGAGAGTCAAGTCCTGGTACAAAGCCCTAGTGAGTCTTCTTCATTTCTACCAATGTCAGGGGATCTCAAACCAGCACTTGGAATCAGTTCAGTGCCCACAGGCTCAGAATGCATCAAGAATGAGAAGCTACAGTGCAATGGGGCCTGCATGAATAGAAAAGGACAGATAGGAACTAATGAAGTTAATGAATAGTCCTGCCTATTTTCCAGAAGTTCTGGAGTTCTGCTCTCTGACAAATCTGAGAGGTAAGATGGGAGAAAGATACTGGAGGAAAGACAGAGCCATACTGGGAAATATTAGGAGGCCTTACAACCCAAGCAGTGAGAGACTGTTAACAGGGATTTGTACTCGCTCATACAAGGTGAGGGTTTAAACACTGTTCTCACAGGCAATGGTCAAACCTATGAATAACCCAGTGTATTATTATACTATTTCAATGAAGTGATTATTACCATTTTCAGCTTTGCAAACTGAGTCTTCTGCAGGCCGCTGAAAAAAAACAGAAGGGTGAAAGGGTCAAGGAGAATACATCTGCCATCTACTAGAGCAGGACACAAAGTTTGTGAATCCAACATATATACATATACACATGTATATATATATATATATGTATATTAAAAGCAGTTTTGTCTCTACTTCTGCTTGTTCTATTTTGAGCTCAGTTATCACAAGTCTTAACCTAGGCAGAAGCCTTCTACTGCCAGTAGGATCACTGTCTATAAAATCTTCATTTCTTAGAATTTCTATCAATTATGCAAAACAAAAGCTTAAGATTTTACCTTCAAAGGATGGTTCTTCTTCTCAAAGACAAATGTTGGCTGGGCAAGCACCGATCTCTCTGGAAAAGAAAAAAAATAATTTTTAATGAGAGTTCTGTAGTTCCACTTTTCAGACATAGTTCTCAAAGGGCTCTGCACACAAAATCAAGACTTTATCCCTTTGTTACAGTTTAAAGAAGCTAAGGAGCTGCAATGGTGTATAGCATTCTCTATAAATAATAATAAAAAGAAATGTGTGGGTCCACATTCCCAGTGTGAGTTTTGCCTAACTAGAGGCCTCAGGATTGCCTCATATTTCTTTTACTTTTTTTTTTTTTTTTTTTTTTTTAAGGGAAAAAAGAAGATATTGCCTCTCATCCAGTGCCCTTAGTCTTTAGAAACAACACATTCAATTATATGGTTTTCCATAAGAATACCAGATATGGTTTAGGGGACTAAATTACAGTAACAAGAACATTTCGATTTTCAGGCCTCATTAAGCAGTAAGTTAGGAAATTACACTTTCTCCTCCGCTCATCTCAGATACAAAGCCACCTTTTACACCCTAAGAAGCCAGCAAGAACGCAGCCTTTAATTTTGATGGATGCAAGTTTAGATCCTTGTTCCCGTTACAGGTTCCCGAGTGTTGGAAATGCATCCAAAGAGACTCACTGTTTCGACTCCCAGTTGTACAGGTTTTGCAAAGGCTCTTGCATGTGCTGTTCCAGCCTTCACTCTTTAGCAAGCACCTTTTCTCTCTTCGAAATTCATATCCTAACCTTTTTTTTTTTTTTTTTAAGTCACATAGCAATACCTATTCTTTAAATCATGGAACAGAGATGATCCTCAGATCCTCCATCCTGTTTCACTGACATATCAGCTGTACCTGTGCCAGTTCATAGGCATTTGTCTAAAGTCTAATGTGTTTTAAAACCTTGTCAGAGAGGAGACTCCAAAACCTTCCAAGTCAAAGTCCCATTTACACTCCCCATTTACACAAGAAAAACATTTCATGTCAGAACATGCCAGAAATGCTTCCCTATGTCAAGCCTGATGCTCCTCTCTGCATTTAAGCATATTCTCAGGGGACTGGGGAAATAATGTGTTCCTTTCTTCTTTGAATCACTGTTACATATTCAGAGACTTAAGGTCTCACCATATCTTTTTTCTCCCTGAAACTAAACAATATTTCTCCCTTTCCTCACAGACATATCTTCTAAATATCAGAGCGCCCCTGTCCTCTCTGGAATCTTTCCAGAAATTTCCATGTCCCATATGAACTATGTCAACTAAGGCGGAGCAAGAGACCCAACTGAAGCCTTACCACGGCTGGGTAAAGCGGAAGGATTATTACTTGCCTTACACATGATATTACTGCCTGCTTCCCATCGTTTATGCTCCCTTCCCCTCTAACAGCATGCCATTGCTGACTCAATGCATGCAAGAGCATTTCTGCAAAATCCCTAGTGATAGACTAGATTAGAAATAATAGTGTCTAACCTACCGCCTTACCCCTGTAAGAACATTAAAAAATTGACATGATTTGCTCCTCACAAATTCATGCTGTTACTTAAAACCTTGTTATCTCCTCCATGCTTGCAACAGAATGAAAAATTTAGATGTTTTGTAGTAATTTATCAATATTTATCAATAATTATAATCTGAATGCGTGCTATGTGCTTATCAAAGAGAACCAGAAAATAAATATCTTTCAAGCAAGACACAATCTAATATATCCACATTTGAGCACTTTGATATTAGCATATAGATTCCTGGTACTATATGAACTTGTAGTCATTCAGTCATCAGCACGAGAAATGAGTAAAATACCAGGGGCAAGGGACAGTACCTACGTCACAGTATGCAGTGAGCGACTGAACTGAAGTGTCATTGTTCCAGACTGTTTTAAAGATATGTACATCTGTTGTTTGACTTTTTTCTTAACTTTAAGGCATGCTCTTTTCGTCAGATTCATAACACAGATACTAGGAATGACTTGGATGAGACACTGCACGCTGTGACTCAGTGTGGTCACTGGTGGAAACCTCTGCCCCTTCCTTTCCTAATGCCCCCTCCACTCTTTGTAATTCATGCTTTCCTAGTTTAAAATCAATTTATGGCTCCCTCTAACAAACTTGTGCAACATGTATAAAACTAGAGCTTTATTTTATTCCTGTGCCATCCTTTAAGAACATGGGACCTTGCAGACAATAAAAACAAACAGTTTTTGAGCATGAGCTACTGGGCCTGGTTGAGATATGGAGGTTAAGGGATGATGCCCATATTTCTCTCCAAGGAGGACGAGGAGAGGCTAAAATGATTGCTATATGCGGCCTTTGGCCACAGAAATCTCACACCTGGCATGTGGTCAGCTGCCACATCTCAGAACATGTATCATGTATCCATCCTTTTTTGCTGTAATTCATATTGGAATATTCATTCTCCCGTTCAACAAAAACATGTGTGAAAATACATGGATTTACATCTTGGCTTGAACACCTAACTACAACCAAACCAGTAACTTAAAGGTTCTTATGGAATGGTTAAAATTACTGAATAAATGCATCATTAAAAGCCTGACAGCATTTTTTACTTAATGTTTAAATTCTATATTTACATGAGCATTATGTGTGAAAGGAGAGAGTTTAGCAAACTTGGTATATTTCATAGTGAAGACCTGATTGCCAGATCTGATGGCCTTGAAGCATTATTTTGTCCTTAATAAAAGCAGCGGGAGGAAAAAGCTCATACTTATCAACTCCAAAAAAAAAAAAAAGATAATTCCTTGTTAGGGGAAGTTAAAGAAAATGTCCATAATCTGGTTGCAGCTGGGAGTCCACAGTGTGGCATGGGATGAAGCAATTCCGCTTCTATTCACTAGAGGGGAGTGGCACACATAAACAATAGTATTTCACTGAAATATGATTTATTGAATATAATAGGCTTTTTTTTTCCTTAAAAAGGGGGGGAGAGATTTGCATTCTTATTGAATGAAGAAAAAAAAACTTAAAAGCATAACTACAGAAACTGTCACATTTTTCAGAGTGCTTCTCAGAAGCTGCAGTATTTTTAAGGGTACATTTGCAACTGTAAAGCAGGGAATTAGCAAAGACTGAATGCTTTGAAAAAGGAAATGACTTCCTATCCCTGCACTAACTTTTACTGGCACTAAAAGGCTATAGGGACTTTGTAGGGATTAGGGAAGTTCACTACAATCTAATCAACAAAATAATTCCAACAGTAGTTTAAATCTCAGGAGTTACTAAAGCAAAAATCATAATTGGCTGATTTCCAAATGAAAAATGTGAGGCATATTTTGATAATGCAGTAAATTTGAAAGTTATATCCTACTGCCTCCTTTCGAGACAAAGCAAAAATTTTCTTGCCTTCGGTGTTACTTTGCCAGAAGTTGCTGATGCTGCCACAGTTACCCCTTAACATTTTGGGGGGGGTTGTACTGCTTCTGCTGAAGGCAATAAAACCTTTTTCTAATTCCTGAAAAATATTCCCCGTGATTGACCTGTTAAGGGCTTCACTTCTCAAGCAGATCTGTTCGTAACAAAGTTTTCAAAATATATTTGTTTAAAGTATCCATGTATCCCACACATCAATTTCCAATTACATTTTAAACTTCTTGGATATTTAAATGCAAAATATCTGCAGCTGATCCCCAGGGAAACGAAACAATGCAGAATTAGCTGCGGCTGTAACACAACTGCACCAGGGAATTAACACAGTCGCGCTGGCTGTAGTGCTGGCGAGCAGTTGTACATTTTTCTCCTCGTTTTTCCGCCCGAAGGCTGTTGCTGCCAGGGCGGGTGGCAGCCAGGCTGCTCCTGACGCTGTCCTGGGGAAGAGGGGGCAGCCAAGGGAGGGATGGGACGGGAGGGGAGCAGGGTGGGCTGGGGCCGCCCCTCATCCTCATTGCCAGCGAGCGCACAGGCAGGCCCAGGCTGCCTAGCGCCCGGTTAAGACCAGGCCGCTCCAGCCCTCAGCAGCTCCGTACTTCTGGATAAAAGAGGTTGCTGGAAAAGTTGCCACAAACCCAGCCAAGTGGGCTGCCCCTGGCTGCTCGGACTGGAATACTCCACCAGGCTCAGCCAAGAGCCCAGAGCAGGACCTCTCTGTCTGCCCGCGAGCAGTCAGCACCGCTTGGCTTCGCTCCTCCTTGCTGCAGAGCCCCCAGAGCAACTCGGCCTCCCATTTGCTGCAGGCGCAGCTCAGAATGAGCCCTTGCCTGCTTAAACCACGAGAAATGTTTTAGAAATTCTGTATGAAATTTCCCAGTTTCTTACACCCTAGAAATTCACTTGTCCCACATGGCCCTTTCCCACACGGCCGCAAGGCAGAAGGTGGGCAGGAGGTCTACCCAGACGCACCCGTCCCACAGGGCCCAGGCCTGGCGCCTGCTCTGCCCAGGAGCCACCGTCCCCGCTCCGCCGGGCTGCACCTCCCTGCACAGCCCCCTGCGCAGCTCGCAGGGAGATTATATTAGTTTCTACTCCCACGTGCAGCCTGTGCTTCTGAAAGTCCGTCTGAAAGAAAATGCAGAAATGCACTTCGGCAAAAATTAACTGTCTAGGAAGTGCTGGGCAGCATGACCTAAAGGGAAATGCGAATAAGGTAAGAACCACTTTCACCAGCTTTGCGTGCACCCCACAAAAATCACCCAATGAAGCGGGTCCTTCGGCTATTTTTGAGACATTGACACATTTAAGTCACATTTGAGTCACATTTGAGTCTTCGCTTCTATTCGCTTCTATTATTGTTTGTCTTCCCGAAGCTGTGCAAAGTTTGCAAAATTTATACTGAAAATATACTGGAGGTTATGACAGTGTTAGGGTTGTTCCTAGTTCTATTACCTCATCTTGCCCAGAGAACAGATAAAGGTTACTCATCCTAGAACACAAGCCCAAACCTAGTCTTAAGTTTTAGGCAAAAAAGTTTTGTCAAAAGTGGCTCTAAGTGCTACATCTGTAGTCCTGCCAAAACAGTGGGAACCCTCCCAACACTTTAAAACCAAGGATAAGAGAGAAATTTGCAGATCTCAATACAAATCTTTTATTTCTGACTTTTTAATAGTTAATTTTTATATCTGACTCAAAATAAATCTGTGATGTCTTCACTGTCACTAAACATGCATGTCTACCAGAACTTTGAAAGCATTTTAATTTATATTTATAGCAAATGCTTTCACATTTTTTGTATATAAAGTTAGGACTCTGTAACAAAAATAGAAGGGTTTACATCAGTCAGGATGGCTGACTTTAGAGAAGCCGTGAGTGCCCATCATATTTAAAAATCACCCTGAAATTATATATATATTAAGATGCTTAAATAAAGGCAGAGTCTGACAGCTACAATTGCTCTTGCATTTGAATCATTTTCCTTTTCCAGTCTTGGTAACGGATACCATTACACAGAGAAGGCACCGAGATTGACTTTCTCATTCAAATTAGTTCCATTCAAATTAATTTCACTGGCTAAGGATCCCCTTAGGCAATTACAAAATCGAGTAGCTATTCAAGGATTTGGCTTTCAGAGGTGTCAGACATAGTATGGAGTATCACCGAGCTTTTTTTAATAAGTCCTCAGTGACTACTGTCATTCTGGGAGTAGCCAAAGCTGTAACAACTTGTCCAGTAAAATAATCTTCTGTTTTCCAGTAAATTAACCTAAACATAATGGAAGATGTCTACACCTTACTTGATGTTCAGGTTTTCTGCTTTAAAACAAATTGTAACTGAAAACCAGATGAAAAGCTGTATTTCAAAGGTTTCCCCACCCCACTGGCTAAAGGTTTGGTTCATTCCATTTGCCCATTGAGTGCCATTGACCAGTCAGATGGACAGACTGTCGGGTCGGTAGCATTTCTTCCAACTGTTTCACACAAGGAATCTGTAAATGCCTAATGTCAATCTGCTAGGCTTTTCCTGAGCTCTTACTGTTCTCAGAACTGTGGATATTATTTGTGTAGCTCTTCAAAACTAAATACCAGTCCTGCAAACAGATCCGTGGGTTGACTCCGCTCCGGAACTCAGTCCTCCCCACAAAGTCCAAACAAAACAGTAATTTGTAAATTCCATAGGAGATTTAACTCTGATGACAAAAGCTAACTCAGGAAAAATCATCTCTTTGCTAATTCCTTCAGTGAAAATAACAATTTCTACCTTTCTGTTTTCAGTGAATTTTTTGGGAGGGGAGGGAAGACAAGCCCACTGGCACCTCCTAGTAAAAAAATTATTGCAAAGCAGAAATTACAGTTTTACTTTAAAAAGTAAATGAAAATAAATGAAAAATGAAAATGAAAATAAATTTACTTTAAAAAGTAAATGAAAATAAATTTCTTAACCACAGTTTGATTTTCTCAAATAGTATAAGATTCGGGAAAATCCTATGATCTCCAAGTGATGTCAATAGCAGTGTCTGACTGCAAAAACATTTAACTATGTCATGTCCAGCTTTCTCTCATGAGACTGTTATAAACATTATACAATATATAAAACTACTAAATGAAAAGGTAAAATCAGATTATCATCTTAGTCCATCAAGAAATCAGATGGCTCAGTAAGTCTCTCTGCACTGATACACTGTTAACATGATTTTCACTAACTTTGTCTGTTATTACTATAGTTTTCAAAAGTTAAAGCAGAAACAGGCCTGTTTTCATGTAAAGAACTGCTTAGACCATTGGTTCCCCACTGAATTTTCGCTGTAGTTACAGAACTTAGACCAAATAAAGTTAAGCTGTAAGAACATGTCCTTGCATGGAGGCTGCACATGACATTGTTGGTCCCTATCTGTGTCCATTTTGGCTGTACTTGAGAATCTCAGATTTCTTTTAAGCATTTGAAAAAATACAAATAATAGTAATAATAAAAGCTAATCCAAAAATAATTCTTTGATTTCTGCTGGCAGCATCAAAGAACAGATGCTTCTTTTAGCAGAAAACAGTATGAAATGAATTTTCTTGCACAGTACATAAAATATGCTGGAGCCTCCATACTTTTATATCACAGAAGCTTCTCATAATTCCTTCTATTTTTGTGCTTGCCCATCTGACTGTGAAAAGAGCTTTGGAATTTACATAACTGTATATGTATCTTTGTCAAAAAACAGGAGCTTAACAGTCACGAGTCATAAACTCTCCTCATCTTACAGGCTGTTGAGTAGCACAGCTAGATGTAATTTGCTTTCTAGCAACAAAAACATGAATATTAAGTTGAAGTAATTGTTTTGCAGTATTTCACATACAAATTAGCTAAATTTTAATATCTACTTTGGAAAGATTTGAGAGGAAAAAGGTTTACGGTGATTCAGCTGCTATATCTCCAGAAATAATTCTATGTAACTCAAATAATAAGAGACAAAACTAAGTTTTGCCTCTGCCATTTATGAGTATCTGTTGTTTACAGATATTGATACATGTTGGAATATGTTAGAAAAAAAAAAACCTAAAAAACACTAAAATAAATTCATGTTTAAGTATTGTTCATGGGTTTTAATACAAAAAAAAAAATCATCCGTCTATATTTCCAGGTAGTTTTCATCTAAAAAAAAGGGAAAAAAAAACAATAAAACCTTCTATGTACAAACAGGATTTGCTAAGGCTGCAGTCAAACTGTGGTGCCTGTTTTACATACTCTCACTGCACTTTGCAATATAAAATCGAGTCAGTTCACAGCCAAGTGAGACTGCAATAAGGCTGCAAGCCAAGATCTCAGGTCCCTCGGTGACCTCGCTATATAATCCAGGCTTTACTGTGCCAATATTTAAATAAAAAAGATGACCCAAGCCAAAACAGAGGTGTCCTCGAACAGTTCATTATGCACTCAAATCTATAATATTCACCAACTTAAAGATTTTTAGGGAAAAAAAAATGATGTTCAGAAACATCACTGGTCCTGAATAACAGGCCCATTTCCAGAAGTGCTGAGCAGTTGCAAATCCCAGGGGATTCGCACACACGGCGGGTTTCTCACCACCTTTGAAAAACCAGGTCACCTATTTAGGAGTCTAAATATGGACCTGGAAACCTACAATTAGACTTCTATTTACTACCCTTCATGCTTTTGGTTTCTGTTTGTGAAATATATTCAGTATTTTTCAGGACAGCTCCTTTAAAAATTAAGAGTTCTTTTAAAAATTAACATAATTTCCCTCCCCAGGTAATACTTACTTTTTAATACTAGAACAGTAGGAGTTTCAAATCAAATTTACATTACTTTTTTTGCTAAGATCTTGTGAGACAAGATTAATTAATTCATTTACATCCAAATGCACTATACATACATGCCCTTTTATCTGTAACAAAATGGGGTAAAACAAACAAACAAAAAAAACCACAAGGCATAAGTCAAGTGAAAGTCTATCTGGTTCCCATGCTCATCAAAAGAGTTTCTGATAGTGAGAGGTACAGGTGGCCATCGCCCAGTAACATTTCACACTTGAACACACATTTCTATATTGGGGACAGCTTTTCAAATTTATCATCTTAGAAATACTTGAATACTTCCAAATTTGTAAAGTAATTTTTTTCTTTTCTCTTCAGAATCCTGTTGCACTGGAGAGGATCAACGAATCAACAAAACTGCAACCAGTTTTCATGAATCCTGATTTTGCAAAATCATTCAACAGAAAATGTTCTAAATGATCAGTTTAAAGCTGAAGTGTTTTATCAGAAGAAACAGTTTCAGCACCGTCTAAATCAAGTACATTGAACATATTACGATACAATTTTTGGTAAATCTTTAGTTATTGTAATACCAGATCGCTCTGAATTCTATTTCTACAGAATTTAATGCATACGACAGACATTTGGCCGTGTATCTGTGATGGCTGCAGAAGTATCTGTACTTCAGTGGCAAATGAAGAGGGAGATTCCTGTACATACTACAAAGCATATACTGTTTAACTTGGCTTCAGATAGCATCTTATAAACACAGTTTGGGGAACTGATAAATAATCCCACCCATGCCTTTCTGTATCATCCATGATTCAGGGCTTCTTATAAAGCAGCAAAACAGTTTTTGTTTTATCATACTAAAGCAAAGGAAAGGAAAAAAATCACTCAACTGACTATTGCAAAATAAATCTTCTGGAAGAATTTCTCTAAGGACAGTTTTACTGTACTATTAAGCTTCCAATCCTGCACGTTTTTAGTCATACCGCTAGTTCACAACCCACATAAACAAGGTCACCGTCACCACTGAGACCAACCATGACAGCAAGAATTTTTCATCCCAGCAAAGCTGTGCAGAATCAGGCCCTAACTTTTTAAGGCCCATTCACCCTCTTCTCAGGGCTATAGAATTTAAATATAGGTGTCTGGATCCATGTGGAAACAGTTCCTGTACCTGACCATCTCCATTTATTGCTCATTGCCGTGGTTCTATACCATGCAGTACGAGAAATTTTAAAAATAAAATACCTCTTGTCTCTCTTCAGCCATGTAAACTCATCTAGAATCCCACAAAAATGTTTATAAATACAGCCTATGTCATACCCCCTCATTTCTATAGAGCACAGTCCTCATCTTTATATGAGGAAAAACGTAAACAGGCATTAAAACTACAACAACACCCTGCCCCAGAAATACTTTAGCCTAATTTATAAGAAGAACTGGCTTCCTTTCAAACATCTGAGGGAAGGGAGTATTTCGGGGAGCCTCATTGCTGCACTGTAATTCTAGCAGAGCTGCAACGCCAGAAGTAACAGTGTCACTGAGCCACTGGGATTGGACCAAGGTTGTAACCAGAAATTTTCTTTAACCACTCAAATTTCCAACATCCCTGTGCTCAGCATTTTCAATCTAGCCTACAAGCCTGTAAAATACTCAGTTCAAAGACTGTAAAGTTCATGAGCATAAAAAACACCACTTTTTTTTTTTTTTTTTCTTTTCAGGGTACAACACAAATATTAAATTTCACAAATCCTGACAAAGTAGGGTAGAAATAACATTCATTTGGTTTGTGCAGAAATTCAACTGAACAGGTAATAAAGCCCTGGTCTAGCGAAGCACACACATGCTTAACGTTTATGCGTAGACGTAAATGGGACTGCAAGTGCTTGAAACGAAGCACAGACTAAAAGTGTTGCTCGACTCCGCGTGCCTGGCCCCGGCACTCGGAGCTGAAGCCATGGCAGCAGCAGGACCGCACCTGGACAGGGCGCGCTTCCTCCTGCTGCTCTGGGCTTGTCTGTCAAGGAACCTGGTAAAAACTGCCTCGGGGCATTCCCTGCAAAATGCAGTTAATAATTTAGTGCCTGTTCCTTTATCCATCCTCTTTAAAAATTGGTTATAAATCGAACTCAGCTCCTGCTCCTCCTCATGACTAGATGAGGAAGGGTTTTCCTGCCCACCTTTGCAGGGAGGCATCACTTTGAGGAGTGCACTGGCTCCCGTCCTCCTTTCCAAGCTGGGACTGTCACCAGCAGCGCCAGTAACGCCAGCAACTTGCAGTCACTGGCTGATCAGTTCTGCTGAAAAAATGTAGAAATGGAATTTCAGGACGCAGCTCTGGAAAGAGGCAGAGACCCCTTTGGGGGGCTGCACAGGGGAAGCCCGAGCCGTGTGCTCACTGCTAGGGCTTTTTATTGATATGAAATACAAATTGTGGATGCACGATGGATTATGCTAAGAATTTATGACAGAAAAACATACTGACAGCCAAGCTCAGCCTCCTGTCAACACCACAACTACACCAAGCAGATACCCCGTTCGTGCTCATCTCTATCCATGTCCCAAAAACCTCTTTACAGTGGGCACTGAACCGCATGCAATACAGAGACAGGAGGCAGCAAGACCTACCTGCGCAGCATCCCTCCTCGGCGCCGGGCCCGCTGCCAGCGGCGCCCGGGCGGAGCGCGCGG
>VZSV01000003.1:3497131-3533394 GCA_013398735.1 Nothocercus julius
GGCGGCGAGGCCGGGCCGGGCAGCGGGGAGGGAAGGGGCCCGGCGGCGCCGCGGAGCCCGTGCCAGTCCGGCCGCTGCTCGTAGCAGGGCCGCAGGATTCACTGGGCCGCCGCTGGCGTCGGCCCTGCACGCAGGACTGCTCCTTCGCGCCCAGTTCTGGTTTCAAAAATGAAACGTCAGCCAAGCGCTGCCCGTAACCATGTGCGGTGTCAGCGAGAGCGGGTGTTAAGGTGCCCTCGGCCGTGTCGCGCCGTGCAGCACGCGGATGTTGGCCACAGCTCGTGTCGCCGCTCCTGGCCACCCAGCTGGTAGCGGCTGCGATGCCCTTGGCGCACGTGGGTGCCCACAGTGCGCTGCCACCTTGGTGTCAAACTGCCTCTGATCTGCATTCCCTTATTTATTTATTCATTTTTTAAATACAACCCTTCTCTAGCCTTCTGTATTTGCAGATATCCCTTTTCAGACCGAGGTGGCTTCAAGGCAATATTGCAGAAAAGGCCATGGCATGGAATTATGTATTAGCCTCCTTTCTCCAGAGCTATTTTTCATTCTGTTCCATGTTTCCCAACATCTCATCCTTTTTCTATCATATTGCATACTGAACGGAGCTCTTATCATGCTCTTCATGGTAATGCCCAGGTCCATATTTTTTGAGATGATACAGTTAATTTACAATCCTCTAACGTGTTTATAAAGTATTTTTTCTTTCCAGCATGTCATTAACCATCGTATTGGCCAATTTAATACCCACACCCTTAGTAGAGAGGAGGGCTGCTTCTTTAAAGTCTTCTATCACATTGACTGATAAAAATAACTCATTTGCAAATGCTGCTGCTGGACTGTTGGCTCCTTTCTAAATCAAATGAACAATTTACTGTGGACTTAGTGTAAAATCTGTTTTTCACTACTGCTTAATAAAAATAACCATTTCTTCCTACTTTCTGCCCTTGTCTCTTAGTTAGCTTTTGACTAACATCACTATGTACTCCTACCTTAAAATATTTACCTTTTTGCAGTTGGTTTTGTCAATATTGTGTACTGCTAATATTGTGTACTGCTAATTTGGCCGAGCTGAAAATCTCTTAATCCAACAGTCCATTTTTTGAAGGTCCCCAAAGCTGAGAATATTTCAGAATGTAAAATAGCATATCATATACAATAGTTGAAAAAATCTGATGTTTACATTTCTTCCTTAGAATCACAAAAAATACAAACATGCAGCCATACAATTATAAGAGCAAATATGAACGAAATACTCCTGTTCCTCTAAAAATAAGTGTTGGCCACTTCAGTTTCATTTATTTTTCAAGTTTCATTGATTTAATGGAATTAGGCTTTGATTTTTTTTTTTTTGGCAGTGTGAAGAGCCATCTCTGGGACTAGATGGTCACGACAACATTCCTCATTAATGGCAAACCGCACAGCAGGCAATTATTTCACCCCTAGTTGTTACTATCTAGGGACAGCTTTCAAATAAAAAATGGCAAAGAGCGGCCGGCTCGGCCACGCAGTCGCTGCGCTTCCCGAGACCAGCCCGCACAGGCAGCAGCCCCACGGCAGGAGCCGGCTTGCTGTGAAACCTCCTGCCCCAGCTGACAAGCAACGGTACGCTCTCCGGTGACCAGGATCACAATTCCTGAGATTCAGAAATTCCAGTTTTACTATGGCCCCCAAATAAACGAAATGAATAAAACGAATGAGTACAACTCCCCATCAGAGATTTTGTAGAATCCTTTTAGGGTCATAAAATATTCTTAACCAGAAACTGCCGGAGAGTGAAAGAGTGTCCTGGGGAAGCATCAGCTTGGCCTTAGCCACTGCTGGCCACTGCTGAAGACACGATCTTTTGGTCTGACACATCATCATCATTCTTGCTTTCTTACGTTAATACTGAATTCATTTTCCTTGTAGAAATCCTTAAAAGAATAAAAGCTTTAACACATTATGGCAGCCAGGTGAGTGCAAAACATCATCTGAAACTGTAAACTAAAAGTGAAGAAAGGCTGAATAATGTGTTTGGAGATGATAAAGTACACATCTAGTGTAGTTTTAACGTTTATTCTATGAAAATGTAAATTAATCAACAATTAGTTACTTGAGCATTTTTCATCAGATGATTAAATTCATTTGGGATTAATTAGAAATAAACATTAATCAGATTTACATGAATCATGACAGATAGACTGAACATATGGTAGTCTGCACAAGACAAGGCAAGTTTGCCTTCAGGAAGAGCAAAGTCTTCCTCATAGTAAAGAGCACTGCATTTGTGATTGGGCTCAGATGCTTGTGGCATCTGTGGTGTGTAATGCAATGAACATGTCTATAGAAATCTGAGTATATTTAGCCAACATTTTTGCATATTGTAGAGTTGCACATAAGTCAAAATCCATAATTCATCAGACCGCTGTGCATAAGTAGTACATAAGTCGTCAGAAGTATATCTTGGAATTTTGAACAGGTCCTGAATTGTTACTATTATTTCTGTTTTTGTTGTTAATTATTAGTCATCAGACTCAAAAAATAAACCATAAAGCCATCTCCAAGCATCACATCATATCCAGAGGATTTTTGATGAGTCCCAAGTTTTTTTATGGTTAACATTTAAGAAAAGCAGATTCCTTATCATACTGTATAACTGAGGTATTATGTTTCTTAATCATTAAATGGAATTCAGGGATGTTTGTCAGTCTCTGAAATTCACTCATACATAAATAAATATATAAAAAAAAGGGAAATCAGTTACATCTTGAGGACTGGTAAGGACCTTCTGTCTGACCTACTGCAGCTCCTTACAAGAGTGGAGCTCCTGTTTGTGAGAAGACAGAGGTTCTCTGCCCGTCGATCTGCACCTGAACCCTCTGGCATTTAGGCTAAGGGAATGTGGACCAGGACCTTTGTCAGGGCGTGGACAACTTGTTCATTTGCTCAAAAGCAGCTCAGTGTACAAGGTGACAAGATCTGGGAGGGTTACGACCTAAGCATTAGAACACTGGTTGTAAGCAGGCAAGGAGGCCCCGCAGCGCTCTGCAGCACTGCCAGCGTGGCTCAGCAGACAGGACATGAGTTTGCTTTACTGGATTCTAAGTTCTTCTAGAAGCACTTTTGCCCAAGCTCTCATTTATTTACAAAATGGACAAATTATATGTAAGGTTGATAAGGTAAGACACAAGATAACACCTAATAAAAGCACTAGCAATTACAAAGACATATAAGTAAAATAAGTGGAGGGAAATTCAAAAAACAAAGATTAGAGTATAATTTACTTAACATTCAGCTGGAGAATATTTAGACAAAGAGGATTCCCCTCTCCAAAGCAGAATCAAACTGGCAGTGTTCCAGAGAAGCATTTACTCAAATGGGGGATGATCCTGGAAAACCTTGAGCACTCTCACAGCAGGATAGGCACCTGCAGAATGGGAATCTGTTCCTATTCCCAAGCCATAGCCGGGAATCGTTTGCAAGGTTGGTACTGACTAAAACCGTGACAGAGACAATTTAACACTGTAGATGACTGAGCATTGGTGCCTGAGAATTCCGGCAGGGTTTAATATAATACTTAAAATTTTTAGTCTTTATCTAGGAGTCAGAGGGCAGTGCTGTGCAAAATCCCTTTGCAAAGGTGACACACTGTTTATGGCACATGTAACTTTGCCAGAAAAAACACTGCGCCCATTGCTTTGTATTGGCCACTTTCCCCCATAGTGATCATCCCTGGAAAGAGAAACCATCATATCCGCACTTCAGTGAAAATACAAACAGTATAAAAGACTGAGAGAAACCAGATAGAAGAGAGCACAGAAGTTAGCTGAGCTGTAGTCTCAGCTATGTCACAAGTTAAATTCATTATTTCTGCAGCCTCCAAATGGTGCAGGGTTCTTCACAGTCCAAGTACTTATGAACTTCAGGCCAAAGACACTGTAATCTAATTATGACTCTAACAGTTTTGCGAACACTCAATTATAACAAACAAAACTGAGTGTTTGCAATTAAAGTTCAGTCATAGTCCTGAAAATGCCAGCATGTGTCCTGCTGTCATTGGTGTGGCTGGCGGCTGGCACTGTCCCCTGCAGATCTGTTCCTCTTGTTAAACAGGTCCTCCAAGGAGAGCATGGATTTTGTGCATGTCAGCATGATGTGCTCACATGACTCCTATTTATCCAAAGATAATCTGAGAATTACTGAATAAAGTTAACAGAATGTATTCATTTTCAGATATACGCAACAAAAAGGCACCTACCCTATGCTCTAAGCACCCTCCAGCCTCTGATAGTTATTAAACATTTTAGAGGGGCCATCATTCATAGAACAAAGCCATTGAACAAATATAATTTTTAATGCCAGCCTGCAAGTGCAATAGAATTTCTGTTTTTCACATCCAAACAACAAAAGAATGGGCAGGGGATTTTGATAGCAGCCTATGCCCACTTTAATGGAATAGATATTTAAAGGTAGTTTTCTTAATACTTCTTAAGTGACTGTCCTTCAGCAATTTCCTGTAACACAGAGCTTACACGCTGCTCAGTTCAGCCTAGTGCAGTGGCAGCTTTCATTTATTCCTATCCTATTCCTACATTTCTGCTCTCAAACCAGTTCCAGCGCTGTGCGTGAGAGGGGTCCGTGTGCCGGGACTGCTGGGCTGTCTGCAGGGGGGCTCGGCGAGGAGGTGCCGCCTTTGTGGCTGCTCCCCCGACCCCACGACGTGTTCCCGGAGGGCAGGACGGCGCGGGGGGGACGGCGGCGCTGCGCGGGGAGCAGCGCGGGCTGCCGCCGGCTCCGCTTGCTGCTTGCGCACACGGCGGTCGCCCCGGAGCAGCGCCACTGGTGCCATCGTGCCCCGAACCCGGGCAACGGGAAGGGACAGCAAGAGGCTGCGGGCCCTGCTGGGTGGCTCGCGGCTGCGTGGAGGGGACAGGAGGAGGTGCAGGTGGCGGCTGCGTTTGGCAGCAAACTGCTGCTTACGTCTCCCGCGTGGCGCTGCAGAACAAACACGCAGCGCGAAACAGCAGCGTTTTAGCAGTGTGGGCCGTGCGGGCTGGCTGAGCACGGGCTCTGGCAGCTGCACTGCCGGAGCCCCGGGACTTTCCCTGAGTGCTCCCAGGCACGCGGCTCGGGTGGGAGGTACCGTCCAGTTTTGTATCTCAGAGCTGCCAAACAGCAGTCGGTAAAGGCTGAGACACCAGCGAGCTCAGAATTAACTCTTTGTTAGCTATGTAATCCTTAAAGTACTTTCAAGTCTGAAAATGAAAGATGTTATAAAAATACAGTGCATTATTACTATTAATAGCATGTGGGATCATGTGGGTTTCATTTTAAGAACACATTTACCAAAGATGTCTCTCTGTGTATATGTGCCTGTGCAGTCCTTCCTATGTAATTGTTTGTTCAAGCATGTATTGAGTGAATTATATGCATTACTGAATCTCTTTGTAATACATATTTTGCACAATGGAACTGGAGATCTATATTTGTCAATATAAGGCATCTTTTCAGTTTTTAAATCATTGTTTTGGGGTTTTTGTACCCTTTCAAATTTTTCCACGTTAAAAATTACACGAGGTCCCCACAGAGCCATCTCTTCTCCAGGCTAAACAAGCCCAGCTTCTTCAGCCTCTCCTCACAGGGCAGGTGCTCCAGGCCCCTGATCATCTTGGTGGCCTCACACAGGACGTGTTCAATTTTATAAACACCTTTCTTGCATTGGGTGGCTCCAAACCAAACACAATATTCCAAGTGTACTCTAACAAGTGCTGAGTAAAGGGGAAGAATCACCCATATTAGCTATTCCCAGTTACCTTCCTCTCCATATGCCACAAATATATGCAACACCTTAGTAGGAATAATATGTACTACCCAGTAACTGGTCACTGATATTTTATAAAGAAATAAAACTATCTCCACAGCCTTCGATACCCATTAGCTTGCAACCTGCAAACTTACAGACAGTTTCCTGAGTTCTTCTGTAATGTCAGTATCTTAGGACCAGGAGCACATTCCAGCTCTGGAGCTCGGTCGGCATGCTGACTTCCTCTCTGGAAGACCTGGAAAAGCACCATTTTCCTTGCTATTTCCTCTTATTCACCCTTCTCCCTTTCTCTCCAGTACGCTCTGGTTTCACACCATGGGAATCCAGGCAGACAGAGACCTGTAGCTCCTTCCAGCAGGGCTGCGTTAACAGCACGTTACAAGCGCCCAGGACGGCATCTGCCCTTCTCCAGGGCAGTACTGTCCAGTGCGCTCCCCCACTCTGTACAGATGTGCTGCATTCCCTATTGCTATGCTTTTAACTTCCTATTTTGCCGTATTAAAACATTCTAAAACATAGAATGGGCTTGAGCAACAAAGCCATCTATGCCACCTCTCCAAAATCCTTACACCATCCACACACTGTTGATGTAAATACAGAACAGCTGCAGGCCTCCAAACTGTAGAGAAACCCACACATGTTCTCTGGTTGTTCTCCAAAAATGGCTACTTTTTGAGCTATGCCAGCCAATTTTTAATTCATTCTGCATGTGCTCTATTTATATTGTAGAGTACAACTGTTTAATCAGGACATCATGCAGTACTAAATCAAAAGCCCCTCAAAACTTTATTTGAAAATATATATGGGCCATATAATTAATCTAAACACAGCTGCGCTAAACAACTTTTTCTTCAGAGCCTAATTTTATGATTGAAGTCTAAATAGTTGGGTCTTTGTCTTAAATCACTCCTGACAGTTTGCAAAAGAAAAATATTTACCTTGATCAAGCAATTTAGAGTACATCATGAGCAAGTATCCAACACAGTATTTAATACAGCATAATATCTAGCAAAAATCTCCTGAAATTTCTGTTCCAACCAGGAATCAAGAAACAAAACACTAACAAACACCCTGAGAACTGTTAATGCCTTGTAGTTACTGCAGGAGAGTAGTATCTGCAGTAGTATCCTGCAGAGAACTCCCGGAGTTCTCTGTATCCAAAGTACTATTGCCTGAAATTACCCCATCTAATTTTAGGCTTTAAGTAAGGTAGCTAAATTAAGAGCCTCATTGCTCGTCTCTTCATTCTGCCCTGGAAAGGGCAATTTATTCCTGTGATCGGAACTGCCCTCTGGATGGACACCCTCCCTCCCCTGTCTGTGGCTTATGCCTTTGGCCACCTTATTTAGCTTTCTCAAGTGAAGTAGATGAAGTCACATGTATGAAAAAAAAAATTACAAGATGAAGTTTAGTTAAAAGCAATTCAACAGACCCCAGCTGCAAAGCAGGGGAAGGGGAGCTCTCATAACTATTCTCTCTTTCTCTCTCTCTCCGAACCCCCAGCACCCCATCTGTGAGAACCTCTCAGGTGAAGCAGTGTAAGGTGGCGAAACGCAGCATCTGCGGGGCCAAACGCCTGTGGTCTTGTACAGAACAGTAATATAGTATAAGAAAATTCAATTGCTTATAATAGCAGGCATTACTGCACTGCTAACCACACTGCTAGCTAGCATTTTGACCCTGGTACTTTAAAATTAATGGCTATAACAGCTTAACTCCTAGTTTTCCACCCGGCAGAGTTTACTATGCTGTAAAAGAAGGAAAAACTGTACGTGCATGTCAGCCTATAGGCTAGTGTGTTAAAGTGGCCAGTGATAAAAAACTCTCAACCGTAAAGATGGAAAACGCAAGTGTATCGATGAGGGCAGTAACTCTGCTAGGAGCTCTGAGTTCTTAAGCCACAGAACAAAGATTCATCGAAGCACCATTGCTCTCACTCCAAAAATAAGGAAAGAAGGCATCGTATGCATCGTCAGTGAAAAACTGAGGTTTGGTACAGGTCAGATGCGTAGAGATGCCTAGAGTTGCCTATGCAACTGTAGTGACTGTAAAGAAACTGAAGGTGACAACCCAAGGTGTGGATGTCCATTAAGTGTAATGAGATTGGCTGGCTCCTATCCTCAGCACGAGATTTTCAGTATGTAAAACGCATATAAAAATGAGTCTGGGAAACTGATTACCAAGCAGCATCACCAGGGCTTGTTAATGAAACTCAGGCCAACACATTTTTTTCGCAGACTAAAGAGCTTCATTGTAACATTATGGAGAATAACCAACTCACTTTAAAGGGGTTCAACTGGAGGCACCAGAAGAGTGTTTACACCAGCTTTCCTTTCCTTTAAAAAGGAATTCTGAAGCACTCAGGATGACTCTGTCTGTATTGACTGTCCTGTTTGACTGTTACCTTAATAAACTAGGCAGATCCTGGAAATCACCACCTTGAAGGCTCTGCACTTAACAAACAGTCCCTCTGAACCTTTTGCCATAATGTGTGAATAGACATAAATACACAAAAAGCCAGGAGTTTTAAATATTTGCACAGTCATGCCTATTTTTATATGCATTAATATGCTTAGCACTGCTGCTTATTATAAAATGCAGTGGATAGGGTAGATTACAGCAAAAAAAAAGACACATTCCCCCGTTAGGGTTTTATTTCATTTGTTAGTCAGTTACCACTAGAGTATCTTTTTATGCAAAAGTAAGGTATAAAGATTCATTTATCATTATTCTTTATCTGCTGCTTTAACAAATGTACTTTATCCTGTGCAGACACCACCATGACATTACACTGTGTAATATCAGGCGTTGTCTGATAGTCGCTGTTACAACATTGTACCTTCTGCTCTGGCTCCCTGACAAAATCAGCTCTATTCAAGGCCCTGGCAACTTTCCATGCTTTCCATAACAGCTATTCCAGGACATTGTTACATTACTTAATATTATGTGCAAATGGCTTGGTTTTAATTAACCTGTCTCCAGTAATTACTGAAAGAAAACTGAAGAAGAAATGGAAGAGGAAAGACTCCTGCTGTGCTCGGTGGGACGGGAGGAGAGACTCCGAGCTGTCCTGTACGCGCGCCCCACGAAGGAGAGGACTTTAAAAGGTCCCTTTTCTGCTCTGCTGGCTGACTTCAAGCCACTTAACTGACAGCTTAAAGGTTTCTGCAGGAGGAAGTAATCCGAAGATAGAACTAAGAGAATAAAAAGAAGTGAAGAAGAAACATTTTGGAAACCAAGAGGAAATTAATGAAAACAGGAGTTAGAAGGGCATGCCCTTAGTCAAGCGGCAAACAGAAGCTCAGTGGCTGCATGATCTACCTCACTCTCACTGAATTTTCCTTCTCTGCCCTGTTTGCATTGCATTCACTTTTCTTCTGGGATAGGAAACAGGCTCATTACCCTTCATCAAATACAGAGGCACAATGTGCAACCAGATCCACATGTAGGTCTCACTTTCATGTCATAATTCACGTAATGTTTGAGATCTCTGGGAAGCTTTGAATTTTATGTAAAGTTGCTTTAGAGTCACAGAAATTTCACACGTGTAACAGATGACTTTTGTTTAATAATGATTATGAATAATGTTTTTCAAATTGAAACCATGCACTGTTTACAGTACACTTATAATATCTAATCTTTTTTTCCAGCTAATAATTTTGAAGGCTCTTGCAGTTGGCTTGCAAGTGGAAAAATAATAAGGACCAGGAGTAAAATCCTTACATCTTTGGCAAAACTATGCTATTTTCAAAAAGTTTTCCATTAAAATAAATGTAGTGTATCCCTATGAAAACCACATCATTGGTGTCCCTTTATTCTAGCCCAGAAAATCCAGATAAACAAGTGCTTCAAAGCAGCAACTTCCATCAAAAAAGCAGCTCGTCCATCACTCCTCTTAATACACTATGAGGTTTCAAATCTCATTTGAGTTGTTTAATACTATCATTATTAACCAGATTTTCACTCCTTTTTCCCTAAGCAGCCTTTAATTTCAAAATGGTGTAGACATCAAATGTAGAAACTATTTTACCGTAGTCCTAATGCTGTACAGTTTGTATTAGAACAGTAAATAAAAGTGGAGATACAGAGTATTTTGTGGCATTTATGAAATAAGGTATACTGAAATAGTAACCTGTGTATTTGACTAGAAAAACAGGAACAGGAAGTACAGTTCAGTTGCAGTAGTGGTGTTGTTGGAAACATCCCATTTTCCTGATTTTTTGTTGCAGCTAATGCAGTTTTGCAGTTAATGCTTTTTTTTTTTAACAACAGACCACCAGAAATTCTTCCAGTCTTTAATTTTTTCTCTGCCAGTACTTCCTCGAAAGGCTGAAACTGGGCACCACTGCTTCTCTGTGCCCAAACCCTCTTAGGATTCAAGGAGCTACTTCCTAAGCTGAAGGGCTCAAAGATATAACAGCAGTTCTACGAGCTGGTGGATGACAATGTTAAATGGGACAGATATTTATGCTTTGAAAATGAGAAGACAAAACAAAGCATGTCTCTCATTATTGCACAGCTGCTATTTCAGATATTCATCTTGTGCAGCTACTTACATTCAAAAGCCAAAAAACACTCAATGGTATGGAGTTTTGAAGCAAACCATTCACTCCAGGTTATCCACCTTCCTTAGGCTTCCTGGAAAACAGCAAAGGACTCAGCAAAGGAACATTTTACTTTTAACTGTGGAACTTCCTGTTTTCAAAGTGTTTGAGCCTTTCTCTGCAAATGGAAAAGTTTCATAGCATGCCCATACCTAACAACTGCTGCCTCTGAAAATGTCCCCATCGTGCAATGCCTCTTGTGAGGTTTGCTGTGCCCTGAATAAAGCGAGAGCAAGAGTACTGCAGAGGTTACGACCTATAGGTATAGATGGTCACCTTTGGTAAAAGTATTGTGTGCATTGCATGCTGTAGGATAGTGAAGAACTACAAGGTAGCTCTCAATAGCTCAGGCTTACGAACGTACGGTAGTTGCAGGAATAAGTACTTCTGCAGAGACTGGTGTATTCTTCTTCTCTACAGGTTGAAGGTGGCTTGGATATTTTTGTACCATATCACACAACTGGGGGATTTTCCCTTACAGCTTCAAAGAGCTTCCAAGTATTGCTGCTGGTATAATCGATCTCCAGGAAAACAATGTTTCCAGAGTTTGTTGAAGAATTCGAAAGGGACCTCAAAGACAGCTGGATGCCCAAGTTCTCTGAGTGTCTTAGGACTTCTCTGCTTGAGTAAAACAATGACAACGCTTAGCTGAGAAAACTCGTCATTCCATGAGCTTCAACGAAAATAATGCTGATTAATAACTGCATTTATTTATGTTCCTAGTATTCCTATGCCTTGAAAATTAAGATATTTTAAGAACAAGCATTCACAATGTAAGAGACCCATTACCTCTGTGAGGGCAAGAATCAAATGATGAAATTAATTGACTGAAAAAATAATTTGCATTTCAACATCATTTTGTTAAGCAAACCCATAAATCGAAAGATAATTAGATGCTTCATATTTTCTGACCAAAAAGAAAAAGAAAAAAAAAGCTGTGATCCTGGAAAAGTTTTGATATGGCAGCTGCTACCAAGAGCCTCCAGCAAATTGTCATCCAGCACATTAGATGCATTTGATGATTAATTAAGACTTCAGACAAAACTAGGTTTTATTATCAGTTAGCTTCTCTTTCTGACATTTGCAAATGAAGTAACTGAAGCATGAAAATCATTCAGTTTGATGGTATCATGGTATTGCATTTTTATGCAATATATGGAGTTTCTTTTGGTTCTTTGCAAGTACAAAGCAACTTCCTGAACCACAGGATAGGAATAACTGAAATTCTTTGCCCATACGATGCAGGAGGTCATGACATGTTCAGAGTGATCCCTTTTAGCAATATAGCTGATTAATGTGTAAATCGACGAATAGCTAAAGCTGCTCCAGCTGCCAGAGCTCCTTAGTTTTTAGCACATGCAGAACAATTCCTTCTCATTTGTTTGCTTCTGGAAACAGCCAGAGGAAATTCCTGAGTCCATATCTGAGTATGAAAGTCATATTTTTTTAACTATCCACATATACTAAAAGTAATACTGGCCCCCTGGTGGGGAGGCAGATGTATTAGGGTAAGAAACTTATTGAAGTCTCATTTTCTCATTTTAAGCAGGGGAATGATCCTTAAGTTCCTGTTCAACTGGTGTAATCAAGTCAAACTTGGACACACTGAAACCAATAATAAATGGTGCCTGTGGTCAAACCTGAGGCTATGCTTCAAAACCTGGACATAAACAAAGCTTGGCTTCTACAACACTACGAAGTGGGCATAAATGAAAAAGCATTTCTCTAAGGGGGCTGGCAAAACACTTCCCAAACTTGAAGGTGATTCCTCAGGTATTTATTAAAAGCATAGGAATCCTCTGTCAGTAAAAAAATCCATGAAATCTGCTAGCTGGCCTTGGTCAACAGTTGACGCTTCATATTTTAAACTGAGGCATGTAAGAGCCAGAAAAACATTAGGTCCATGAAAGTCAGAAGTTTCTGGTTTCTACAGAAGCTAGATCAAGCCCTTATTAAACTCCATTAAACTTATTAAACTTCTTCCTTGCAGTAAGTAACCAACCTGCTTTGTGATGAGAAACATGAGGTTTTATTATCCGTCTTTTTTTACCTTGTTTAACTAGAGTTTAATTACTTAATACTTAAAAAATACGATATACCTACACAATCCAGACCCTGTTTTTTGATGACTTCCTGTGGCAATAAATTCCCTGTATTTACCCTATGGCCTACATTTCCTTCCGAGGAATCCATATTTCCTCGTCCTCTGGAGTCTGACCCCTTTGGAGTTTATTTAAACCTGACACTCAAAGCAAATCTTGGGCTGTTTAAGCGAGATTTAAAAAAGGAGCCTGCGCAGTCCCCGTGGGAGGCAGGTGTTGTATTTCACGCGCCGGGGACAAATGCTGAAACCGTCCCCTCGCAGTGCCTGGCGGGCACGGGGACGGGGCAGCCCCGCGGGGCAGGCGCAGCGCCCTGGCCGGGCACCTGCTGGCCCTCCCGGCCGCCCCGTCCCGCCGTGCCCAGCTCACCCGCAGGCCGGGCAGCTTCTCTACTGGCTGTGCAGGGTTTCTGAGCGAAAGAGGGGCAGGAAGGTCAGCACCGCGGCCGCTGTGCCGCGTGGAGCTCGAGACACGGGCGTGTGTCAACGCAGAGCACTTTAGAGCAGGCAGCAGCTTAAAGAAAGAGCTCTGCATGCACGTATTTTCATATGCTAGCTTGTCATACAGTGCATTCAAATGACATCACTACTAGTGAAAAATAAGATCTGGCCAGCGTTAAAGCCTATTGTGGAAATGCATTAAAGCAACCAAACCAATCAATTGACTATTCAATGCAAATGCAAACATTTCCTAAGTGAAAAGAGTAATGCAGAGCTGAGTGATCCTTCACCAGCCCCCAGGTCTGCAATAGCTGTTTATCCTGAAACTACAAGATGAAATTTTTTAAAAAGCAAAATATAGCTCTTTACTAGAAGGACAATTAGAGCATAGAGCTCTGCCACAAGACATTCTTTTAGCAAAATAGTAGCAAGATTTTAAAAGGTACAATATAGCGGAATAAAACTAATCAATGAGGAAGGGATAAATTCCCATGAATGAAGGCATAAACCATACATGAATTTACAAGAGGGCAGACAAAACCTCCCATCTGAGATGCTGGGGCACTGTAACCTCCTCTGAAGTTCAGTCAGGCTGCTTTCATGAACAGAATAACAAACTATTGATCTCATATGTGTCTAAAAATAACAGCCTCGGGACAGGATCTGGTTTCTGCATTTGACTTTGCTGGTTTGCTGCATTTTGACTTGTGTGAAGCATCCTATAAAACACTACATTTCTTTTGATTTGCAAAGCCATGCAATCTCCTATGGGATGTTAGGAACTGCAACATGTTAGTCATACAGTGCCCTTCCTCATTAAGAAAGTACCTCTGCTTCCTCTGCTATCAAACCGTGGTGGATTCTGTGGCCGTATGATTTTGCTACCATTTTAATTTCTGGCTTTAACAGATGAATTTTTTTAGAAACCTGAGTACTCTCTGATAATAATTGGGTAAAAGGATAAAGTAATGAGAAGGACTGGGAGGAGGTGGAGGAGACAGAACAGCTGATAACAGCATCTATATAAACATATTCCTGCTTAGGAGGGATCCACCTATCAAAAGGCAAGGGAAGAGGTCGCTGAAATAGATGAAGACTTTTTTGGGAAAAAAAAAAATGATCCATGACAAATGAATCTGAACTAGAGCTTTACCAGAAAAGCAGGTGGGCCAGGGACATGGATAGAAATCCAGCTGTTAAGGACTTAATCTCTGCTCTAGTCTACTCTGAATCCAACGGGGAACAAGGCTGCGTAATGTAAAGTCCCTGAATCTGCATTCCATCAACTGCAACACTCCCACAGAAATCACTGGGAATTCTGGATTCCCAAAGGTTTAGCTGGCAGTCATATAGAGCCCTTTGAAAACAGCACAGTGAAAACCCCTGGAAGAGCACAGGGAGGCACCTTTGCACCTCCGTGGCGCATATAAACTTTACCCTTTTATCACGTCTCTTTAGGCGTGCATCCTACTCCTCTTTGCGGCTTTCCTCATGGAGAGCAGAGCAGCAGCCTGATCTTGCCTCTGCTGTCCCTTTCCACCGTCCCTTCTTAGAGGCAGAAGCCTCCCCACAACGTAAGGACTGCAACACTTCAAAGCAGGTCAGCTCGACTAATTCATTTCACACCTGGACACAGATGTGTTACTAACCCAAGCTGAGCATTTTAGGAGCTCAGCGTAGGCAAGTGCACTTGCTATAAACATGTGCTCTCTGTTCACAGCTCTGCTATAGAAAAGTCACACCTGTGAGTCTGGAAGGCTGCACAGATTTAGTATCACACATGCTACACAGCAGTGTGTTGTCCAAGGGGGACCCTGTGAAAATACTTATCTGGAGAGCACTAAAGAAGGCACTGTAACGAATAACAGGGAAAATGGAGTTTCAGTATCTCACAGTCTCTCATAGTATTTAGTCCAAAGCTGGCAAACACCTGACGGGAGTCACAGGAATGCTGAGCAAGGGCAACGTGAGCCACGTCACAGGCATTGAAACAAAACAAGCTGCATGATGGAAAGGATGATGGTTTATAATACTCACACTTATGGAATCATCCGGATCATCATAAGGTTATTATAAACCTTAATTATATTCTCTTTCTAGTTAGCTGTTAAACATTGGTACTCCAACAGTCTGCTTTATACCAAGTATTCTTTGTGGTACATCTACATGGAGGGGCAGAAGTGACTTTCACATCCATTGATGTAGAACATCCCTTTCCCTTCTCCATCAACTCAACCTTCCAGCATCGTACTTTGTGTTTATGATTTTACAGGTAGAAAAAGTTCACTCTTGTGACTGCTTTAGGAATCCTGATTTCCCTCTGTCACTGCAAAATTCACCTTATTCAAGAGTAGGGAACCACTCTCTTTGCAAGGCTGTTTTGAGAGCATCTACATGTCTCTGTTGCAGTTTTGTGCCCATATATCCCAGTGAGATGGACATGATAGTGAAGATCTATGTCACAGCTAAACTACTTTTATTACAATTAGAATTTGCTTGGGTATGTCTACAGATGAAACCTGTAATTCATAGAGATACAGATAAAACCTGTATTCTGTATGTCCTTTCCTATCTGTGTTAATGACTCAAAATATTTCCACAGCAAAAGGAGCATTCTCTTTCATTCAAAAGCATTCTCATTCTCATTCAGAATTGCCTACTTCATCCATGTTATAATCTCATCAAACACTATCTTCCTTCCATTAAAAAGATACAGCCTATCAATATAAATGATACATTCTTTTTTCTCTTAGCACAAATACCTGGACAGTCAGTAATATGAAAAAAAATTCAGAAGGACTGGTAATACCATGGACAGGCATTAAATGTCCTTATGTCCCTTCTGCCCAGTGGTGTTAGACAAGGGGACTCAAAGTAGTGTTGCCAAGTTCCACTGCCTAAAAAAAAGTGACTCTTCAAATATTTTGAGATTTTAAAGACCAATATACTCTGGGTACTTTAATATTTTATTTTTAGCTGTTAAGCTATTTTCAAGCCTCAGCAGATCAAAAGACAAAGAAGTGTAAGTGTGGAAATGCCTTGATTTCCGGCGTGCGGGAAGCACGCTGCAGGCTCGCAGGGCGCACAGAGCCAGGAGCCGCTCGCGGAGAGCCCTGGAGGCTCTGCCTTGCGACCCAGCTGAAGCAGAGCTCCAGAGGAAGGACCTAAGGCTAGAAAAACTCTATCAATATTTTGGTTAAAAGTTTTGCTTGGCTTGGCTATTTTCGGAAGTAATTTATTCAAATTTGAAGAGCTTTGGTAAGCAAAGAAAAATATGTTTATGCTGTTTTTTTTTTTGTACTTTATATTCTCTGTTGGCCTTACTGCTGAAAGGTCAGGAAAGTTTTTTTTTGATTTTGTGGAGTATTGTGTATTTTGTTTTGAAAGTAGCCAGGACAGCTTCTTGTCTTCAAGCAACATCTTATCTCCCCAGTAAAACATTAAAGAATTATATTAATCTAATTGTTTTAGTACTCTACTACTACTACTCTTGCAGTTTTAACAGGAAACCCTCTGTGCTGGTAAATGATAAGTGTTTTGTGTTTGCAAATTTGCCTAGATCCTAACGTAACAAAGAGCCTACTGTTTCTGCTTTTCTAGACATATTCATGTTCCCTTTAGCAATTCTTGAGGGCACTTTGAAATCCATGGGGTGAGGAGCACTTAACTCTTCAAGGCTCCTTTGAAATCCTAGCCTTACATTCCAACCCCCTGAACCTCAGCTCTTTGCAGAGATATTTAGCTACTGTATCTAGTGTTGAGTCTCTGTGTTTTCAGTGATCCCATAAACTGAAAACTGAAGTAGGCCCTGTGGGCATGGATATTTCTTGGTAAATCAAACTATGAGCTTTGTGAATTTCATTCTTCTCAGTAGTTGCATATTACTGAATTCAGACAGACGTGTTTGACTTTATGGTAACCTGCTTTATATTTGGGTTGAATTTCACTTTTAGGAATTGGAAATGAAATTATACTTACCATAATAAAGTACATACACGTATAGGACCTTTAGATCCCATATATGTTTTAAGGGAATAAAATGTCTTATGTTAACACACATAACTTATAGGACCATGTAGATGTTAGACAGAATGTAATTTCTTCAAATTATTAATGACTTTTTTATCTATGTAATCGAATATGAAATTACATTTTTTTCCTAAACTGCCAGTGTGGCAACATCATGGCATGGCTTCCAGAACTTCATATCCCTGCCAAGCAGTACCCGCAGCCCAGCAAACCCCCCTGGCACAGGGGTGGTCTCCAGCCCTCCCCTCTGCTGACCGTGCTGGCCAGCAGCAGCAGCGAGGACCTCGCCATGGGCTCTCCCTACCAAAGGGCCAACAAGCAGCCACCTCCGGAGCCACTTCTGGTGTTTAAACTCATTTTATTATAAAGGCTCTAAAGTGTAATCACAGTTATCTAACACTTCGTGACATTACATGTATCTGTTTATATGAAGTCAGTAATTCTAGGTAGTAAAAAGAATATTTTATTTGGGAGAGTTGTTAGCTTGAACAAGTGTTTCTGACCATATTGATACTAGGCAATACAGTCAGTCTATAGCTAAAGCATCCAGCAATATCTGACTGAGAATTGCTAAGCAGGTTACAGGAGCAATGTGCTATTTACATTAATTGGCTGATTGCTTGTCCTCCTAACTATTGAGGTCAGATTAATTTACTCAGGCTTATTATTGAATCATCATATAATATAAATAGCTAGTATACATTGTTACAGCATCTAAGTAAATACTCAACTTTATGAATTCACAGTTACAAACCTGTGTTTATCTGAGTAAACTCTGCTCCTTTTCTAAACAGGAGTTTGAGCTAGTTAATATTATTCCTAAACCAAAGTTTAAGCAACTGCACTAGTTTTAGCTCCTCTGACCTATTTTACACATATAATGCATATTTTACCCATCAGTGTCAACCTGCATGCCATGCTGAAGCTGTCGCGACGGGTGCTGTGGCCTTGGCACTCCCTTTGGCAATCTCATCATCCTGCCCACTGCCTGCTGTCATGATCAAATTGTAAGCACTGCCACATCACTCTGTTTCTTTGGAAAAATGCAGTTTGCTTTTTTTCTGTCCACCAAAATGTTCATCTCTGTTGAGAGGTAGGTGGACAAGAGCCATGACTAAGTGGCTAGAGTCTGACAGTGCTATCTGCAGTTACCTGTAATGTTCCCATGGAGGTTTCTGCACAAGGGAAGTAAACTGAGAGAATGCTTATGACATATATACAAAATAATTCAAAAGTCGCATATTTAGAATGGCAATATCTAGCTTAAAATGCAATTTTTGCTAATGTAACTTCTTTGCATGATTTCATAGTGAAGCTGAGTGAAAAGTCTGAAAAGGCTTTGCTAGATTCACAGAATCATAATGCTTATAATATGATTACGACAAGATCTAGCCAAGCTGTGTAATACAGGCCATAAAAAAACACCCAATAGTATCTGCATCAAGGCTTTACAATTTGCTCAAAAAATAGTTCTGACTAGAAGTTAAAAGCAATAAAAAGCTAGTAATACTTCTGTAACAATTTTATTATTTCTGTCACTGAGCTTGTCATGTGCAGTGATGGTTCTAATACACTTCAACCTGCTTCAGACATGTTTCTCACACTAATATCAAGTTAAGTATTTGCAGACGATACAGAAAACACTCAGGGTTCCGGCAGAGACGGCTGTCTCAAAGTAAAGTCATCCTACTGTGCACTGCTCAGCTGGTGAGGTTTTTTTTTCCTAAAAAACCTAAAGAGGTTTTTTTCCCTGTACAAATGTTTCTCTGAATAATTAATCAGTAATTTGTGGGTTGTGCCTGAGGAGCTTGGGAAAATTTTGCTTGGTACGAAGTAACAGACTTCACTCACTGACTACATATTCCATCGACTGTGCAGCCTCTGGCACAAAAAGAAAGTGAAAGAAGTGCAGCCTCTTTTGTGCTCATTTATTTACGCTTTGCCATTAACTAAACAGTCATGCCCATTGGAAAGGCTAAATTGACTGAGATGTTGGGAAGTGAGGAAGAAAATATCACTTGCAAAATGTGTCACAAAAAGGTTGTTTTCACGTGGCTAACAATGACCCCTGATAAGAAGTCAGACACTGATAATTTTTCTTTTCTCACCGCGCACCTGTGTAACATGTAATGGGATAAGTTTATCTGCAAAGTACCTGCTCACTACCAGTTTAATGACTTTGACTTTCAAATGGTTTTATTCTAACTGTACCCATGTAAGTTCAAAACTTAAAAAGCCACCCAAACTAAAAGAGTAATCCCTTCAGCTCTTTGCTTTTTTAATGCCTTCAGAAGGATAGCAATCATGTGTGCAAATTCATGCAGCTAATAGGGGCCATATTTTGAAAAAGTGAATCACTATATCTGTCTTATTAGTGGTGATTAAAGAAATGAGATTAAGTTCTAAGATTCATGTGACCCAATTGAACAGGCCAATTATTTTAAAATACAATTTTTTCCTTTCTTAGCCTCCTGAGGAATTAAATCTTACATAACTTCAGTAATATAACAATTATGTATCTATCACACCTCCCTACACTATCTAGTTAACTACACTTTTGTCATCACCAGGGAAAAGAGACTCTTGAGGTTTTAACTCATCTGCTTTGGGGCTTTGCGACAGTTGACAGAACCAGCTTCATCTTCAGCCTGGCCCATTCCCACTCAATGGTGACCAAACTGTTCACAAAACAGCTGTTGAGCCACCTGGCTTAAACACTTCACCCCGAAATGAGGTAGGATTTGGAGGAGAGTTAGGGTTCCTCAGTGGGGGGAATGGATTCAAGGTAGAGTCAACAGTCGCGTTATGACTTTAATGAATTCTGCAGCGAAGATAAACCCAGTAAAACAAAACGTGACTGAAGAAAATAGATTTCTGGGATTAATTCTGAAAATAACGGAGACTACCATCATATGAAAATTCTTTCTTGAGGATCCCCTCTTTTTCAACAGTCTTGTAATTTTAGTAGGACACAGAGGCTATAGGCCTGCCATACGCCACCAGGTGGGATCCTACTGCTCTGGGAACGTGCGGAGGTACCAGTCTGCCACACAGAGCCACACACCGGGGAAAGGACAGTAATGCTGGCCTGGGCTGGGGAAACAGAGCCCTGCTCGGGGGAAACCCCTCGGCTTCAGCGCCGCAAACAGCAAAGTCCAACACGGTCTTTAAATATTTGGGCCTCCCTTGTCACAGCAATGCGCAACAATGATGAGCCATTTCCTCGCTTTGCCCTGGGATGTCCGGCAAAAGCTTTTTCTCTGTATGGCTCAGCTTTGCCTCAGAGTGTCTAAACACTGCACGGCAGGGGCAAGGAAAGGGGAAGGCGCAATAATCTTGTGGCCCCCCTCCTTGCAGACAGACGGGCAACCAAAACCCTGTCTGTCCAGGGCCGTGACAACACGGGGTGCTGCAGCCACAAGACTTTATGGAAAAGAGACTAACTTCGCATCCGTCCGTGGCGGTATTTCCGATCCCTGCCCATGCTCCGGCACTGCAGCGGGAGGCAGGCGTGTGCAGGAGGCTGATGCTGCTCCAGGCCCGCGCGGTGACAGGTAAATGATTACTTCTTCCCTATCCCCACCTCCGAGCTGGGGATTTTCCACTACGCTGTCTTTGCTCAAGGAAAATTTTAAAATGGCAGCAGAGTCCCAAGCTGTCTGATTTTAGTGCTGATAGAATGGCACTTGATCTGCTTGACTAAGGAAGCTGCTGGCAAAAAAATGTTACAATTGGCAATTTACTTGTCTCCATGCATATTTTGGCTCCATATTAACGTTATGAAGTTTTTTTCCAGGCAAGTGCAGAATAATTTGAACATCTGTCATGCAGCCAAACATAAAGTTGATGAGAGCATTTTATACATATAGTGTACATGTAGTCTGATATGTTATTTTAAAAAGTGTCAATATAAATGCTACCAATAAAAGGGATAATCTCATTGTGGAATGAAAAGATTTTTCTTTTTTATTGGCACTGGGTGTTTTTTTTCCCATCAGGTTCAGAGTTTGCAGGATCAGAAGCCTTTCTCACACCTAAAAGAATAGCACAAGTCTTCTTACTGGAGTAAATATTTGTGCTTACTCCCCTTCTCACCTCAAATATGTAACTTTACATGATATATTATCATTATAAAACTCATAGCTCTAGAAGAGATTTGTCAATGCCCTCATGAAATACCTTTTGGACACAGATCATAGCAATGAAAGATGGAAATAGTCTACAATACTAAATTACTGCAGTTCAGAAGCGATATATTTTATAATCTTACAGGCATTCTCATTGCTCATAAAGTAAAAAGGCCCTACATTCTCATTCAAAATCCATCAGGTTTATATTACGTATTATTTTGCGTGGGCTCTCAAGTTTTTTTTTTTTTGAACACATTCATAGACTGTATTTGCATAAATGGACAGCAGTTAAATTGCACAAAAACCTAGAAAACCCTGTAGGTGGGTTGTAAAGCCAAAATCTAGGATGATATAAAGTCATTCACATTAAAACGTCCTCTTTCCCCAATGGTTTGAGCTTTCAGAGTTCACATTTAAAGGTGGCTCTGGAATCTCTGATTTTCTGCTGACATTAGTGACCAAGATATAACAGGCTATATTGCCTGTTATTTGTTTTTACAATATTATTTACAATACTGTTATTACAATATAAAAGTAGTAACTAAGAAAAAAAAAAAAAAAAAGAAAGTTAACATCTCTAATTGATTAAATAAAATGTCAAAAGAGAATCATCACCACAAGAGCCTGAGTCATTGGACCAGCAATCTAGTTTGTTTCTATCAAATTTATTCTCTGCTGCAGGGCACAGGAAAGACAGTAAAGGTTTGGAATTTTATTGATCAATCTAAATTTTAAAATTTTCATACCTCACAGATATTATCATATCTTGCTAGTAAAATTTCCCTTAAAATTAGTGGTCACATCTATTCATCCAGCTAAAATTCAAATTCCTGGTTTACTACAACACTGAGCAAAATTCATGTGTGTTGAAAATTCAAAGGTAGTAATACACACTAACACTTATTTTCTAAATATATTAGACACTGATTTTCTGGTTGATGTTTTTACTTTTACACTCTTTGAAGGCTTTTTGTTTATTTATTACAGATCTGTTCCTTTACGAACAGGTCTGAGAATGAAGAAAACAATGAAACATGAGCCATTACTTTTCTTAAACAAGGAAGAAACTAAAATAAATAACTGCAAAGAAATGAGCAGCAAAAATAAAGAATGAAGCAAACCCTGCCTCAGAATCAGTTTTTAACTACCTACCTCCTAACTGAGCCAAGATTTCCAAGCTGAAGCCTGACTTCCTGAATTGTGGTACACTGAGCAATAGGCCATTTTACTTGAATGTGATACAAATATTATAAAAAGAGAGTTTTAGGATATTTGTGAGTTTCTTAAGTTTGTTTATTTTTTTTGTTTGCTTAGTGATGACTTAAATCTTTTTTTAGCAAACTTTCTAAAATTACGTCATTCAATGCTTACTTTACTTTAATAACTTGTTAAGGAGATGAGCCTTTTTTAATTCCCTTGCAAGGAATTTTATTTTATTGAACAACATAGTATATATCTACAAACTACTGTTATGTTTCTGTGACTTTTCATTTTTTGTGTCTTTCAGTAAAAGATTAACTATATCAATATAATTTAATTACCTATATATATTTTTATTTTATTTCATAATTATGAATTTTGTTTTTAAAAAAGCCATAACTATGTAAAAGCAATCAGGTAGTAAGCTTTTCCTTTATAAATGACCTATAGCCTTAAAAACATAAGACTCCAGTAATTACTGATTATCAAACATCAATTACTGATTACTCCGAACAGTGTTTATAACTTATTATAACTGGCTTACTCCACCTGATTGTCATTATTCCTCTAACCATGTTTTTTGTCCACTAACGTCCAAAAACGTACCTAAGGATCAAAATAGCCAGCTGCTAGGCCACTGTAGACTTCCTTCTTTAAAGAACAGCTCTGTTTCCACAGTGCTCTTTTAATCAGAAGTTACTCTGACTTCCAGATATCTCTCTCAAAATTTAGAGATAAAGTCAAGCTTAGTTGGAGAATGCAAACTGGGCAAGAGCAGCACGACTGAAGTGAGTCATTGACTGGACTTTTAACTGTACAGGGACAGAAACTGGTCTGTTTAATGGTCACAATTTCCAGAAAGGACAATGTATTACTGGGCTTCACCGAGACATGGTGTCATACATGTATTTACTTGGTGGTGAGGAATGGCATGTTGTTTTAGAAAGAATGCTTTTCTATACACTTCACTAGTATTCTTTCCTTACTCTCTTAAGGCTTTTTGCTCGTTTTGAAGGGCCACAAGGCAGGTTTCCTGGCACGTCTGCAGAACACAGGGCATGTCACTCTGAGAAGCGTTGGACAGTGCAGGATAACCACCAAGAAGCTCGATCAAGTATTCAGCTTCACCTGTGCTATCACGTCTTCTCACTTTTAAATCCAATCAAAACATATTTTTGAATGCTACCAATTATTTAAGTATTTATCTTTTTAAAGAAAGCCAATTCATGGTGCAGTGTGCTCTAAATGTGATAAAAAAGCTCCTGATTGGAAATAAAGAACAGTGGAATTGCTGTACTCGAGTGAGGGCTGCTGCATGTGGAGAACACAACACTGAAACAGAAGTTCCAGATAGTTCAGGAAAAATGCAAGAATCTCCACACAATATAAGTATAAAATAACTGGAAAAACAATTGCGAAAGAAAGGCTTTTTGATCTGGAGGGCAACTTCCTCCACAAAGGTAAAGAAAGAACTGTGTATTTCTTGTATGCATACAAATTCTATATAGGTGATTCCATGCATTTCTCAACCTTACATAAATACGTTGTTTTTTGTTCTCCATTATTGCAGATTAATACTTATTTCTTCTAAAATCCTACCAAACATGTCCAGTGATCAATTACACCAAATTTATTACACCGAATTTATATTAATTAATTAATTAACATTTAGTGACGCTAAAACTATAGTACATAAGATTTGTTGCAGTCAAAACATGAGTAGTTGTTTTACTGGTTAGCTATATTCACTCCAACAAGGAATTGAATATCCTGTTTCCTGCACACTTTATCTAAACTATTATAAAGCCACCATAAATTGTATCCCATTCTGTTTTCCTTCATGAAGGAGAGGATGTACTAATTTGTAAATGGAAAGCTGATTTATTGTTTTAATCATGGACTTTTTACTCATATCCTTTAGAATTTTTTTAATAAGCAACAATTTTTCCACTGCCCTGCAAGGGACATTTTGCTTCACTGCCACACGGGTGCTGTTTTAAATCAGCCGTAACAACTGCATAATAACAAAGCCCAAGGGAGATTGATAATAAATTGAAAAACAGGTATCATGGCCACTCAGAAACTCCTACTCTGATTCCTGAAAAAATGTCCTGCTTTGGGTAAATAGGAGAGAAGAGGAAGCTTAGAGTTGTAGGCAGTAGAATTTGGATCTGTGAATTCCTCCAACTACATGGAGAGGAGCATGTTATAGAAAATCTGACTGGCAAAAGGTGGGTTGAAAGATGCCAAGATAACATTCATAAATATATTTTTAAGTATATATTATGCTCTCACTGAAGTCAGTGACAATTTTGACAGGAACATCAAGCAGGTTAGGGCTCCTACGCTGTGTTGCTCCTACACGTCTTCATGATGGCGACAGGGATTCTTATGACATTTTCAAACAGAGATTGCTGCAGTCATCTCTCCCAGATGCAGTTCTTCAAGATTGCTGTTCACCGCAGCAAATAAAACTTTCTGGACTGAAATCTAAAGGCACAGACTTAGCTTAATCCCTTGCCCATTTTGAAAGCTATTACACAGATATAAGGAGTTAAAGGAAGCTGGTATTCCTTTCTCTATTCTTTTCCACGTCCATCTGAGAATTCACTCTTAGCGGAGAAGCCAACAATTTAATCCTCTTGTTTACTAAAGATAAACCTAAGAGCGGTTTTGGGACTGAGGCACCTCCACAAAGGTGCCTTAGGAGTGATCACACAGTCCCAGTTTTCAACCGAAATGACAAGAATACTTTCAGAGCTGTCAGATCTTTGTAAATTAATACCACTCATCTGGTTTCCTTAAAGCTTGAATTTTGGCCTAACATCTGTGAAAGGGAAAACACAATTCTGTAAACCTTCTGGCAAGCATGGACCAAGGTATGAATAATTTTTATGCCAAACTGCAATTTTCAGTGAAAGTCATACGAATATTTGCTTTGTGGTTTCTCTCAAAAAACATGATGGCTTTAGTTGAGTTTCCTCTTACATTTTTATTTGAATTCTCAGTGGATGCAAACCTTATGCAAACTGCAGACAGAACAAAGTTGGAACTCCTGCCAACAAAAACTGCTGAGTTTCACACAGCTTTAAATATTTTACAAGGTCTGAAGCTTTGTTTGCTCTCATTTGAAAGAACTGTTAGGATACTGCTCACAGTTTGCCTGACCTCAGCCTGTAATTTGGAAGGTTTACTCCCAGGCATACCTGTAACTTTCCACTTCACACTCGGGCTCAACTGTTTAGGAAGACTACAGCTATTAGGAAGAACTGAGTGGGCAAAAATCCCAGAGGGAGAGAGCGCCTCATTCTGCGGCAAAAACGGCATTAGCTGTTTCCAAGTTAGAAAAAAAAGAAGTCTTTAATGATTAAAAATCCAGTGTTTTAAAGGACAAACAAGGCAATATACGGTGTGAGGCCTGATGTATATCACACTAGTGGACACACTGATAATCTGTTTAAGAACCTGTCCTTAATGCATAGGCTAGAAAGCTGCATTATCGAGGAGTATTTCAATCTGAGAGACAAATACATATTGTCAATAAGTCTAAATGCAGGCAATGGAGTACATCCACTCCTGATCTGAACAGAATTAATATATGTTGCATTTATTTTTTCCAATTTTCATCTCCAAGTACAGTGAGATAGTAAGGATAAGGATAATTATAAATCTGAATTTTGTAACGCTGAAAACATTGCCTGGGTTTTGATTGGACCTTACACTGACACATAAAGAAGGCCTGTACACTGAAAGAAAAAATAGCAATATTTAAGCTGCACAGCTGCTGTATTAAGGAACTGTAATTTTGCCGTATCTTTATATGCAAGCAGAAGAAAACTTGAACTGTTAATATTCATGTCTGCATTTGTGCATCTACGAGCATTTTAAAAGGGCCAATTCCATATTGCTAAAAATCAATGAATCGAAACTGATTGTGAGAAAAAAATGTGAACGGTAATAGAAAATATTTTAAGGATACTCTACTGCAAGTCACAAACAAGACAGGAATTTTAAAAACAAAGAAGTGGTGGAAAAAACATGAAGGCAGCCAAGAAAAATTGTGTGTGTGTCTGTGTCTATCTACATATAAAAACACATATACAAATGGAAGAAGTAAGAAACCGTCATCATGAAAAATAAACTAAAATCTTAACATTGTAGAAAATTAATAAGGAAATCAACAGCTCAAGAGTAAGTATGGACATTACAGACAACAACAATGACAAGTTTTTCCATACATTGGGAACAACAAATAGGTTCCTAATACTGGAATTAGTCCATGGCTGCAGAGATACTGTAGCATGTTAGTAAGAGAGGAAAGGCAGCAGCATCCAGGTATTACTTCTGGTCTGTATCTACACAGGAGAAAGCAGATGCTGTACACATTCCAGGATGATAATCATACCAATTCCACTCCAAGATTAAGTAAAGATGTCAGCAACAAGTAGAGAACAACATGGAGATTTTTAAGTCAGTGGGTCAATGTAATCTGCAGTCAAAAGTTTTAAAGAGCTGGAGAGTTTAGAGCTACCTGAACTGTAACTGTTGATTTTCAGTAACTGCCAGAATGCTGGAGAACTTCCAGAAAACTGAAAAGAAAAAGCTCCTGGTGAGCATGTATTAAGGAGGTCAACACTCCAGATAATTACAGATTTATCGACTGTTTCCAACATAATCAATGGCTGAAATAGGCCATTCTTAGGAAGGAATTAAAAGAAGGGACTCAAATCTGGCCAGCCGATCAAAACTTAAGGAAGGCAAATTGTTCGCACCAGAGGAGCAAGCAGCTTACAGATCTTTGCTAGGCACCTCAGACCTGAACCAGGCTAGTCCTGCTTTCCAAGACTCCCAGGAGCAAATCCTCTTGCCTAGGAGCAGTGGGCACAGCAATTCCACCCCTGCCAAGGTCCCCCTCTCCCTCGCTCTGCTCTTGTTCATGCAGCACAGCAAAGCCGGGTGGCAGGTCAGTCACGGGCAGCCCAAGCGAGACCGTCACACGAAAGCCCTTCAGAACAGGGTGGGTGGGCAGACTGCCTGGCCCAGGGGCTTTTTTAACAGAATAAGCTAAAAACAAAGAAATATGCATCAACAATGGGAGGTTTTATCTTGTGACCACTGTATCTCAAGGATTCATTGCTGCTTCCTTGTCTCACACATCCAGGCCACCTCACTGCCTTTTCTTCCCTCTTTGCAACTCCAGGACATAATTGTTTTCCTACCATTTCTAGTTCCCCTATTCTCTTCTTTCTCAAAAATATCATCTGAAAAAAATATTTTCCCACCAATGCTTTCTGCTCTTTTCCTTATTTTTTCTCTTTAACTCTTCCATCCTATGCTTACTCCTGACATGTTTAAACTATACTGTCTTTAGGACAAGGAAACAACCATGTGTCCACAGGTGCATTTTTAGGCTCAGTGCTGTGCATTTAGGTGGCAGCACAGAGCTGTCCTGACAAAAACTGCTTATCAAACACAGCAGCGGAGCTGCCTTCTGTCCACCAAGTGTCCTACTAATCAGCATACACAGAACAGAAATGAATAAAAATAACACTAATCACACGTTAACACTATTAAATATCACTAACTGAAAAATACTTATATTTGCCATACATATAACTGGCAATTTTATCAATAGATAATCACAATCTATATAAACGATTCAATTTCAAAATAGACAATTTTGATTTTGATTTAAAGGTTCATCATTATTCCAATCATTTTATCTAGGTAATTCTCATTAGAACTGTAAAAAAAAAACATTTTTAGGATTAAACACACAAGACAGATTAGATTAGATTAGATTAAAAAAACAGATTAGTTATCTTTACTAAAGTAAAGGTTATACATTTCAGGTACCATAAAGAATTGCAAAACTTCAGTATGTGTAGGGTTAAAGGGTGGAAACGCGCTGTAACTTGCAGTGGAAATTTCCACCGCGTGCGCTACGGCAGAGGCCCGAGCCCTGCCTGTGGTAAGGGGTGTGCGTGTGTGGGCTCTTCATAAACACCCTGGAATGCTCTGTCACGTTATTTTTCCTTTTGGCTTTCTGACTCAGTTTTGTTTTTGGTCTTACTGAGTTTTATGGGGCCACAATGTACACAGGTCCACCTAAAGCCGCGGGATGTTTGCCTAAGAACAAACTGCAGGATCATGTTTTAGCCTGGCTCCAGTGTTTTATCATACTGGTACTGTCTGTATCTCTTGCCAGTCTTTGCCATTGATTCGTCATCCCTCCTTTTATTACTCAATAGAACCATTCACTTTTTTTTTTTTTTTAAATTCTGCACATTGAATATTTAATTCAATGGGAAAAGTTCTAAGGTTTTGGGGACATGCACATTGTTTCTGTCTGTAGAACAACAGCTGCTTAACTTTTGGACAAATAATTGCTTAAAAGACACAAGAGGAAGGTTAGAAACACTTAGAAGTTACTTAAGTTACTTAAGTTACTTAAGTAACACTTAGAAGTTAGAAATCTATGCTTGTGGGACAAAAGGACAACCAAAAGATACAGAAAGGTTACAGAAAAAAAATCCCTAACTATACATACAAAAAGTGTCTTTTCATTAGCTTTTTGCTCTCAGAAAAAAACCTCTTAGAGTTAATAATTTTCTGAAAGCATTAATACAGTGGGAAACAGAAAGCTAAACAGAATGCTCTGAATTATTAGGAAAGGAATGAAGAAAACACAGATGATTATGTCTCTTTAGAAATTCATGGTGTGCATGAATGCTGAGTACTGCACACAGCTTTGTCACCCTGCTAAGGGAGTGTGATGGAAGCAGAAAAGCTGTAAAGAAAGGGGTGCCAAGGATGGTGGGAGATACAGCTTGTGCATGAGAGAGACTGAGAAGAGTAGGAGCCTTCATCTTCAAAACGGAAGCCAAGAGAGGACATGAAATCATGATTCGAGTAGAGAAGGCAGGTAGAAAATGTTTGTTAAATACTTGTCTCAATATAAACAGTAGAGGGCACCAATAAAATCCGTAGATTTGATGGTCTCAAAAGAAATTTATTTCAGTGTAACACTGAAAGACTAGCTAAGCCTTTAGGCTGTCTCAGGACAAATGTGACGCTGCTGAAACTGAGCACACCACACCTGGCTCCATGCCAACCCGATGCAAACCCCTAGAAACTGTGAAACCAAGATGTGTTTGTCACATACTGAGAAATTACAAAGAAATGCTGGTTGTATAAAACATGCAAAAAGAGAGAGATTCTCAAAATATTTAATATTGATCCCACTCTACTCATCTCACAAAAAAAGAAGGATTTCACCATTGGCATCAGTAAGAGCACAGTTACCCAATGCTGAGTGATTGTCTTCAGCATATCCCACCTAGGCTGAAATTTCAGTAAATAGCTCTTTGTTGGTTTCCATGCCTAAACAGGATTTCGGGAGTCTATGAAGAGCTGCTTTTGTGTATTCTGCAGGAAACACGAATGACAGTAACAATACTACAGATAAAATTATTACAGTAATAATATCTAGACTCATACTATAAACAAATTAAATGTAACACATTTGTATAACACATTGAAGTCTTTTTTTTTTTTGTACTGTCTCATTTCACATGTTTTTTAGAGATTTTGATTTAATATAAGCAGTCTGTGAGACTCAGAAATGAGGAAAGATGTGATTTATCAGTACTGTAACCATTAGGCAAATTAAGGTTCTTGTTCCTTTATCTTGAAATGATAATATGGATCTAGAAAGAGTCTGGTGCATTCAACACAATTGAGCAGGTATGGTCCACAAAATGAATGATTACATAGGCTAAGAAACTTGGAACAGCTGATGACAGGGGTGTGACAAAGGGCTACGAACCCACGAACGCCGTGTGGCAATAGCGAATGTCTTTCAACATTTCTTCTATTACAAAAAAAAAAAAACTAGCAAAGGATCAAATTAAATTATCAGGAAGAAGACTTAAACTAGATGTTTTCTTTTCATACAGGAATATTTAAATGGTGGATTTACTGCCACAGGATTTTGTAGACATAAACAGGCCACAGAGACTACCTGTGACAGAGGCAGGACATACACACAGGTGCATGTGTGCCTTGTATTTGCAGAACATATTCGCTTGAAACTAGAAGGGTCTATCAAAAGAAATACTGCTGTATTCCTGACTTGCTTGCAAACTTTTTGCCTAAGCAGTTAGTTTTGGCCACGGAGAGGAACAGGATTCTGGGCTGGGTGGATTTATAGTTATTACAATACACAGATATTGTCAGATACTTTTCAGATTTGCATAAGAAATCCCTTACAGATGGTCATGTAGCTTATGGAACTAACATTAACCAAATACAAGTAAGATCACTGCTGAAGATGAAAGAGGAAAAAATATAGTTTAGGTGTGCTTAAATTTATGATTAACTATATTAACTGTTTTGAAGGGTTATACTGTTTAACTGTTTTGAAGGGTTATAGCCAAAAGAAATTAGCAAATGTAAAAAGGCAAAAAGGTTTGCTTTAATAATGAAAGATTTTTTTCTTCCTTAGGCAATATTCAATACTTTTTGGAAATAAGATATGCCAATAATAATACGGCAATGAGAACTATATTTTTGCTTTTTAAGGAGATAAAAGCCAAGCAGAAAGCTGTAATCCATGCAGTATTTCCTTATGATGATTTCTTCTTGACATTCTGCATTTCTTGAATGTTTGATATTTCAGGATCAAAAACAAGTGTCTCCAACGTAATAAGTATGATTTTTCTGTTTTCCCATGTCTCTGGATGTACTTAAAGAAAGTATTTTGATTTATTTTGGACGTAGTTTAAAGAAGACATTTAGCTGTGCTCACTGGCATTCTGTGGTAAGCCTGCTGTGAATTACTCATTATCTGTTCCAAGGAGAGTTGCATCTTTCCTTAGGAATGATCAGCAACCCCTTCTACTGCCTGCTGTAATTTTTAAGTCCATTTTCTATCCTTGATTTACAAAGCTTATGAGTCACAGATACCCTTTAGGAAGCAGAAGGTGGTTGATAGCCATTGCTTCACCTTGGACATCGCTGCTGAAACTTATTTACATTAATTTGCAGCCCTAAAGAATTGTGGTAGGTATAAAGTTGTTATCATCGCTGTATACTTTGCTATGCGATGTCTGAATTATTTATTCCTTCTTACAATGATCGATGACGCTGTATTTTTATGGGAAGATCTAAAGAATGAGATTTGGTTGCATCTATTTCAGGAAATTCCTCTTCTAACTAATTTATTTTGCTGCTTGGTGAATTCTTAGTCTTACCTGAGGCCATTTAGCAGAAGTAAGAGAGAGCTTACAAACTCTTTCACAGGAAGTTCTTTATTTGGTTTTAATTTAGAACAAACCCAAGCATATTTTAGCTTTTTTAAATCTGTCTTAAAATAGTAATTTGGATGAAATATTCTGAACAGGAATTTTCAGAAACAAAATACATGATGTAACTTTAAACACAGTTGAGTATAACTGGCAAAATTCTTGTCAAATTCGTTCTACAAATTGACAGAACTCAGGTCAAGAACATCAGAGCTTCTGAGCACCTTCAATGGAAAAGAGAATTACAGCTACAGGCATCCTGCACCACTGCAGCTATCCTGACCTTGGACGGGATTCATGGGTTTCAAAGATAGTGCCGTAACAGGAAAATCAAATAAATAAGTAGAATCATGGGAGGTTATGTAGCAGAGAGGTGAAAGATTTGCAAATACACCTAACACGCACATCTTTTGAATGATGCAGAACCACTTGCTCGGACAGCTTTGGTGTTGCAGAGCTGCTATTGTGGGTTAGTGCCCCAGTTGTGGGAAGGTTTGGGAGAGCAGGCACAGGCCTCACTTGAGCAAGCTTAAATCTGCTTGGTGTGGGTTCTGTAACAGGAGGAGACCTGAGCACATTTCCATCCTTTACTAGGACGGGTCATCAGTTTGGCTAGCCATGTGGTAAGGAATAAATTGCCCTAACAAGGAAGCAAGGCAGCAGATAAGGAAAGGCTGCTGGAATTACGCAGCTCGTGCACGTCCTTCCCGTCGGGAGCGCCGCACCCGGCTGTGCCGTACTGCCAGCACGGCAGGCCCCGATAACTCAGCTCCTGCTCGAGGCAGCAATGCCCCCGGCAGACTTCTCTAGAAAGCTGCACAGCTCTGACTCATGTTTGGTAAAGCACCCTCTAAAATAACACCGTGAGCCTGCTGCTTCCAACTAAAGAGACTTCAACTCTTCTTCAGACCAGTTACAATTTAGTTATGGTGAGAAAAATAAGGCAGAAATGTGGCAAGGAATAACAGAGCTGTGTTAGTGATGATTACTACTACTAAATCATCTAAACTTCTCTGAACTGTTCAAAAGAGAGGACTGAAGACAACTGTATCTGCGGTGATCATCTAAATGTGGAAGCAGTCAGAGCAAAGAGTTTCTCATGGAAAATCATGGTTATCTTACAATAGCAGAAGTATCAACTTGAGTGAAAAAAGGGAATACAACACTGGAAAAATGTTATATATTTAATCTACTGAAGCACTGGTCAACAAAATACAATCCCCTGTTTTGTTTTTAAAAAGAGAAAAAATGAAAATATTTGCTCTGCTTGTACCTGGAGATGGCAAATACAGCTACTTTGGATTGGATTTCCTCCGTTTCTTAGGGAAAAATATTATGTATTATAAAAATGCCTAAAAAGGGCAAGGGACCTGCTCTAACCAATCCTGCTCTAGAAGGTTGTTGGTGCTCTAGGAAGGGGGGGGTGGACTAGATGACCTCCAGAAATCCCTCACTATTCTACGATTTAATTCAGATCATAAATCCCTCTGAACAGGCATCTTAGTGACTTGTAGTTCAAATAAAACATAATGTGACAAACGGCACAGAATTCCAGTGACTAACTCAATTACATTCTGAATTGAGTTAGAACTTTTCCATCATGTTTCCCCTGTGGGACACTTGGAAAAGAAGGATCTTCTCCTTTCTTCGATATGCTTTTATTTTTTCAAAAACTGAAGTCATGACCACCTGCAAAGCATTAACTAAATAAGTAACACCCAACAATTTAAAACTTTTTTTTTTTGTGAGCAAATCTAAAAAAGAAAAACAGAACAAATCAAAACAAAACAAAAATCAATCTGAAAGCTTTCTAATAAAAACGCTGTCGATCAGCATAATCTTGAAGCAGTCTGATAAGTTGCCCAATTCTTTCACGGCTGGTGTCTTTTAAAACTACTCCCTGTTGTGCAGCTGTTTGCTGAAGTTCCTGAAGTCTGTTTGGTCTTGCCAAGGATGCTCTCCTTGTTCCCACTTCAAAGGGGTGCCACGCAGAGCACAGCACTTTTATGTCATCAATAATTATTATTGTTTATCATTGCCCTGGGGATGCAATATATTTCTCAGAAAATGTATCACAAACACATGGGCCTGGCTTGATCTCATTGACAGCCTTCGTGCCTAACACGGCACATTTCCTTTTTTGGGGGGTATTTGGCGGTACAGAAAGCGCAGGTTCTAGTCTTGGTGAATTTATTTCCCTACAGTCTAGAAAACTTTTTTTTACCTCTTCTCTAGCAAATACAAGCACTTTTACCACTCCCTCTAAAACTCTCCTACCTCCATCACTTCTACTGAGTTATTTACTGACTTCAGTATTCTCCTCTGCAGTAATCTCTTGCAAACAGCACTCTAAAACACTTTTCCCTAGATAGGCTACAAAAATTATGATAACTAAATTTGTGGTTTGCTTATCACACTGACCAAGAGCATTTCAGTGCTTCCCTGGACTTGTCTGCTGGTAGCTCTCGTGTTCTGTGTTTTTGGCTTTTGTCGATCAGCTTTTGGTGACTGAATTCATGCCTCACGCAGCCCACTACTGACCCTGAGTGAGTCTTGTTAGCAAGAATGATTAACTTATGAGGTAATGTGAGTAATTAGGCATGTAATAGCTACTACCACTATTATTATTGTTAATATCAATAAAAATCCTGAAAATAGTCATCTTTTCACAGTGCAAATTCTGATCGTATCATAGAGTAATAAATCTAGAACAGATTTGCAGTAATAAATGATATTCCCTGTATGCCTATAATCCCAGAGAAATACTAGCTTTTACCAGAAGGTGGTGCTTATGTGCCACTAAAGAAAAAAATGTGGTCCTCCTGGATTTAGAAAAGTTTCCAGATAGTAGGACAGAAAACGCAGCAATCATAGAATCATAGAATGCTTAAGGTTGGAAGGGACCTCTAGAGATCACCTAGTCCAACCCCCCTGCACACGCAGGGTCACCTAGAGCAGGTGGCTCAGGACTGCGTCCAAGCGGGTTTGGAAGAGCTCCAGAGAAGGAGACTCCACAACCTCCCTGGAGCTCAGCCTTCCCCCTTCCAAACGCCTCCTCATCCTCGCTCGGGAGCGTCGCTCTGTGCGGGGTCCCTGCGGCTACACTAATTCCCCCTGGCTCTTCATTTCTGATTCCTGTTCTTCTTTTCACAAAGATGGGCTGAACTACCCGGATAAAGAAAGAGTACCTTTTTTCCACAGAAGATGACTTTTCCAAATTTGTAAAAGTCATGTTTGGATTGACAGTGAAGTAAGATATTTTTCCTCCAAGTGTGCTAGTCCTTGCACAGATCGAGGAATAATTTATAACTGTCCTTTTAAAAGAACACGTAAGGTGTTGTAAAAATGATTTAAGTTTGTATTAATAAATAATTGAGAAGAAGCTGCAGTTTTGACAATTTTGACTTTTACTATTTCAGATTAAGAAAATTCTTTCTAATGCTCAAAAATATTAACTCAAATAGGGCCTTCAAAATCCAAACTGAAGAGTCTGGATGTAAGAAGGTTCTATAAACAAACATTTTCACTTAAATAATGACATTTTCATTTGTGTGTTATCTTTCATCCCAAAGGGACTGAGAAGTTATTTTAGAGGCTTTTGCAGTCAACATTTGTAATTTTCTAAGTTCTTTTTAGAAAGCTGACTCAGAGAGAGAGGAGGATCGTAGCTTCTCTTATCAGTACATTCATGAAAACTCCCCATCTTCCTTTTAAACCTGCCTTGTTTAGTCTGCACTCACTGATTTCAGCCCCAGGACTGAAGACCCAGGAGAGCCGATGTTGCTCTTCTGTCCCGTCGGTGCCTCCCCAGGTTTGCTGCTAGCTCACAGCACCCCATCTTGAGGGATGCCCCAATTTGAAAGGATTCTGCTCTGCCAAACAGCAGGAAGCACAACAGTGCCATGGTCATTCCAGCTCTTTCTGGCCAGTTGCCCTAACTCCAGCACTCTGAGGACATGGCATGCAGCCTCCAGGGCTGACCTCCATGTCTTGATGAAGTTCTCACCTGTAGCAGACTTTATGGATTGGACTCTAACTCTTCCATGGATCTGGCAGGCACCTCTACGTTCTTGGTAAGGTAGAGTCTGCCTTGAGCTCTAGGATGTGAGTTTTTTTTTTTTTTTTTTTTTTTTCTGCAAACCTGAATTAAACTAAAGCTTTAAAAATAAAATTAAAGTGAAACAGACAACTTGGTACAGTTGAAGAATTTTAGTATTCAGACACTCAAAACACCAGAGAATTTCTTGTGTTTTACTTCTGCCTCCTACATGCTTTGCAGCCTGTATGAACTGGGAAAGGGCAAGAGAAGAGGAAGCACAGGATGATTCTTGTCATATCAACGACCTAAAGAAAGGAGACAGAGGCTTAATATTTCTCAGAACTGTTTACCTGCTGGCTCACAGGCACAGTCACCTCGCAGGACTATCACCTCTTCCCTTGAACACATCCACAGATACAGGGCTCAGTTCGAAACATGTAGAATCATAGAATCATAGAATGCTTAAGGTTGGAAGGGACCTCTAGAGATCATCTAGTCCAACCCCCCTGCACACGCAGGGTCACCTAGAGCAGGTGGCTCAGGACTGCGTCCAAGCGGGTTGGGAAGATCTGCAGAGAAGGAGCCTCCACAGCCTCTCTGGGCAGCCT
>VZSV01000003.1:3534668-3561245 GCA_013398735.1 Nothocercus julius
TCCCGCAGCACTCTGGGGTGCATCTCGTCAGGGCCCATGGATTTGTGGGTATCAAGTTTCCTTAGGTGAACAACTCAATGTACAACTCAATGGATGTCACTGCGTGACACTTGAGCCTAACAGAACTTTATCGACAAGCCTTAGGTGAACAACTCAATGTACAACTCAATGGATGTCACTGCGTGACACTTGAGCCTAACAGAACTTTATCGACAAGCAATAAAGAGGTTCTTAATGTAAGTGCTCCAAATCTAGTAAGAAATGCTAGCTCTGAAGCAGCAATACACCTATAGCTATTAGGTCACAAAAAGGTGAGCTCCAAACTTTTATAGTCTGACAATTGTGACCTACAAAAATAACAGGAAAACAGGCAAGTTGAGAAAAAGCCATTAATAATGAGAAAGAAATAAACTCTGCGATTCTGAGTCATCATCTGCAGCAAATAATTATTTCTAGGGGTAGGAATATGTTCATAAGTTCAGAAGCTCTTGCTTTTTAGTGGGATTTTTTCATTCTGCAAAACTTTTAGTCAGCAAATTTATAAAGTGAATTTTCCATGAATTTTCTATTACTCTTTTCAGAATATGAAAAGTTTTTTCTCACAATAGAGTATCACATAATCAAAAACTGCTACATGAAGAAATACATAAAACGAAGATTATGGGTAATCTTTTGTAAAATATTTCAAAAACTATGAAATGTGAAATACAAAAATAATCTATTTAAGTTATCATTGTTTAAGTTATGCCTACATTCTACAGTCAGCACAGCTGTTGTCCCTTTTAGGAAAGAAGTTAACCAGGATCACTGGCAGTGGTATCTAGAGCTTTAAGATTTAAGGAGACTGAACAACTAATCTCAGAACACAGCAAATATTGAGCTAAGACCGTTTGGCTATTTGGATATATCTGATGCTAAATGTCAGGAAGAGAATAAATCAAAAAATTGCACTCAATGTGCTTTATAAACATTGTTTTTTTTCACTAAACAAATTATGATTTTGATTCCTCTCATTCGCTTATTATCCCAATTTAGACACAAAGGTGAAGTTAAAAACCACAACTTCCTGATGTATCTGGTTGTTCACTACACTAGCTAACTGTGATCATGGCAAAGCCTATGATCTTCTTCACAGCCTTCAGTATTGCCCCATCGCCGGACTGGGAGCCAAAACTCAGGGCCCCATGGCCCGGAAGAAAACCCAGATGGGTTGTTTCCATCAGAGTCAGGAGCCGGGAGTCTGAGCCAGGCAGTCTCCTGCTGTAGCGACAGAGAAATGCACATGAGGCTCTGTTTCCCTGAAGATGTGAACAACAACAAGAACAACAATCAGCTTTCCCAGCGCACTGCCCTCACAAGCTCTGTGTTCAGGAACCTCTGCCCCTCTTCTCAGACTCATATTCACAACTGTTTTTCCTCCAACAAAGATCCATGCTATACCTGTTCTCAGCATTTTGTCATTAAAAGCTACAGTGACTTTGACTTGCACTTGGGTACTGAAGATCAGCAACAGAAAGTAAATCCTGCACCCGGCCAGAGAAAAAGTAGGGAATCCCCTTTCTTTCCTTTTGCTGCCTCACCATGCACATCCAAGGAATACAGATACTGCACTCTGAGCCATGGTGCTGGCAACAGGACAATATTTGGTGCTTTATAGGAGAAAAAAAAGCGAAAAAGAAAATCCTCAAATGAATCAATTGTACTATCTTACTCTCTGATAGAACGGCAGCAGCAGAGCTGCAACAGGAATGAGCGTCCACAAACTAAACAGCATTCCCAGACTTACAGTGTTTGTGCTAGATGCATGAGCAACGAAAGGGAGCCATTTTCAAAGCTGGTCTGCTGGGAGGCGAAGTGGCAAAGCGAGTACGTTGCCCAGGAAAGAAAAATTACATTTACATTTGTGTTCCTCCCTTTAGTTTGTTCCCTGAAACTAACTTGAGCTCTTTTGTGTTCTTAATAGCACCTGGAACCTAAACACTGGACAAAATCTACTGAGAGATTTCCCTCCTCCTTCTCCAAAGTGTTTCTCTTTCATCTCTTCTCCACAGATCTCAGAAACATCCTATCGCCTTGCTTGATCTCGTAGTTACAACAGCGCAGTGTTTGCTCTCCGTGGAAGCATTATATGAGGCTGTTCCAGAGGAGCCAGTTGCAGTAACTGCTCTGGAGTTTTGTGCTGATTCCTCGAGGAGACAAGATCACCTTCTCCTTGTGCATCTCAGTGAGCCAGGGATTCTCCTTGTATATTTTCTTGCAACTCACATGATAGAATTTCCCACGCACAGGCATCAGCAGCATTTTTCTCTGTTTTTCTGATGTCTGCTAACCACATAACCTCAGCATGATGCAGTTAAACAGCTACTCAACTAGTACCTGCAGGAAACCAGGTTTCCCCCGTTCTGGCACCCATGGAAATGCTTCCTGGGCCCTGGAATTGCTCTGTGGTGGCTCCGGCAGGGGTGCAGCACTGCTGCTCATCCCACCTTCTAGCCTGAGCCTGGAAGTCGTTCATTACCCGCCTGGAGATGCTTCTCTCGCTGCATCTTCCAGGAAGGGTGGTCTGCACAGTCCTGCCTTTCCCTCACAACTCCTTGCTCTACATAGATAAGGAGACGGCCGCATTTGCTTCTCTTTACACCCCTGCACTGGCAGAAACTTCCTTTCTATTCAGGTCTTCCAAAGGGGGGAACGTCTGGTGAGCCCCATGTCAGCCAGCAGAGCTGAAACCTATGGCCTGGAGGCTGGCACAAGACGTGGGTGGATGGCGAGACCGTTACTGCAGAACTGCTGAAAGCAACGAGAACAAGAGGCAAGTCCGTGCTGACGGGGGCTACCCGGCCCGCACACACCGAGGACCTGCTGCCTCACAAGTGGAGCACGAAGGTCAGGATCCTCTTTAACCGCAGTTCACGGTCTTCGCACGTGTATACACAAACAGTGCTGACCAAACCAGAATTACAACCTCCCCCTAAACAAGACACATTCCCATCCTAATGCACCCTAAATATATTAGAACATTCTGAGAATATTTTCTCCTACTGTGAATATTTTGCAGGACACATTCTTCTGTAGCTGACAGGGGCTTGATGGTACTAGGCATCCATTCACAGCATCTTGAAGATTACAAGACTACTACATGTTATGTAACGTTAGATCCTTGTTTGCCAAACACCTCCTTTACCTTTTTACACAGTGTTTCATATATTTTTGACTTTTAACTCCTACTAGCACTACATTTGCCTAACACTTCTATGGTTCTCTTTCACCTTGAAGCACTCTGCATACATTAACTCATGTAATCCTCTTAATCCTCTTAATTAATCACTTCAATGCCTCATGTTATTTCTCCCCTCCTCCCCGAAATGTTAAGGACCTAACTGAAGGAAAGAGGGCCTGTTGCAGCCTTAACTCCACTTCTTACAGAAATCAGCATGATCTTTACCAACATGCACATAAAACACCTGATTCCCATGCAGAAACATTTGGGCACTCGCATGAAAGAAGTGGGAATCCACAGAACATTGGAAAGAAATTCGCTAAGACTTTCTTACCGCATACAAAATAATGAAAGAGTTTTTCAGCAAAGATAACAACTGCAAGGGAGCTGGAGTATTTTTTAAAAACATCTCTGTCTAATAAAAAACTAAGTACTTATGAGACAGTAGTGAGCTTAAAAAGTCAAGCGGATATCTATGTTCAAGGGTTTATTTTGGAGATCACTGTTGTACGCGCACCATCTTTTACACCACACTTCCATTTCAGAAAGCACTGCCTGCCGAAGAAATAAGTTCACTTCTCCAAGCAACTATGCAGGATGTTTTCCTCAAAGGTAAGAAAGGTGAACATGGGGTTAATTAATCAGGACAGGCAAAGTTACATTGTTTCCTGAAATCCTAACTTGAGCTTTGACCAAAAAGACCTTTAAAAAGAAGACTTGAAGAAAGAGACTTCTTTGCGGAGAAAAGGATTTTCAGAGAAGTCATGTGCTTGAGGAGAAAATGAAACAAAGACAACTCCAAGAAGTGAGAGCTGAGGAAAGAAAATCTTCCTATAATAAGTGCTGTCAGTGGCAACATTCATTTTCTTTTGGAAATAAAATTGGATCAGACTGGAAAAGGAAGAGCTTGAATTTTAAAGAGCAGGTCAAACTTAAGAATATATTCTGCAATTTTGCTCTCCCTGTAATTCTTCCTTGAACTTTATCCTTAGTAGTCATCAGCTGCGTGCACTGCATTCTGAGTCAAGAAAGGTTTTTTGTTTCCCACCTTATTTTGAATGGACCAAGGACCTGCTCCAACGGGGCAGTGGCTGTACTCGAAATTAGCAGCTCTCAAGCTATTGTTCGCTGTCAACCAGGAGAGCTGGCTTGCCACAGGGTTCTGCCTGTCACCTCGCAAACTCAAATCAATGACACTAAAAAGATGCGTTAAATATGTTCCTGTGACACTGCCTCAGCAAATAAATCTTGAGTGACCACACAGTGCTTGAAGAGAACTGGGAGTGCTCTTCATCAAATCACAGATGATGGATGTGGTTTCGTGCATTTCTAAAATTTTGGAAGCCTTCTGCTGCTTCTCTGGAATATCGTAATAATTCTAGAAACAGAGAAATCTGTTACTACAGTACAGGAAACAGTAGTGAAACCAAAGAGAGAAAAGCCAAACAAAAACAATAAACTTCAGGAAGATGGATTCCATGGAAATGCTAGTTAAGAATTTATGGGAGGCAAGTTCATGGGGAAAAGGAGAGACCTGGCAATTCCTCAAAGCAATGAGGCACAAGTACAAACTGGCCCAATGCAGAGGAAGGATGGAAAGCACAGAAAGAGACCAATCTGGCTAAATCTTGAGCTTGTTATTAGCCTCAAACACAGGAAGAGAGCACAGAAAGAGTGGAAATTAGGTTAGATTGCCACAGACAAGTGTTTTTCCAAAGACACGAAAACAGAAAGGCCAAAGTACAAACAGATGCCATTAGCAAAGAGGACCAAGTGTAACAATAAAGAATTATGTAAGCAATAATTTCATTAATAATAATAAGAAGAGCAAGGATAACAGAGCTCTTCTCCTTAGCTAAGATGAAAAGTTACATGGCAACAGAATTCACTAGAAGAGCATCTGTGATCAAGAAGCTAATATGCTTAATTTGAAGAGAAATTAAGTGAGAAAGCATATGATTCCAGCCTAAAGTAAGGAAAAAAACAAACTGGAGAGTTTTAAAATATACAATAAATGAAATTAGCTCAAAAATAACTTCCCTATCAGTCTACTCGTAATCAGAGTTTACCTAGCAAAATGCCTGCTGTAACCTTACAGTTATCTCCAACTTGAAAGATGGGTAAGAGACATGAAGATCCAGGATAGGAAAATTACAATGTGCAACTTTAAGGGGGAGGAGGGAGAGGCACCAAGGAATTACGTTTTACATTGCTGGAAAAATCCTGCTGACAAATGGCAAACACCTTGTGAAGAATGAAGCTTGTCAAGTCTTTCATAATAAGGTAGCAGGCCTTGTAATGGTGGAAGCAGTACCTAATGTCACATTTTCAGACACCAGTAAGGTTCCTGACACTGTCCCCTATTTACATCCTCACGAACAGCTTAGTGAAACTTGTTCTTGACTTTACTAGGATAGAGTGGGCGCAGAATTTGTTGGAAAATAATTCTTAGCGAGTGCTTAGGTTTAACTGTGAAAAGGGAGGGATGTATTCAATGGTGTTGCATCTCAAATGAAGTTCAACAGGCATGCACAGAAGCACCATATGTAAGCAGGAATAATCAGTAACTACAAATACTGACTGCAGAGCAGCTGGCTAGGAAGGAGCTAGAGGTTTGAGTTCATCACATGCTGAGCCTGACCTAGCAACGGCTCCAACTCAGAACTGCAGAGTCCCTTAGAAGTGTAGTACTTACACAAATACTACTCCCAAACTCTTCATATTCTGTTCACGCTCGACATGTAAGTAGCTCTTCCAGACTGGTACTAAACTTTGTGCCATTCTGGCAGGATGGGGACTTTAAAATAAGCAAAAGTACAACTTGTAACTTTAAACAGTTGTAAAGTATCCTGTGTTCTAGAGTTCATGTCCAGGTAACTCAACCTTTGTGTGAAACACTAATTCTGCCTGGATATAAGGTACTTCTTCAGTTTAGACCAGCAGTAAGCCTAACACGCGGTGATCTACTTAAATGTAGTGTTTAGATCTTTGTGATGGACTGTAGCCTTTTCCTCATTCAAGCGTGTTCCCTTTCTCGCCGAGTGCTCTTCTCCTTTCCACGGTGAACTACTTGCAAGTACCCTAGAAACGCTGCATCTTGCAACTAGTCTGAACTACATGATGGTTCCCCAAAAGTCTACCAAGCTAATGCTCTCCCCCTTGCTTTGGATGACTCTGACTTGCATCGGGTGGAAAATAGATGATGGCTGCACTATGCTTGACTTTATGTTTTTTTTTTTTAAGGGAAACATTAACTAATTGCCTAAAAAAGGGGTAAATTCAAACATGTGCCACTGACAGCTCCTGTTAAAAATATGATCTTGCTCTCCTTCAGATGTGAGAACAGGCTGCAGCAGCTTCTAGCCAACAGCCATTGTGGAGGACAGGAGGGCTCATGTGCAGTTTAACCCCACAGCACCACAGCAACAGGCCCAGTCCCCATGGGCTGGCTGCATTTCCACCCTCACAACGACCCGTGGGGCTCCTGCTGCCCGTCTTGGTGTCAGCGCGGGCAGGCCCTGCCGATGGACACTCCCTAAGCCTCCTCCGGGAGCCTGAAGATTAAATAATAGATGTAAGATTTATTTACAGGCAACTAGGATGCTGCAGTGCTAGGTTTCTGTGTTACGGGGTTCAAAAGGTCTTACAACAGCAGGTGATAAGAGCGGCAAAAAAGGAGGTAGCTTAAGTGATTTATCTAAAAAGGAAGGAAATAGTTTTTTGTGAGGACCAAATCACAGTTCTTGGAAGTCCATTGCTTCAGTGAGACCAGCTATTCATTCTGGTAACTTTAGTTATTTGTAAAGGTAGTTCCAGGATGCATTTACAGACATGAGAGGTACAACTGAAGCTGATACTGTATTATGTATAATACTCCCATTTTCGGTGGATGAATACTTACACTGTTCCTTCAGATCAGAAGCCGCACTTTACCAAGCCCATCTTTGAAGAAAAGCAACCCTTCATTTTAATCAATGGAATTCTTGTGTACTAATGTTCAAGTTTCGCTTCAGCTCTACTCAAACTCACAACAGGCACAGCGAGTCCCGGGGCTGAAAATAACTGGCATCTAGGAGAGAGCCCATTTGCTCTGGGCTGAAAATAACTGACACCTAGGAGAGAGCCCACTGGCTCTTTCCGCTCTCATGGCTTTCACTGACTACCACCACTGCTGCAGGTAAGAATCTGGGGCAGACGGACCTTCGGTGTTACCCAGCATGCGTATACCCCTAGTGTTCAGTCAAAGAGAAGGACCAATGTGATACTGTAGCAGATAGGAGTCTATACTACAATGTATTTTTTTTTTTCAGTTACATTTAATGTTGCTGTATCTGGGTGACTTCTATTACTCTGAGCACCTGATGTGGATTATGTAGCTGAGAGCCTTCAATCAACTCACAACACTCTTGTAACAGCAGTGAGGAGTGCAGTCCTGGACCCACCACGTGCAATTCCCCTTCTCCTGCTATGGGGACATGAGCTTAAGTCTCTCTACACAACCCAGAAGCAAAAACATCTCTGCAGTACGCAGAGAGGTGTTGATTAAATGTATCTGATCCTTGTGATAGCATTTTTATAACATACTTCTTTGCACAACCAAGCACCAGGCAGAAATTAAAGGGAGAAGTAACCCTAAATTAATCTTGGAGTAGAAACACCTGAAGTTTCCTACATGCATGGCTCACACAATGCCCTTTTTTTTTTTTTTCAAAGGGACTTCTAAGATTATTTTCTCCATGCAGCTACCTACTCATTGGAATAAAGTTGAGCCTTATCTTTGGATATTCAAAGTTATCTGCAGTAACATACAATACTATCTGAATCAGAGGTGTCTAATGAAAGCAAAGAGCACAACATGGGAAAACTGGAAACTTTACTACTGGAAAGTTTAGAAAGGTAACTATGTCAAAAGGAGTATAGTCCCATTGCCTGGATTGCAGGCGGGTTTAGGAAAATATTTTCCAGGGCTAAGGGAGCCTACTATTCCATCCCCTGCTTAAAAAGCCTAAAACTTGCAGCTTTGAAGCAGTAAGAGGAAATAACTGAAGAGCCCTACAGTGGCACAGATGCTGTCTTTGTTCCTCCTGCATCACTGGCGTGAAACTTTTATCATTTCTTTGAATGATGTGTTTGAAATGCTTTTCCTGCAAGCATTTGCTGCCTCCAAAAGAGTCGACAGCTCAGTTCCCATGGCACTGTGGACTTTCTTGTAAGATGTTTCATTCGTAACCACATGTTTTTGTGGTTGCTAGGGCAATCAAAGTACTTGTCTTTTACAAAACTGTAGTGAAAAACAGGGACAAGAGACATGAGAACTAAAGAGGAGAGTTAATTTTTGAGGGTTTGGAGCTTATTCTGGTATTTCAGCTGAGTGTGAAAATAAACGCAGTATCTGGACAAAAGAAATTCTGCATATTTGACTTGTACCAATGAAAAAAAATGTATCAGTAAATGATCAGAAAACAGATTATAATATTCATGCATTTCCTTGTACAATATATTCATCCCATTACTTTCTGAAGCCCAAATGCCCCATCAAATCTCATGCAAGGAAAAGATCACAGTGCCTCTTACCAAACACTAACCTACAAATGAGGAGAACCAACCAGCATACCACTTTGTGCGAGATGTCCAAGTTTCAGAGTTGGCACAGAAACAATAGAAAGGGAGACAGATAGGAGACAGAAGAACTTAAAACAAGATCTATTTGGGGAAAACACTCCTTAATGCACTCTAGAAGCAACTGAGCACATCACACATTATCAGGAACATTACAAACCAACACTAGAAATACATGCAAACACAGCCTGATTACACAACACAGGGAAGAAAGGAAAGAAAGCAAAATCACAACTCAGACTTCAATCTGGTAACAGCTAAGAAAGAAGATTTGAAAGTGCAATCAGACATGGTTAAAAAAAGTAATACCTTCAGAATATACGAGCAACCTGTCATTAAACAAAGAAGGAGTATCTGAATTCTGTGCAGTTGTTCTGTAATGATGCCTGCAGCCCTGGATTCACCCCGTTTGTCTGAGTAGCCCCATGTATGTCCTCTGTCTGCTGCAAACAGCTTTTTCGAACAGCTACCCTCCCAGAATTGTTTTCTATGATCTAGAAATACATGACCTGACAGTTCATACTATTAATTGCTATTACTCTAGTCTTCAAGGCCATTCTAATCTTTCTGTACGAGCTTTATTAACATCAACTTCACTTTATGACATACAGACATTATAGAGGTTCTTGATCAGTTTACTGTCTGAAATTATGAACGACAAATGAGAATATGAGGTACTAGATGAAACTTAGGCCTAGAGTTTAAGAGAAATAGCAAGTACCATACAGCAAGTTTATAAGCACACGAATACATGACCCTACATAACCATGGTCTCAGGCCAGAGCTTAAACTGTAAGATAGAATTCATCAGTGAGAGCTAAGTTAAGGCAGGCAGTCACCAAACCATGGTATTACTGATGTGACAAGCTTGTTCTTCCTCTTAAGAGCAGTAACAATCTACTCTGCAATAAGCATTTGTCACATATAAACATTTTCTTTGTATATCACAGGACATTTTTTCTGCTCAAAGAATAGCTTTAACTTTGGTTAATTAGTAGCAGCTCTAGAATGAATTTCGCCCACACCATTCAAATCCTGTCTGACAACAATCAGTACTTTAACTTTTCCATGTCAGTTGTAAATCTAGCATGAGATTTATTAATGTCCAACAGTTAACTTGTACAATACCTATGTGAAACAACAGCGGTAACACTTCACAAACATAGTAAGGTAGCTGAAGATATTTATTAGCTTTAGGTCATTACTCAGAAGCTTTATGCTTTATTTCTTAGGTTCTGCTGAAAACCACTCAGAGGAAAGAAGTTCCATTTTTCCGCAAAAGGACTGGGATTTTAGATCTAAAGCACAGCAGCTGGGCTAAGGCAGTAAGTGGCATCAATAGTACTTGCTGTCCTTGATCTAGCCCCAAGAGGAACGAAGACAAAACTGCTACTTGGACAGGTGCACAGATGCTGTGAGAGGAATTACAAAAAATACAGGAAACTCAGAGGCAAGTGTTCTCTTTTGCACACCAATTCCTGTTCTCTCCACAATGTATTATGCTGAAAGGTGTTAAATGAATGCTGTGAAGAACATGTGATGCATTTACACTCCCACATCTTCTGAAAATTACCAGGCGCACTCCACTCTCAGACTCAACAGGGAATGTCCTGCCCCAAAGCAGTACGTCGCAGGCAAGATCAAAAGCAAGTTGAACCTCTACGACTGGGTGGATTTCTGCAGAATGTGGAGTATCAGAGCAGGTCAGGGAAGCATCAGCACTGTTAAGGCAAGGGAAGCATAACATATCTAATGCATCTAGAAAAGGTTAATTTTTCTTTTATATATATATATATATATATATGTAGACTTTTTTTTTTTAATTGCAGAGAGGCTTTTTACATCTGTATGGAAGCATTATATAACAGACATCCCTCCAAATACTTAATGACATTCAACCTGAAAAAAGTAAGTAAAAGCTTGAAGGAGTTACAGGCAACTGAAAGCAAATTCTCAATAAAACATCAGCCAACAATCAAAAAATAAAGTTCCACCCACCCTACATGCAATTATGACTACTGTTGTATGCAGCTACAGGAGTGTGTGCTTTCATACAAGTTTATGCAAGTTACAACGTATTTCTTGCACATTCAAGGAAGTGGGTCTCACAGAATTACCTGATCAGACAAAGTAATTCCACATGGATTAGCTTAAGCTTTCACACAAATTGAAAAACAAGAACATGACACTAAAAATGGGTAGTCACTGCAAGAATCAGGATTATCAGCGTGTGTAATGAGACAAGATGATACAAATCAAGGCATAGAAACATGAAGGCCTCAAATACAAGGGCAAGAACTTGAGGTCATGAACAAATTAAGTTCTTCCAAAAAGGAAAGAAATGCAGTCAGATAGTGACCTTGGAAGATTACATTAACTGAATGTTCTCTCTAAGTGCTGTAGGAGGATAGTGTATATACTCAAAGAGTTTTACTACCAAAGAAATCCAATTTAAAGCAATTTACACAGCATTCTGATAAAGCAAGAATTTTACTAAACTTCCTTAAGGCCAGACCTTCCTCCATTTTTTACTAACTGACCTCCAATATGATCTGGAAAACCAACATAACTATAATACACTCTTCTTGCCTTACTAATCCTTACAGACTGAATTTATGGGAGCTTCAGGTGACATGAAACATACATATTTCATATCACATGAATTTTTTTTATACATGTATAAATGGAGAGAGAATTTCACTGACAGTATGGATATCAGTGGAAGCAAAGTAAGGTAAGGAAAATAGTGACTGCGTTTGAAAATCCTACTGAGCTGTTTCTACTCCTGATTTTTGTTTTCTTTACTCGTGCAGCAGGGCTTTACGACAGCATACAATATAATAAACAAAAACCGGAATAGCTCATATTTGGTCCACTGAACAAACAAAAGACTAACAGTGTTTTTTGATCTGAAGTAAAACACCACTCCTTGATTTCAGCTTTTTTTTCTTCAAGTGAGCCTAAGAAAACAAAACATTTCAGAAAAATGTTATTTGGATTTCTATTTGGAAGAATGTTAGCTTTTTTTTCATTTGCTTTTTAAAGCTTTAAGAATTTTTAACACTTGTAAGGAGTGGTAATTGTAGCAGATGCACTTCAGAACAGTACAACAAGAAAATCACAAATACTTTAACTGTACATCTTGTTAGACTGATTACCTTGACTCTGCATATACCCAAGAAATACGATGAATGATGAAGATCAACACCTGCAGGTTATCAATTTTTAGAAGTAACCACCATATAAGGCCCAACTAGGTGTGATTTCTTGATTTTGGGGTTTTGTTGTTTGTTTTTTGGAACAAGATAAAAGAGGTACCCTTTTGGTATGTGAACTTGATGAACTGGAAGCAACATCTATTTTATTCTTTTCTTGTGACAATGATAAAGACATTCCAAGCAACATACTTCCTCTATTAATGGAAAAAATGTTATCTACTGTGCCCAGATTACACATTTTGGAGCTTCTTTTGGATTCTTGATAGAAATAAAAAGTGTTGGAAAGAGGTATTTCTCTCTTAAGAAAAATTATAAAAAAATCTTACTTCATTGAGCATGATAAAACATACACAAAACAATTTCCTGCTTACAATTCCAAAACTATCTTTCCAGACAGCACTCAAAAGGAGGCTCTTTTCTTCTATCTCCATGTTTCCTCATCTTCTGTTTCTACTGTCTCTCTGCTGTTCACATCCCTTTAATCCATGCATTTATTATAGTCTTCATCTCCCCTTTCAGAGGGATTGTGCAGGTCAAAGTACCCACCCCAAATCTGTCTAGGATTAGCTATATTCCACTTAAGCCTTTAGATATCAAAAGGGCACTCCAAGATCACCCTGAAACTGCCCAGTAAATAACTGAGAAATTATCACATTACAGCTTAAGTCTTCCCAAGCCACCGTTCCCTGGGAAAATGTCATTTTGACATTTCTGACATTTCTGCTCAGCTGCTGCCCACTTGCCATAAGGCCAGTGAGCTTAGGCTAGCACCTAATAAATCAGAGGCCCCTTTCTAACTGGGGAAACCAGTGTGGTCTCATTCAAAGATGAAGCCAAATCATTCCCCAGTTTTGTATTTGGATGGTATCTCACTCTGTTTTAAGTATCAATAATAAAAGAGTAAATTTAGCTGCTTCTACATTCAGCTCGAGGAATGGCTGCTACACGCCTATCAGCTTCAGTGAAGTCTGTAGCTGCCCATAGATCAAAGACCCTTCCTAGCACCTCACCACTTGCATAAACCATTTTTTGAAGTTTCCACTAATCAGCTGCAAGCAAACTCTTATTTCCATATAGTATTAGAAAAGAGAGTTACATGAAATACCCACCAAGATATGCAAAGCCAGGCTATCTAAATCAAACTGCTCAGACAAACAAACATGCTGTGGGACGAGTAGACAGAGGTCTATTTAACATTTCAGCAGAAAATCAGCATAAGCACCAAAAGCATCCATCTGTTCAAGTCTATCCACCACATGGATGAGGTCTGAGACAGAACTGATAGCATGGAAAAAGAAACAGGCTTGGGCACCAAAGCATATTTAGTCACAGACAGGCTCAAATTTAAGGAGTACCCAACCTCTCTGCTACACAGGGACCCTGGCACCATCCACGAAAGCAGCAGCTCAGCCAGCACAATGGCTCCTTACAGGGCTTCCCTAGCCCACATAGAAGATGGTGCCACCCAGAAGAAAAGGCCAAGACAGCAGTCCCACACAGGCATCACAGAGGCCATGGCCTGGAGACACCATTACCACAAGCTCTGCAACCTCCCACACCCACCAGACTCCACCAAGTCTCACAGAGCTGGGCCCGAACCCTCTCTTTTATAGGACCGACTACAGAATGCCCAGTTCTGATTGGCTGAAGTTCCCACAGCGCCTGCTGATTGGCCATTTCCTTGCGGGCGCGGCCAGCCTGCCCTTCTGGAAGGTTCTTCGCATGCCTGACGTGACGCAGCCAGTAGCTCCTGGGTTATAAGGGTTTATAAGAGCTACAAGTTGAATTTTGGCAGTGCGAATGTTATGAAATCAGTACCCATTTCCCTAGTGTGTGAGCAGCACCTTTTTGCTCACAGTCTCCCATTAAGGAGTCTGGTGGCTACATTCATATAGATCTGGATTTCCCTGGGAAATTACTGCCTGTTGTCTGATCATGATAGCTGATTACGAAGCTTCAGCTGTTTTATACTTATATTTCAGTAACACCACAATTTATAAACTGAATAAAGTTATGCAGTGGACAAAAGACAAGATGGCCTGAGATGACAATTAGCACAGATCCACCTGAAACACTTTTTCCACATTTAAATGAAAATGGATAATGCAGCTACACTTTGGAAATAAATGACATTTAGCATTTAATAAATTATACATAGTTAATAGACTTACTTCAGCTGTAGAAAATACAATATACAGAGTCTGCACTGTATTTCTGCTTTCAGATGGTTAGATATTATTTTATAATGTATTCTTACAAAAAAAGCTGCAAAATAGCTGGTAATAAATTGTGATTCCTGCCTTAGGATGGTTAACAGAGAAAACTCTTAAGACGAAGATTCAAAGCTAGACACTGTACTTCCTGTCTTTTAGATCTTCTAACATGTAAATCGACCATTACAAAGAGGATTAACTATTGGAATTGTGCGACTGAAGTCCAACATTCAATCCTGTTCTTTACTCACAGCCAGAGTAGACCAGGTGTCCAGAATCCTAATGCTCCTCTTTTCAGCTTAGGTTTATATGCTCTGCATACTAAGCACAAGTCATCATTGTTTTCTAACTTTAATTTATTGGTGGCCTTAACAACTAGCTATTTTACTGCTAATTGTACTTTAAATTGCTAGTACAAAATCAAACAGCAATTGGGACTCTAAACACGCACTCATGAGGTAAAATTATTTTTAAAAACAAGCTTCACAATTTCTTACCAGAGAATTAGATTTCTACCTGGAGCATTCAGGCTTTCTCACATAATAAACACACAAAAATTACCTTATGATATTTTAATTATCTTAATAGCTTAAACTTATTATTTACTTAAGAAAGCTTTATAGGTTGCACTAGAAATGGGATGATAGTGTTAGAAAGCATTTTCACAAGTTGCAATAATTGAATCACTGGCATGGAATTATGTCTGTGTCATTAAAAAATAAAGTTTCAGGTGTCTGAGAAACAGCCTTCTTGGAATGTCTTACAAGAACAGGCCTAAATAGTCAAGAAAAAATATCATTTTGCAAAATTTGTCTCATCTCCCCCAAATCCCCCAATAATTTCATTTTGTAGCTCCAAAGTATATTTATCCTGATGGTTTGGGAGAGAGCCAAAGGGTCGCGGGGAATGAGAGGGCCACCATTTCTGAACAAGAATCTGGATGTTATTCTGATACATTCTAAGATCCGTGTCTTCTGAGAAGTAATTTCTGCTCACAGGAAGAGAACATAGCTCAGTGTGACTTGCCGGCTGCTTTGGGATCTGCCTACCTGAAAGACTCCATGAAAGACTCTTCTCACTGGGTCCCTGAACATTTTCAAACTCAAAGGAAAGATGTCTTTTATTTGCCCATTTTTCTATGCAAAAAAAAAAAAAAAATTATCCTGTGTAATTAACTTATCCAGTGTCACACAGAAGCCCTTCCAGCAGAGCTGGAGCCATACACTCAGCTTCTCATTTCCATCTTGTGTGCTAATAACAAGACCATGTTTTTTACAGCAAATAATCAGGGTTATCTTGATCTTCAAAAAATGCTGTTCAGATGAGGAAAGGACCTTGATCTTACACTTCATTCAATTTAGAAGCTAAAGTAATCTACATTTTACCTCTGTGCATAATGATATGGTATGCGCTGGATACAGGGTTACCCAGGGCACCTCCCTGCCAAGGAAGCTTGAGTCCCTCTGGTCCTGGAACTTCAAATATTTCTGTATCCATTCTGGGAATTACTGTCGTAAAAGTCTTCATGCTGTTGGCCACTGAATTTATGAGCATCCGATGCTCATAAAAGCAATGAAGTGGTTTCCAGTGCTTGGAATAAAGAAAAAAAAGAGCAAAATAAGAATATAAATTAAAAAATTAATTCTGATAAGAAAAGTATCAAAAGCAAATTATATTTCATGCTCTCAATTTAAAAATTGCATCTAGGTCACAAAAGCCACTTGTAAAATTATAAATACGAAATTAACTTTGTTTTAACAAAATTTCTTTTAATAAAATTTATTTAAACTTTAAATTTGATTTGAAATCTGTAAAAATTTGCTTATGGGTTTAAATATATGATAAACAGTCACAGTATTCTGGGGAAAACATAAGCTCGTGTATACTCTGCCATGTAAGTCCTGCAATTGAAACCATCCCCAAGTCACTCACAATCTCTATAATTCTTTTCAGTCAGCTCACCCATGCAGACGTGCAGACGTCTTCCTCCTGCCCCTCAGAAGAAGAACGCAGTAACCATTTTGTAACATGCAGCTACTCTGTGAAGAGTGGGATAAATCTATAGGGTTGCTTCAACAGATGTTAGCCAGACTGGAATTTCTTTTTAAATTTCTAGACAAGACAAAAAGTAGTAGCCCTACTTTTAGGACTAGTTCTGTGTATGAGTAGTATCAGTATTCTGATGAGGGAAGGAGCTTGATCTCACACTTCATTTAATTCATAAGCTAAAGAAGTCTCCATTTCTGTGGCATTTCCCATTGGAAGATGACTAAGGACTTTTCAAGGATTTATGAGCTGACATAAGGAAGACTTTCTGTTTCATTTTGTTAAGAAAGAATGAGGCACAGAAAGACTGTATTTTCAAAACTAGCTGTGAGTGGCTGGTTTTGGACAGCTAAGACTTTTTTTTGTGAGAACATGATGCTAAGCTTCTAGACCACTGCTTTATTGGAGTGGTAACCATGAACACTCAGTCCTTTTACAAATCAAAGATCAGCTCTCCCAAATGATCTCAAAAAATGGTGGGCACTTTTGAAAGTTTTGAGCTATATGGCTTCTCAAAAATATGCAGGAGTTCTCTGAAATGTTCAGTATCGGAACATAGCTCTTCTGAATAAGATTATTCCTCCACAATTCTCCTGGAATGCCTGTTCCATTGCATTCAAAGAGCTTTTAAATTTGCTCTATGGAGGTCAGCAAAAGATAGAGCAGACTCGATGTATGCAGTCCAGCTAGTTTAGCAGAACTAAACTGTCATTCCTTTCCATGATGACTTTGGCATTTTACTATTAAAGTGATTGAGTGCAAGTTTTTTTTTATATGAAGAGCTACTTAATTAAAGGAGTCACATGAAAGAACAAAAATATACATTTTTCTGAATCTATAATATCATGTTCTGAATCTATAAATTCATTATAGTTCTCATCAATCATTTACTAAAGGATAATGTTTCTCATCTTTTTTCCAAGGGCAACAATAAAGTCTACAAAAGTGTTAAGCATAATAAAGCATTTGAAAGCAGAATGAAATACTTTTAGCAGGAAGGCATCTAGCTCCTGTTTATATTAGTGGGGCCCAAATGATTGCAGCTTAGGTCAAAATATGCCCCAAGTGATTTATATGGTTAGGGTTGATCCATATCTCACAGAAGATAAAAAGAATCCCACTGAAAGAATTTACAAAGGAAAATTTACTGTCTAATTTATAGAGCCAACACACAGATTTCAATAGGAATCATGCTCTCATCTGCACACGGAAGAGTGAGAAATAGCAAAGAAAACCCCAAAATAGAAACATTGATTCTACCTACCTCTATATAGGTATGAAGAATCATAACAGGTAGTAGTTATATGTTTAAATACAACACCCAACTGCGGAGGGTCTTCCTGTTATACAATTACTGAAAAAACAAGAAACAAGAAATAAAATTAAGAGCTCAGGGATGAAATTAAAATCTGAATTTATTAAGGTTCTGTTGGACACTGAACCTTACATTTATTTCTTGCTAACTATAGCTCCTATTTTAGAACAAACAGGTTCTTATAGACATGCAAAACTGTTGCAATTTAAAAGCTATATAATACTAAGCTTTTTCTATTTAAAAGTTTGCTGTTCTAGAACTCTTTTAAATTCTGTTGGGTCTCCTGTACTCATGGGAACAACTCGGGGAGATGCATTTGCAAAAGTCCATTATGTTCTGAGCTACAACAGCATCCTACCTGCTAAAGTGCCACAGCTTAAACTAGTCTTCTCTCTATCCAAGTAGTTCTTTGATTAGTCTGCTTAAATGGCTGCAAGTCAAGCCAACCATATTCATTTAACAAGAAAAAAAATATTTTAGTTAGGTTATATATTCAAAATCTTTGTTGTCCTGGGATTTAACCGCTGTTCATTATTTCTCCATAGACTTCCAAATTACAGTGCAGCTCAGATAAATATGGTTCACCAGCAAACAGCATGGGAACCACACTCTCTGGACACCTCATATTTCAGTCATGCCTGTCCATCTACTCTATCCATAGCTCTAACATCTTACTTAATTTAGCAGCAAAGTTTTTGTGAGCTTACCAGCATCTTAAGCTCTTCTTTTCTATTTACTGAAATCAGTGCTTTAAAAGGGGAATGTCTCACTTCTCTAGTTCTTCCCTCAGGGTAAATCATGTTTGTGGTTGATTATTTGCAAAGCGAAACTTGTTTTTCAGTTTATATAGCAAATACATAAAATAAGTCAAGCTACCTAGGCTAAAGAACATAGAATCATAGAATCATGAAGAAATGCTAAGAAATAATTAACCCAGGTCATTTTTCCTCCCTTCATTATAGTTTCCCCATTTGTAAAATGAGTAAAAAGATACTGACTTTGTAAAGTACTTCAAAATCTGAAGATGGGGAGCACTGCAAAAGAACTAGATATTATTTTTATCATTGCTAATGTTAGCAATAATGAGTAAAATCTAAATATTGGCAGAGTAGCTTACCCTCAGAAGTTTTACTAAATTAGATACCCTATAGACATACAGATAAATGTGAATATACATTTATTTTATTGTCTCCTTACACATCATAACCTTGTCAAGTGGCTTTACTTTATTTGGCAAACTGAGGTACATCAGCATTCTTTTAAACTCTCATTGGGCAAAAGATTTGGAAAACTAGGAAAACTTTTACAATAATCTGATAGTGCAAACTATACACATATACTTTTTCACTCAACATATGTATCTCCTGAAACCACACTTAAGAAATGAAAACAAAGGGTTATGTCTCTCATACAAGTTCCCAGGTTTTCCATAAAAAGGCTGCGTTCCAGTAGACATAGGTTTTAATATTGCTTTCAGCATTCCAAGAAAACTCTTTTTATGTCTTTTTCCTTTGTTTAGAAATCCAAACTCTTTAGTTCATCCAGTCTGTCTTTCACCAGAAGTAATTTGTTGGTATCTTCATGTCTGACCCACATAATAAAATCCTACATGCTGAAGCGGTGAAATATGTATTATTTCATCTTTACAGCAGCAGCATCTCTTTATATGAATGTTATGTGTTCATTATAAAATATTCAATATCATTCCTCAAATTGAGAACATGTATAAAGATTTTTCTTTGGGTTTTTGGTTTGGTGGGTTGCTCTTACTAGTGCTTGTAGCGGTCTGATGGACAACTCCCATTTTCTTCTGTTTTTGCATGGAGATTTGCTGTATGGAGTCACTCTACTCTGACCATAATATACTCTGACCATAATACTTGGCCTTTATGGGACGCACAGCATCCTGCAATGCCCCAAGCCCAACATTTATCATGAGGAGAAAATTAAAAGAAAAAATAATAGCAAATATTTGCACCCATATATAAAAAATATTTATTCAGACATGCACATTATCTGTGCAAGCATTATGCTGCTTCTCTTTGAAGATGTCAGAAGCACTGGCCTTGCCAGAAGCATTTTTGATATTCCGTAAATTTGCATTTGCAAAAGAATTTGTGAATAATATTATATTAATAGATGTTTGATTTTTGTGATCTTCAGTTGCTCATAAATTGTTTGAAATTACAGATTTCAAGCAATTATTTTCCATACTCTTCTCGTATTTCTTCACTGCAACTAGAATTTTTATTAGTTCCTGGTATACAAACTGGCAGGTTGTCATTACCGGCTGGCTATCCCTTCTGCAAACCTGCTTTTAATGATGCTTCTTGAATACTCAGGTGTAGGTGCTGAGGAAAAATTAAGTTGGCAAAAATGTTTTCATGAGTATGTCTAAATAAATAGTTCTTGGTGACAGAGGTCAAAAAGCTACCCTCAATAAATACATCCTCCCACAGACCTCTCTGCATGGACACTGCAGCGGATGAGCGCTAGAGACAAAAGCCTTAGCAGAAATCTTGTCCTCCAGCAGCACAACACAGTCACTTGCACCTACTGCTCACTAGTTATCCAAGTACTCAGAGGTTGCATTTTTCTTTGTGTATTAAGCACAATTCACACATGTTGCTTTTGGGCGCCTCTGCAGTGAAAATGTTTTACGGAATTATAGAATCTTGTTTGTAGAAGGCCTTGAAAGCATGGATATAAATGTAAAAGCAGGGAAGCAAGCTTTATAGGAAGAGGATATTGGTCTTTGTTAGACCAACTAATGAAGCTGGGAAAAACAGAAAAAAGAGATAAATTTTATCCTCTCAATTTCTTTTCACTTATTTTAAAGTATTTTATACCAAACTATATCTGTTTTGCTCTGCCAAGTTACATGATTTTTCCCAAGTCTCTTTTTTAAAAATGACCGAAGTCTTTCTGAAATCTTGGCTTCAAAATTAAACCCACTAAGCTTCCAACAACCTCTGAGATACAATAAGATATGCGGAAATTTTGCCCTTGTTTGAGTCTTCCAGAATGCTCTTAACAAAACCACAACTACTATCAAGTCAAGGCTTGTCTCTCGCTCGTGCCCTGACTTCTTGAATTGTTATTTCATTGCTGCATTCTGCAGATTTCCCCGCAATGTTAGCACCGTGATTGATTTCTTTAACCACCATGTTTATAAAATCTAATTTCAGTAGCAGAAAATTCTGAGACAGAAGTGAAATATTACTGCGAAGTGCTAGTATTTTATATTAACATTGAGATCAATGGAGCTGACGGTGCCAGCTGCCCTTTTTTTGAATGGACTTCCTCACAAACTATAATCATTTGTTTTTCCTTTTAAAATACACTTCAGTGCTGATATCACTGTCATTCTTTTTACCAGCTAAGGGAGCACAAAATCCACAAGGAGGAAGGAAGGTGCCTGTTTCAGAAGTCATAAGCAGCGCGGTGGGAATCTGAACCGACCGCGCCGGGGCCTGGCCGCGGAGGCTGCGCACGGTGCTCGGCGTGCGGAGCTGTGGGCCAGCACAGTCAGGTTTTAGTTTGTTTTTAGATTCAGCTAAATACTCTTTTCTTACTGCAGGGTTATTATACTGTGTGCATTTTTAACATAATAAAACTCTACATATGAAATACAGCTAAATTATCAAGAAGTGTCGGATAATCTTTTAACCTTTTTAGGTTTTTGTTTTGTTTTGGAGTTTTTTTTTTTTTTTTTTTGATAAAAAATTTCAACTAGCTCAAGTGACCTCCAGAATTCCAAGGAAAAAGGGAGAAAAAGGAGAGCACTTGTTAGGCACACTTTTAAATGTGCTGCTGGCCGCGCGGCGGAAGGGCCGAGCAGGAGCCCGGAGCACATTCTGTCTCAGAGCTGCTCTTTTCCACGGCGCATGGGGACCTTACAAACAGGTCACAACAGTAATTCCGGGAAAACACAACAGCCGGAAAGTGTGATGCTTTTGGTACAGTGACTGCAGCCTTAAATACACGGCATTGCTGAATCCCATTACTCATGATGCCCAAAGAAACCTCCGCTCTTTTGAAGTGCCATTTAAGGATGGCAAGTGCTGTTTTTTTGAGGGAAAGCTGCCCTTGCTCTCCGCCGGCTGCAGGAACTGCCCACAGGGCTGCTGTTTGTGCGCTCGGCGGCAGCTCCCTCACATCCCTCCCTTGTTTACAACTTCTATGGCAACTCCGCCTGCTATGGCAACTATTAATAAACTGCCGCGGGCTCGGAAGAGAGAAGAAAAGAAGAAATCAAAGAGGAGACATTTAGCACCAAACTACAGGAAGATAAAACATTTAAATTTTCGGCTCCCTTAGTGCAGGACTAGATTCCATTTCCTTTTCTCAGGCAATGAATGAAGCTACAGGATAGACTGGGGAGAAAAATCAGATTATCAGAATTTACCCTGCAAGCTTCGGTTTCCCATGCTGAGCACTTTCCAGCTCTCACCATGCTGTTGGGTGAAGAAAAAAAAAAAGCTTCATTAATGAACCTGATTTTAGAATCAGCCATTACCACTGTTTTTACTAGTTACATGGATCATATAAGTACTTAAGCACCAAACAATTCTTAGTAGCACAGGAGTATCACACAAAGCTCTTTTTCTAAAAGTATCTTACAGAATGAGTTAGTGGTTAGAGTTTTGTTTGTGTATTACCCAGGAGGTCTTAAAATTATAAACTAAAGAAAAAAAATGCAAATTGTACAAGTCTCTACCACAATTAGCAGTAATTAGCAATGCAATTATAAAATAGGATTCAGAAAACTGCTTGTCATTGCAGCATGATCCCTTTCCGAGCTTTTTTTCTTTTTCTTTCTGACTTATTTTATGCAGAGAAGCTGATGTTGCAGTGCAGATGCCACACAGGCTAAACAGAAGCTCTCTGTCTGCAGCATTTCAAGTCCCTGAACACAGGGATCATCATCACCCATAAATCACTTCAATGAAAGCCTGTGTGAACGTGAAACAATTCTGCTGCCACTAATACCAACTCAGCACCCAAAAGCTGGTGGAATCAAGTTAGGTAAGATCAGCAGAGGAATAAAGATGGTCATAGCACAGTTGGGATGAAATCCACGGACTAATATAAGGTGGCTAATGAATGGTGGCGTGGTGTCAGAGAAAAGATTTAAGGCACGGGCTTATCAAGGAGAGAAAAATTATCTTATGGTGGTGAAAGGAGGATGGTGTAGTAAAAAAAAACTTGGAAAATTGAAAAATGGAGCTTCACTGTGGAGCAGACCTAGGAGCCAGCAGGACCACACTGTAACTGCACTGGAGCTCAGCTGGAGGTTATGGGGGTCCAGGTTTGTGGAGCTTCCACAGAGTCTTTGGTCTGTCCCTAAATACCCTCCATGCTTGGGCAACAGGCAGTTTTCTGCTGAAGATTAGCCTTGCCCTGCGCTTCCAGGAGGAACATTCACCTCCTCACAGCCCCACACGGACCCTCCTACTCTGCCTTCGTCTTGCACAAAGTCCCTCTCATGCAGTCTCGTTTTTTAGATTCATGCCTGGGGAGAAATTTCAGCTGTTCTCCCCAGCTACACCCTTCTGCCTGAGTCACAGCAGGCTCCTATCAATGTCTTTAAGTGCTTTATGTGGATCACTGTCTTAAACAAAACCATATTACCTGCATATATCCTTGCGGCATTAGTAGAATGAACACCAGACAAAACACACAGTTCAGAGTTCTCCAAGACAAGGGAGAACGTGTCCTTCAAGCATAAGGTTTTGTACACAGGGCCAGGTACTTTTTGCTTTTCAGAAGCTCTCATAAAACAAAAGGACATGTTTTAAGGTAATACCTGACATTTAGTCCAGGAAGATGGCATATCAGAAAGCAAAACAGTCATCTGGAAGTGGGAAAGTACCTGTGGCAGAATTTGTTCCAAGGCAGTGTAGGAAACAGACGAGTAAGGCCAGGAAGTTGTTATTCTACAGCTTCTGCCTCTGAACAGTCGTTACTCCTGTATCATTTCATATTGATATCTATCAGTGACAAATACAGGAACTTGTTGGTCAGAAAGAAATCTTTCCAAGAGAGCACTTTGGGGTAGTGATGTAAGAGGGAAAATCCAGCTTTTTTACACGCACATTTTAAGTTGTCTGTATATAGTTTTCACACAAAACTCAGCTTGCAATAGAATGCTTAAGTTACATGCAATTACTGAAGCCACACATGCAATTAATTACTTAAATAAAATTAGCAACATTTTGTTCAAAACTTAATGCCTAAGTGAACTTAGGATTTATATATAAGGCTCAAAGTAGCAATTTATTATTCATAATATGGTATTAGCCGAGGTGTTTAGTGAGGTGCCACACCGTGGAACTGGTTAGCATCCTTCCAAACCATGGGCTTATTTCAAGAGCTGTTCTATGAAAAACACCTTAAGGGATATAATGTCTGTACTGGCATAAGACACATCACCTGAACTTCTTTTGGGAGAAAAGTAAGGATACAAAGATGTCCTTTCCTTTTTTCCTCCCTATAAATTGAGTACCTAAAGATTTGAAGTATTCCTTACAGTCTTTCCTGGGCTGTCCCCTGGTCTCAGTCATCTCAGGTCCAAAAATTCTGCTTTCCATTGGTATACTTAATGCTGAAGTATGTAAGAGTTAAAATCCAGGGTGCTGATAAATTCCCTATAAGTGAATGGCACAGAGTTACATTTCTGGATAGCAGACAGTGTAATGTTACCTAATCCAGGTAATAGGAATTAATCCTATTAAATCCAGGCAATAAGGAAAAAAAGTGGTCGGGAGTGCTGTGTCTTGCCTGTGTTCAGCTGCAGTTGGGCACCTTTGCAAACTTAATTCCGAGCTCAGTGCCCTGGGACACGTTTCTCCTGGCACTTTCGCACTTCTCCACTCTGCCCTCACACGGGGAGTCACTTCCAAATCGAGGAAGCTCCTTGAGCTGAAAACAAGTAATTTTGTTGTTGATGTCACAAAGTTAATCCTCAGCCAGATCAGTCCCCCAGACTGGCCAGCTGCTTAGCTTGGCCAACACTGGTACTGGCAAATGAGAGTTTTGGCAGCAGCTTGAGCAATGGCTCAAAAAGTCAAGAAACTTCAGCTTAAGGATGCGACGTAGTGGTGCAGCTAAGTGCATCTCCTGCTGAATGATGCCAGAATGGGCAGACCAGCCCTCCCATCTGTTGCTGTTGCTGTTTCTACTCCTTCTCTTGCACCATGTGACACTTAGCTGGATCAGGAAACTAAGCTAACTTAGAACTAATCCTGTGGGGAAAATAAAAAGTTGGGTTCCCATCAGGTCTCCAGCTGGCTCCCCGAGCAGTCGGACGAGCACCAATATTGTGTGAAACACTGAGGCGCGTGGTGAGGGCAGGACACACAGGGAACAAGAGGGGACAGGCAGGACTAACCATTAGAGCAGGTCGAGCTGCTCCATGGACACGTTGGGCCACGTCCGCGGGTGACACCGGAAAGCCAAGCCACGCAATTCACTGCTGGCACACACAGCACTTTGTTCTTAGCAGGGTAAAAGAATGCAGGGACTGGTAGTTTTTACTTGAAGCGCAGGACTCTGGTGCTTTGAGCACTTGCCCAGCACTTGCCCAGACGTTACGAGGTGCTGGTCACATTCAGTCTCCTTGTGTGATTTTCACTGATCACTCTTTTTTTTTTTTTTTTGACTTCTGTCTTTCACCACACTTGAAAGAGGAAAAGCACGAGTACAGGAAACATTTCTTCCTTCTGAAAATTTAGATTTAGATCTCCTAAGAGTCAAGGATACCTGGGTACAGCCTTTCACTGTTCATCCTAAAGCACATGAAGTAACTACAAAGTCATTTGGGAATTAGAAATGAGATTTTCAAAATTTGAAGTTAATTCGGTTAACCTCCAAACTCTTTTTATGAAATGAATTCACTTTCTATTGTGCTTTCTATGATGTTTTAATATTTGTACTGTCTAGGACTACACTCTGTCCCAATACAAGGACAGATATGTTTAAAAAGATTTTTTTTTGGATTCTCTCCACTCCGTGCAGTACAGCTATGACCTGTTCTTTGGGTTCCTGCTTTAGTTTGGATAATCAAATCCCTGAATAGTGAGTACAAAATAGCATCTCTATTTATTTTTTTTCTTTCCCTCAGTTTTTCAACTTAATATGCAACATTAGTTAGCTCTAAAAACACTTCTCCAGGTTTTAAGGCATTCAGACCATTGCCTGTTTATTGTTAGAAGTCTTTATAGACATCCAAGTGCTAACAAATGCAAAATAAAAGAACCTGCTTTTCATGTTGCCAGAGGAAAACTTCAGACCAAAGGAAAAGAAAAAAAAAAAAAAATTGTTCAAGATTCTCTAAACTTCTTTGGGAACATGAGTCCTAGTAGTAGTAATTGTAGTTCCTGCATTTTCATGCATACACCTCAACTGAAACAATATACAGAACTACAGAATTGTAGTACATAGTCACTGCTAATGTTTTTACCATGTTATGCAGATACCAAAGTCACAGCTTCTATGGTTTCCCATTGCACCCTTTATGAAGAAGAGTTCAGAACACATTTCAAACATTAATCAAATGTTTCAATAAAATCAAATCAAAGAGTCTTCAAACTCTTTCTCTCTCTCATTACTCTATGTTATGAGTTAAGTTATGGGAAAAGAATTCCAGGCTTTACAATATTGGGGAGGGTTACTAAAAAATACTTAGAACTCAGTCTTTCTTAGTCAACATCTTTGGCAAGATTAAAAATATAAAATAGGTACTCAAAGTGCAATTTTTGCAGAATTTAAAATGTTAAGGTTGTGACAAACAACGTCTGCTGTATCTAAAGCTACTGGCCAATTTTTTTTTACCTGCATAAACCTCATGCATTCTGTATAAAATGCAACACACTGTCTACTATCCAGGTCCCACTTGAGACTATCTAAATTCCAAAGCCATAAATTCCTCTCAGAAAAAAAAAT
>VZSV01000003.1:3569581-3579996 GCA_013398735.1 Nothocercus julius
AAAGAAAGAAAGAAAGAAAGAAAGAAAGAAAGAAAGAAAGAAAGAAAGAAAGAAAGAAAGAAAGAAAGAAAGAAAGAAAGAAAGAAAGAAAGAAAAAGATCCAGGTGAGAAGAAACTGGACCACTAGATCCTGAGAAAATAATTGAGATTAATGGCAATTTAGGAACATTCTGCATTAATACTTTGCCTAAAAATGATGTTACACACAAGGACAATGAGAGGATTATCCAATGGGAAAAGGGAAAGAGCAACTGAAAAAACACATTCCAGGTGAAAGCAAAATTGATTGTTAACTGGTGATACAAATCTGAGATCATGTCCACCCCTGAATACTGGGAGAAATGCCTTTCCAGGATTACCTAAAGATTTCTATTTTACAAATTCCTCACTAATACATTCATCTGATTACACCGTGTCCTTCACCCTTCCTATACTGTGATGCAGTTTTGGGGGCCTTAAGGGGATTGTACTAAAGATGCAATTTTTAACATAGTCCAAGGAGCGTTCCATGGTATGTGGACATGTTCTGTATGTTACACAACAGTTGGTAGTCGGCAGAAGATCGTACACATTGATCCTGATGGTTCCTACAGTTGTATGTATTTCTGGTAATGCAAGGAAAATATATTAAGGGTTATGGTTCACATCTATTTAGAGAACAATTTTGTGATACATTGAAAATGTGTACATACAACCTGTATTCAAAATACTTACAGAGTAAACATTAGCTATACAAAACCTATACTGGCATTAGTATCAATGGGATTAGTCAGAAGGCAAGTTTATAGCATTTTACATTTCCTTTGCACTTCTAGATACCGCACTTCTCTCAGATAAAGGATCCTTAAGTATCACAGGAAAAAAAAAGACACCGTTCACATATCAATAAGAAATATAAAATAAAAAATTCTAATCCAAGATGAAGCATAATTTGTCTTTATGGTATTCACATAGATCCATCAACAGCAAATATTATTCCCACCGTTCAAAACAGATTTCGAAGACTCTAAATACATTTTGTGCAAACAAACATTCTCGGTTTCATTTCTTACTTGACTATTGTGAACATTGACAGCTCATGATTATACAAAGTTCACAGCATCTTATTTTAAGGTGATTCAAAACAACATGACCAAAAGCTACTGAGTGTGAGAACATCTCATTCATTTATCTCTTATTCTGTTCTGTCTGAGTCACTGAATCACTGGATTTCAGTCTCTAATAACTTATCGGAAACCTGGTCAAAGAATGAAATGCTTTCAAATTCCCAGGCTTAACAGGAACTCAAGAATAAAAAGCACTTTGCACGAAGTACTCCGATCTGAGCAAGAATGCTGCTTTAGAAATACTATTCCCAGCCCTCTCTTGGGCAATGTGTGTTTCACGTGGTAGTGCAAGCTAAATGTACCGAAAATTTGATAGTGATTTTAAGGAATTAATGAATCATCAGGAAGTTAATACCAAAGCAAAGCTGACTGGCTTCCTTCCGAGCCCTGGTGAATGGCTCCGCACTCAGCGAAGCGGCAGCCCGGGTGCCCAGACCGAGGGGGTTCTGCCGGAGCGAAGCGGGAGTCAGGAGACCCGGGCTCCTCTTGTCTGCCCTGGGAGCTTTGCCGGCCTGCGGAGCGAGCCGGGACTTGTGCTGAATGGGACCATTCACCGTCCCCTTTAGCGAAGTAAAGCACCCAATGCATCACTGTTTTGAAGTTAACACTAGGTGGTAGACATAACTGGAAGAAATACAGACATTTTGGGAGCCACGTGAAAGACTTGTATAAAGCAGCACTTCAACAGCACTTCAAACCTATTGTCTCTTTTTCCCCACTATTTTGGCCGTAACTTTTTTGTTTTGCAAGTTGTCTTGCTGTTTATTCTGACAGTAATCAGAGTAACAATTCTTTGGTTTAACAAATTAATTAATTTTTTTTTTTTTTTTTTTTTTTTTTTTTTGCATCCAGTTTGAATGCTGAAGAGATAGCCCTGTTTGAAGGGGAAGAGTTGAAGTCCTTGTAGCTGTAAGTGGAAATCTGTTCCACTTCCATGTTTTCTACAATGGCTTAGTCAGAGGAGGGAGAGTTTTCTACCTAGCCCCTTCTCCGCATGCAGCTGTGTCAGAGCATATTCACTGATGTATAAAGACAGTCACAGCTACACCCTGGTGCTGCAAACTCTTCCATGACTCCAGGCAAAATGAGTGGGACCTTAAATCCCATTTCCTGATTCTTTTGCAAGAGGGTATAAGCAGAACACAGGGAAAATGAGAAGGTGAAGAAGGAAAAGACAAAGTCAAGCAAGCAAAAAGAACAAAATAGCAGGACCAGAGAGTGTGCAGAGAAAAAAGTAACATGAGAGAGTAAAAAGAAACGGAAGATCACAGACTACCCACTGAAGGAGAGTAAAGCAAGGGAGGAGGTGACTAATAAATGGAAGCAAGAAGATCGCTTCAAAACTCAGATTCACTGGTTTAATTGGAAGGAGGACCTGTCCTTCATCGTTCTTCTCCAAAGAGCGGAAGGGAAAGCAGTGGAGAACCAAAGATCGAAAGGGGAGCAACACTTGCTGGGAGTAGAAGGTAGAAGGAGAGCAGTGAACCTGCAAAACATGGGGAGTAGTTGCTCTAGCGAACACAGGGAAAGAGGGAGAACAGCACTCATCTAGAGGCAGGAGTGCAGAAGGAGAAGGAGGGTGCAGGGAGTGACTGCAGGGAAGGAAACCTGATAAGTATTAAATGCTGAATTTGTGAATTAAATACACTATAGCTGAAATTCTTTTACATCTTTCTATTAATAATTTTTGATCTGCATGAAAAGACTTATGGTTATTTTCTTCCTTCTGCAGATGCACTTATATGTATTTCAGAAGAGCTTTCATGGTATACCAGATGTATTCAAATAAAACCAACATACAGTGTATCAATTCCTTATGTTGATACAGAAAAGAAGGATAACTTAAAAATGTGAAATAACAAAATGCATTTTTTTTCTTATTTTTTAATTACATTTTTTTCTGAATTTCTTTTGTACAACAGTAATATTGATATCCTCTCAGACACTGACTTGGGAGGGGAAGAAACCTAGACCTGGAGAGAGCAAATTGAACCAATATATCACACATCTCTCCTTTCAAATATACTTGTTTACCCAGCTATCTAACGCTTTCAGAGGCCTAAACTTCCTACACATTTGATGACAGGCATTTGATCCCATTTCAAGAAGAGCAATGAGTAATAAACGTTAACGGATTTTTCCTATTTTATTTTAAATAGATAAAAGATTATCAATAAGTTCCTTGGACCCTGGGTCCCAGCAGAGAATGGAAGATCAGAGTGAAAAGCATAGCAGGAAGATAAATGCGGACCAGCACACAGCCTGCCTGTCTGGATGCCAGGGGTACTATGAAACGGAGAGATTTTTTGAGATCTCCCATGGTACACAAAACAGAGACAATCCAGCAGAACTTCATGACTTTAAATCATCCCAGCTGATGTGGACTGCTTATAGAGAGAGACAGAAGCAAAGAAGACTTTCTACCATTCTGTTTTCTAAACCTGATTCTGCATTTTCTCTTGCTGAAAATTTGCATGTTTTCTCAGAGGCTGTTTCTTCCTCACAATAAACAATGCCAAGCCTTCCTGCCAAAAAAATGTCCAAATGCTAAACAGTTGCTATTATAGTCATTATTATAACTGCAACTTTGAGCTGTGTGCTTTTAAATTATAATTATTTGTACAAAAGATTTTTATGTGTTTTGATTGCAGTAATTATGATTCCATAACAGCAAATGTGTATTTAAAAAGTCACGCTAGCCTAACGCTCCAAATAAATGAGTTCCCTTAGCTGAACTTCATATAAATGAGTGTTTTTCTTTGTATATATCTTATTTACTATTCTAACAACATACCAGGATGTATTAAGTAACTGATAAACCGTTGGTTCAGTATAAACATTGGTATGGGCAAAGATGTGGAATAAAGATGTTTTCTAGGAGAAGTGTTTCATGCAGACGATACTGGATTCTGTGTTAGAAATGAGCATTTCCCTTTACTCTCATTTCTCATGTTTCTGCTGTTGTCTTGGTTAAGGACACTGAGAGAAATAAGAACATAAAGGAACGGAAAGGGGAAAAGAAATTCGAGCGACCGTGCCTTCTGTAAAAGCCAGCACAGGTACTAGCAGTAAGTCTGCGCCCAGTGTAAAGGTATAAAAGGATAAAGAGTATGACCGGGTCCAAGAAATGCGCTTTTTCAGCAACTGATCCGATAGGGAATGAGTGCAGGAGCTGGCGCAGCACGGGGAGCCCCGGCAGCACCGCTCCCACGCGCGGGGGGATCCCGGCTCCGCGCCCGCCCCAGCGGGAGGGTGCGAGGGGGGGACCCCTCGCAGCGCGTCCTGCTTCCCGCCAGCGCCGCCCCGGGGGCCCTCGGTCCAAATCCAAAGCTCGCTGAGCTCATGGTTCATCACAGAAAAGCTTTTTTTTTCCTTAAAAAAAAAAAAAAGAAATCAGGAAAAGGAAATGGAGAGCGACCTGAGAGGGGGGTAGCAGATTTCTGGCTCCGGCAGCACGCTCTTTTGTGCGCAGCCACAATGCGGCATTAACTTTCCAAGCGGGCCTCCCCGTCCCTCGGAGCCGTCCGAGAGGCAGCGATTGCCACGAGCTGTGGGAAAGGCGCCGCGAGGCCGGGCTGCGTGCAGCCGTTTGCATCAGCAATCCTGTGGGCCACGGAGCAGAGCCCGTCGCGTGGCTCACGGTGACCCAAACGCATCCCGTGGCCGGCCTGCCCGGGCAGCCTCGCCTGGGCCTCGGCAACAGTCGCTCCCGATAAGGCTCGAAGGGGAAACGTTCACAGGCAGCATTCGCCACAGGTCGAACTTCACTTCCCACCCCTCTGCTCCCCAGGGGAAGTGGGCGATCTGCCTGCCGAGGTTGGAAGGAAACAAGGTTGTCTATCCAGCCGCGGTCAGATGTGCCCTGTGTGTGAAGGCCCAGACAATCCACGATGCTGAGTGGAGATATGAGAGGTTCACGTTTCTCTGCCGGGATTTTCACCGGAGCGGAGAGGAGCTCCGTGGTTTTACTGCGCCCCTTCTGCCTGACCATCGGCACAACTGTCAAGCCTGAAATCGCCATTGACCTCATGGCACAAGGAGGCTGCAAAGCCTCGGAAGAGAAGCAACCCAACCAGATTCGTTGGCAGGCTTGAGTCAGCAATGTTAGGACTGTGATGGGACACTAAGTACGAATGTAAAAACAAATCACTGAAAACCTGTGCATTAAAGGGGCTATTACTGCTAATCAATCTGCCTAAACTCAGACAAAACACTTGGCTCTGAAAACACTATTTTGATGGATTAGTAGCATTTTGTAATAATCACTTAGTTTTTACCATCTATAGATGGTAATATGGTCTCATATTTCACAACATCATTTTTATTGACAACCGAGTGTGACCAAAGACTTTCAATGAACGAATCAAAGATAAACTGAAGTTCTCAGTACAGCAGAAGACGGTTCCTGCTGGAAATGACCAATTGCAACAAGCCTATAATTGCTCTGGGGCCAAAAAGGGGGGTTGACCTCTTCAGAGGATATGCAACTTGATGCACAGCGCATTTATTCCACATACTGGACAAATTGCTCCCTATAACCTGAAGCTTGCTCAGAGTTAATACCTTTCATTATGATCTTTCATTATGATGAAACTGCCTGTTATTTTGCAAGGCAAAGGACTCATACTTGAAATTAATGATGATACTGCTGCCCTATTGCCCAGTGATTGATAGTATGGATCTTATCGACCCAGGAAAACAGCGTTAGTATCCTAGAAAACATTTCAATTTGCCTGCCTTGCATCCCTGCATTGATCAGAAAATGCAGCCAGGCTATGAGTCTAAATGGGAAAGTCAGGGTCTCAATCAAACCCACGCATCTAACAAAGGGAGCTCCCAGAGGATGCTGTAATTCTAGACCACGTTACTCATTTTCCTTCAGCGGTTGTGGAGCCCAAGCAGAGCAGCAGCAGTCACGTGGTCTGGTATCTGGCATGAAATGGTATTTCTAAAAATGTGTCCCTGACTCTGCACGTACAGAAAAAGGTGGCTGTAGCTAAAATGTCTGAATTAGAATGCTAAAATAACCCAGCATATAATCACGACTCATCGGGAACGAGCCTGTATTTTCCTTTTTTTTTTTTTTTTTGCATTAATTTGTTATTGGAATAGAAAATGCAGATGAGTGAAGTGTAGTAAAAGCTGTCACACCTAGTCTTTAAATGTCTACCCCTGTACCCACCAAATAAAGGTGTTCTTACTGTGAACTAAGACTGGAACTTTTCCACAATTAAGCTTAGCACACAAAACTTTCTTACCTTATCCCACAAAAACATACATTCAGTCAGTACACATTAATATTATCTAGATAAATTATCATTTATCTTTCACAATATGTAATTTTAATTTCACTAATTATCATTAAGCCCATGTTATCCAGGAGGCAGAATGCAAAGTGATACCACAGAAAGCTCTTCCCCTTGGCTTTGCTATCTGTTTGAGGCATTGTTTCACTGCCAACATTTAGAAAAAGGAGACTTGAAGCACTTGGTTGAAAAGGAAATACCAGTGCTGTAAAGAATGACATGAGCTTTCTTTACAGCAGATTCTATGCTAGTTCAAATCAGGAGTATGTTTTTGAAGCAGATCTTTTGAGCAGATCTCTTGACCATGTTTTGAATAATATCATGCAGTGGTCCAGGTGCAAACTGGATTCCTTTAGGATAAAAGGAAACCAGAGCACTCGCTCCAAGCACCTATAGCTGTTCCATCCACAAAATGATGCGATAACTAATTCAAAGTAACCCTCCTGCAAAGCACACAGTGCAAATGTCAGGTCCTTGGCACCAGCAACTGATCCATTGATCCGCTCCTGCAAGTTTGCTATGTTTGCCAACATAACATCCTGTGTCTTCTTCGATGCGTGCAGTGTGCATATAAGTGTATAAGCTAAAGCACACTCTCTGGTCTGCTGCCTTCAATAAAACACCACAGTTACTTTCACTGCATCAGACCATACAGTGCATCTACTGACATTTTTCACACTTGTCTGGCTGAAGTCAGATATTTTTCAAATCCCGCTGTGAAAATATATAAAAAAAAGCCAAACCTCAGTTTCTCGTAGTCATTTTAACATGCTTGAAAAAGGAAGAGCCAACCAACTATCTCAGGAAAAAAATGGACCATGGTCCTGTGGAAATATTGGGGAGCCTAAGGCTTGTCATAGCTCTACCAATTATTTGCAGGTTCATATTGATGAACTTTTACCTTTCCGAGCCTGAATGTCTTCATTGGTACAACAAGACATAAAGACATAATGGTAGTAGCAGTTCTTCTCAAACGGATTGGAGCTTACAAGAGAGTCATATGTACACCCTCATCTTGTCCCACTTAACTGAAGATTAGGGACATACCACTTACTATGAATAAACGCCTTCTTTTCTGAGAGTTTTATTCAAGTTTTGCCTGTGTGGAATAGTCTTCATTAAGTTTCAACAAACTGCATTGGGCTTCTACATAAAACTCCAAAACTTTAAAGATCCAGACAGTACTAATTTAAAGTGCTGATTTATTAATGTGAAGACTTTGTTTTGAATATTAAGCTTACTTCAGCAGGAATCCATGCACTTGCATGTTACATTTCTTACCATGTAGGAAATGAAACAGTTGTACAATTTATTGTTTCTTTTCCGCTCACATTTGCTACAACTGACTTCACAGGGTTTTTGCTTGGTAGAGCTGGTCAGCTGAAAATAACAGCACTTTATGCCTGGGCTTCCACTCTAATCCCATCACCTGTTCTATGAAGGCACCTGAATAAATTGCTGAGATGCTTCAGATTTTGCTGGCCCCAACCAGGATGGGTTTGAGCTTGTCCTGATCCGTGGTTTGAGTGGGCTGAAGCCGCAGTGCCTGTAAGGACCAGGTTCGAGTTAAAGCCAGTTCTGGCATTTCCCAGCTTTCCAAGCCACCTGGTGCCTTGTCAAAGAAGGGCTGAGACTGAAGCCCAAAGCGCAAATGGAAGTGCTGAGCGAACAGGCAATACTGAGGCTCACCAAGGCTTACAAAGCTCCTCTCCATTTCTACGAAACATTCTCTGAAGAGTCAAAATTATGTTGTCAATGGAATTTGGGTGGTAACACCAATGACTGCTGCTTTGTGTTACTTTACAAATCAAAAATGCTTCCTTATATTCCTATTGCTGGTTGATCTAACCTAAAATGTTTTCAGTAGTTTTTATGTTTTAAGTTGCTCTTCCTAGCAGCCAGTAGTACTACTGAGAATTACAGACACCGATGCTTAACCAGTAATGTTTTAAATCTTGTCCTAGTTCTGATATTAAATAATGCATACTAAATTTATTAAAGTTATTGTATTTAATAGAAAATCCCAGTAGACATATATGAACTTCATGCATTGCCAGGAGACACTGTACTAGCAGTATCTGGTGACTCTTTTGTTATCCATAGATATCAAAAAAAAGATGTCTATTGTAATACATAGCATTGTATTCTTTATATTGTTTAATTTTCTCATTTCACAATCAACGATAATGTAATAAATGGAATGGATGTCAGGAAAAGAAGGAGACATGGGAAAAAGAAAGAAAAATTTGAACACGAGCGAGCATGTTGCCAAACGCTGGATCTTCTGCTTCTCCAAGCAGTGTGCAGACAGGTCTGCTCCTTACCGAGAGCTGAATAGGAGTGTCGCTGCTGAGCTGAAGCTAAGCTGCAAGGCTGAGTGTTCTCCGTTTTCATTTGGTCTCACTGAACAGCTCATCCTCTCTCGCAGCATTTTGCTAGTTTCTCATGAAGCCTACTGGTGATGAAAGCATAAAACAACGACATACTTTTGGATCACCTCAGTTTGGGCCTGACCCCTGTGCCATTAAGGCAACGGGGACATTGCCATTCATACGAGCCGAGGGCAGGAGGAAGCCCGGACGTGGGAAGTTTCACAGCAAGCGCGTCCGACTCCAAGGAGAAACATCTAACAAGCAGCACGCTACAGGGCAGAGGCTGCTGAGAGGGCAGCCCCAACCTCCGGGCAAACTGGTGAAAATATTTAAAAACTGGGCCATGAAAAATAATGATGAGATAGATACATAAGCATCCCCAGTATAACAAAACACAGGAGGTGGTGTTAAAGAGGAAAAATGGTTTCTGACTGCAACAGAAGCAGTCAACGATTTTTCTTGCTTTTTTTTTTTTTTTTTTTTAGTTAAGAAAATAAGGCAATTCAGATCTTTATGTTCTTTCTTGAATCAGAAACCTAAGATCAAAATTCTGCAATTCTCTGTCACAATGCAAACTTATGTTAATCACAAGCATGGTTGCTTTTTACTGTAAGATATTTTTCTCTACATTATACATCATTATTTGAAATACAGTTAAATTAGCAGAGCCATTGCTGCAATTAATTTTACTTTAACACTGCTCTTAATTTTACTCCTCACCTGGACTTAATTATTTTTGTGCACCTATAACCTAAAGATTATTTCTACAGATTCATAATGGCTCTTCAGGAAAAACAGTAAAAGTCACATCCTCTATAAATAAGCTTCTTAACTTATACAGTTAGCACACATTTATATAAAATTTAACTTGCAGTTTCTGCCCATCTTATTAGAAAATACACTTAAAAACCTCATGAAAAGATGCACTGAATTACAATTCCTGAATATTTTAAGCGGACTTGACCAACATTTAAAAATGCCCTCTAAAAAGTGAAGGACGGTCTCTGAAATTCCATTGCCTCTCCTCCCTTAACATCTTTTCCATAGTGCAAACTTCTGAATGTTAAGAAAACGAAAGGCCCCTTATTTCGCAAAAGCGGATGCTTTTCCTTTTATCATGCATTCCAAGCTGGTGAAACAGGCTGGATGGAGCTTAGCATCCAGTGAGGTTAAATTGCTAAACAACAGGCAAGTCTCATCTTGTATGTTGAATATCTACAAGAAACACACAAAGAATTGGAGCTGATTATGTTTTTTCTCTACTCGTGATAATGCTGCAGTTGCTTCTGCAAGATATGCCTCGCTCCCCACCCTGGGAAGAGGGAGCTTCTGAATAACTGACTGCAAGAATTAGAAAGTACCTGACAACCTCAAACTGTGTTTAATTCTGGAGCCAGCTAATGTGCTCACACACTTCAATCAGATATTTTGAAACGCCAGGAATGGTGTTATATAATTATGCTCAGGCTTTCCAGCTTCCCAGTCTGGAATATCTACGCAGGAGAACTCCAGCCTCCTCTGCTCTGTGTGTTGGAGTGTGTGTGCATTGGTGGGTGTGAGTGTTGGGGTGTGTGTACTGTGTGTGTTTTGGGGGAGTTGGTGTGTGTGTGTGTGTGTGTGTGTGTGTGTGT
>VZSV01000003.1:3580276-3600790 GCA_013398735.1 Nothocercus julius
TTGAGTGTTGAGGTGTGTGAGTGTTAGGTGGGTGAGTGTGGGAGTGTGAGTGTTGGGGGGGGTTGTGTGTGTTTGGGGGGGTGTGAGTGTTGGTGTGTGTGTATTGGGAGGGTGTTGGAGGGGTGTGAGTGTTGGGCTGTGTGGGTTGGGGTGTGTGTGTGTGTGTTTGGGGGTGTGTAAGTGTTGGTGTGCATGTACTGGTGTGTGTGTTGGTGTGTGCGTGAGATCCTGCAGCTCTTCCTGGGCTCTGATTTGGCATTTCTAACGAAGCTGAACTGACAAAGCGTGAAAGTGGTCTAAAATGAAAAACAAAGCGGGTGGCCTCGCTTTCAGCGTGCCAAGGCTAATCAATATTCCGGGAGCTCAGCTTTCCCCGCTCTTCTGATGTGCTTTTATTTTTTTCAGAGCTGGGCTAACAGTCTCCGCCCCTTTCCTTCAGTCCCAGCGATAGTAAATCGCTGTATTCCCGAGCACATGCGGACTGTCAGTTTTCTCTGCCGGCCGCCCGCTGAACCTTGCTGCTCTATTGTGTTTGCTGGGGACCCCCTGCCTGCCCTGCCCCGCGGTCCTGCCACGCCGGAGATCTGAGAAGGTGAGCAGGGTGCTCGGCTCGGTGGGGTTTCCAGCATGGAGCCTGCATTTTTCACCCTCCTCCTTGGTATTTCACTTGCTGTAACGCGCTTTTTGGCTATACCTGTGCTGCTCACTGATCCTGGTGTTACAACGGACAGATTATCTGCAGTAACGGTCTGGGGAAGAAAAGGCACTGTGGATGAATCTTAGTTTTTCTGCAAAATACAGGGAGCTAATTGCTGTGAGCAGCGTCCTGCCGGCACGCAGGCATCGCGTGCGCGGGCTCGGCCGCTCCCTGCTTGCACCATCCCGCCCAGGCTGAGCATGTGTTCGCTCTCCAGGCAACTCAAACCTGCACCATTCAGCTAAAATTCCCATCGAATGTTACACCAGTGTGCCATTCTTCAAACAGACGGTGATTCAGAAAGCAGTGCCCAGATCCCATCCACATGATGTTACTACGTGGTATTTCTCCTTTAAAACACGCTGTTTTAAAGCCCAGTGTATTTAGACTCTAAATGGTTCCTGGAAAATTTTATTTAAGTACAAGATTTAGTAAGATGCTAGAGTTGTACTGTATATAAATGGAGATATATTTCAGCTGGAGCAGCTAATTCTATCCATTTATGAATTTCCAGTTTCCTCAGAAAACCTGCCTGTGTATTAGTTAATGCTTCAGAAAAAAAATGGATTCTCTGTCTGAAAACACCTTTGTGCAGATTCCATCATTAAATAAATTCGTATCAAGCAGCCATAAAATTGTTCATTTTAAACGAAAAATATAATAATGCCCTAATGAAGCATTTTGAATATTAAAGCATTTTAAAATCAATTCAGTGTGTAATTTTTTTTTTTAAATCAGATTATAACCCCATAATTGCTCCCAGGCAAAGCTAACCATTGCTTTGCGATGTGAACTTGTATTATAGTCTGCAATGACAAGCTAAGTGGGATACAACTTGTGATGTTTTACAGATGTACTCGAAATAGTTTATATACATCAAAGATGAATATTATCAACATAAAAGTGTCAAAGGCATATCTGCTAAGTAGTAGCTGGGGGATAAATAAACTATTCCTGCTGTGTTTTGCCATGTGAAAAGAAGGAATTCAGCCAAAGCGTTCAACCATTTAAAAACATCTGAATACAAAACGTTTTAATTGCTCCAGTTCAATCACAATATTTCTATCCAATAATTAATACGACAGGAAGTTGGATTTTTTTTTCAGATAACATGTGCCTGCTAAATAAATGGAAATTAGGCCTGACAGGCGGTTTTAAACATACTAGTACCTTATGTTTCTATTAATTTTATCACTTTTATCTTGTTATATCTCTAGTGACTGCAAAAAATTTACTGTTATATTTTATCAGACTGACAGGAAATTCAGACTAATTTCTGAAGGCACAAAACACCTATCCAAAGAGTCCATAAAATGCTTCTTTCAAAGAGTTCTAACAATCATTGATGTTATTTACCAAAAACAGCAATCAGAAATGTAGATATTACAAATAAGAGAAGTCTTAATGAAACATGAAGAATATTTGCTTCCATGCGAGCATTTGGCTAATCATTCCCCTGAATCTGATTGTGATATTTGATATCCTTGTCTTACAGCTTTCTCCAGTGCCTCCCAAGGAGAAGAGTCTCCCACTTTTTTGAAGGGATTTTGACAGCAGTAAACTGTAAGAGAAAACTTTCTGCAAGATAGATGACGAAAGGTAACGGAGAAGATCCAAAAACTGGAAGTAGGATGGAACGCTTTCAACAAGGAGTCCGGAAACGTACACTTTTGGCCAAAAAAAAGGTGCAGAGCATAACAAAGGATGATGTTAAAAGTTATTTACTGAGGAATGCCTTTGTGCTCTTCACCATTGTTGCTGTCATTCTCGGTGAGTAATTTGTTCAGTAGGAATATTCTGTTCTCCAAGGCGTTTGACAATGACAGTTTGCCCAGACAATCTGCATTACAAATAAGACCTCAAATTCTTCTGCACTGATAAGAATGCTCCGGCTCGGAGAGTTTGCGCTTTGACAGCTGCGTGTTGACATTTTGTGAAGGGCCATTTTAATTATTCCAGTATTCCTAAGGAGAATTTTGTGAAAGCAATCAGCTGTTTTATGGGTTCTTCTCTTAACGAATCAGAAACAATAACTAAATTGAATATTCTCAACAAAATCTTTTCCAATGAAAAACAGCTGCAGCAAAATGCTCAGGATATAAACCTTACTTGCATAATTTATGAAAAATTAACATCTTGCAGTGACAACCAGAAATGGTCAATAAATTAAATGAAAATTAAAAGGTTACTTATTTCTGGGCTGAATTAAATATAAGAGCCTAGATCTTTTCACTTTTCCCTAGTCAAGTAGCAAGCAGCAAGCACAAGCTTCTCCGCTCCCAGTGGTTCACAATCTTACACATGCATCTTTCAAATGCAATTAAGGCAACAGTAGAAATGCTGTGTGTTTAAAGGACTGCAAGATAGCATCTGATTAGATGCCTTTTTAGGGTGTATGGAGAAGAATCCAGAACATCAAACAGCATTTCGATTTGGAATGCAGGAAAATGGTAACTAAAATATAACTATGTATTTTGAACGTATATTAGGCAGTCTTTTTTTTTTTAATCAAAATTTGAATTATAAAATTAAATGATCATTACTGGTCATTTTGCTTAGCTTCAGATTAACTTTCTAAATGAGGCCATATGTTCTATGAAGTAGTATTGCTTATAATGTAGGCAAGAACATTATGGCTTTCCCATACTATTTTCTTTTTAAATTTGTAGTCAACTTAACATATAAAACTCTGAATCTACTTAACAAAATCCAAATGTTTGCTTCTATAGGTAAGGGTACATATCCTACATCTACATATACGTCTTAATGTCCACGACAAGACTGTTCCACATAAATTTGCATGCCAGCTTGCTAAATCTTCTTTAGGAATTAGAAATTTGAAGGCTTATCCATTATCATTCTTTGATAGCACTTCTGCAGGGTTATTTTGAATTAATTCTAGTTTCTAAGTTTTTTCTGGAAGGGAATGTAGTAATTTTCATAAGGGTAAAATAAAGTATTTTGCTACTATATCAAAAACATAATTCTCTCATATTTTATCAGTAGTATTTGAATGTAACTGTTTTTCATTCCTAAATAAGAATCTGTTTGATGAAAAAAAAAACCCTTTATCTTACTATCAGGGTACAAAATGTAGGCGTTTTATCTACAGTGTTCAGGTGATGCAGCAAACTAAACAGGTGGTGAAATATTGTCTACAATTCACAGATTGGCCTCGGTCTAAAGCGGACAGCAGCACCAAAGCACTTGTGCCATTTTTTCACTGTGATCTAGCACCAGTGCGACTCCCATCAGCCTGGCAGTGTGGGAAGAGAAATGTGGGCTGACCAAGTGTTTTTACTGTTATTGCATGTTCCAAAGGGCTTTAGACAGTCAATCTGCCCATGGCTCCACTGCCTCCTGCAGCAGGGCAGTGTCACCAGTAAAGCTAGAGCACGCGCTGGAGAAATTACTATAATATGCAGCATGTAATGCTCAGCTCTCTGCTCATGAGCCTAGAGAAGCTCTTGGTGTAATAGCTAGAAAAGCATCCTCTTGTTACTATGATGGAGGAGTCCAGGATTTTCTCATGTTTGTTATTTGTGGCATAGTTTTATAGTGTGTATAAATGATAAGAACAGCAAGTTGACACCTTCTTGCTCATAAAAAAGGGTAAAACTTACTTTTTTGGAAGCTTTTTTGCTGTTGTGGAAATATTCACAAAGGAATATTAAGAGTTTGGGAGATACTCAGTAGTTGAACTGCTTCTGTCTAGTTTGGCAAGAACTGAAATGTTGTCACTCTCAGTTGTCTGGTGAGCTCTGGAAAACCAGGTGCTCGGCTTGAGCCTCTTCTAGCTGGCAGGAATCAGCCCCCTAGTTAGCACCACTAACCGTGTCATCAGAGATGCCCGCGTGTGCATGTGCATGGAAACCAAGCTGTGCTCAGGTCAGGGCTGAACTGTTTACAAGAAACGATGCTTAATGCTGTCTGCTACCTGCACAGACTGAGGATATCAGTTTCTAGGGCTGCCAGTCCAGCAATTTTCGTAAGTGAGCAAAAACAAAGGTTCAGCTTAAAGGAGAGTAACAGTGATTCAGAAACATCTCCTTCAAGCCTCTGTTGTCAAGGAACTGAGGTGAAAAAGCCCATTTAACAGAGCATTTCCGACTCCATTGCTGAGCAGGATTGATGCTGGTAGAGGTTAAGTGGGTAGGATAATATGTCTTAGCCCGAGTTCAGGACTGTCGCTTAGAACAGGCGCTTGACTTTGTCAGATGAGCCGTGCCTGTGGAGCCACGCACTTTGTTACAAAGTGGGTATCTGCAACACGTGTTTGTTTGTTTTGCACACTTACATTTTGTAGACAGAGCAGAGATTATCTGGCATTCCCATGATAAGAAGAAATGTATCCATTTATCAAACTTCTGCTATTACTCTGACGAAAAATGAACTCACTAGTTGCTACAATATAGAAACGCTCAATCTTTCTTCTGAAGGTACCTGAAACGCCATTATATCGGAATAACTAGATTCACATACTATTCTCTGTTTTCTAAAAACCTCAGGAAAGAGCCTTCTGACTTGATGTTTTGTGTAGATAGAGTCAGTCTAGCATTTCATCATCATCATTTTGTTGTTGTCCTTCTTGGTGAAATTTGAACTGCTTTCAAGTCCTTTGAGAAACTTTGAGAAAAATGTGGTCCAGCAGAGTGAGTTATGATGAAGTTTTTTAACATACCTAGAAATATTAAATTAGGTTTTTACAGTAGATCTTGGCAACAGCCAGTAGCCCAGAATCGCGTGAGGTGATTCAGGAAGCCGACTGTTGGTGAGTTTTGAAAATCAGAACAACAAGCAGCAACACAAGGTAGGCGAGAGGTCTTGGTGGCCATCAAGAAGTCTGCAGCGAGTCTTACAAACTTGGAAGTGCGAATCAAATTACTAATTTCTAAATGCCACAGAAACTCCTGTGGATGTGGACACTTGCACTGAGGGAAAGATCAAGACGCACAGAGATCACGAGAAGCTGTCCACAGAGAAATGCTGTTTTAACAGAGACACCCGGTGATGCAGAGGGAGGTTGTGGAGCAAGAAATACCAAAGGCTGTTTCTGCAGAACTGTAAAGCCATCACGGTGCCAAAATCCTCTTTAAGCTGCCAAAGACAAATGCTGTAGCTGCCCAATGGGACATCCAAGGGGACAGAGATGTGTCCAAGTCTGGGAGCCCATTCTGATTTGTGGCTACTCGTGCACCTCGCAGAGCACAAGGCTGCCTGCGTCGTGGAAGCCCCTGCTCAGTAATTGCTGGCAATCTCACAACAGATGAGACATATAGATAAGACCATACATATAGTCCAGAACAACCACACAAGCCATACATAGGATTTCAAAACTTTTTAGCATCCTTAAAGAAGCAAGTAAAAATACAGGAAAAAAAAAAAAAAACAGGAGAGATGATGGGCATTACCCATGTTTCCATGTCTCTGAAACAGCAATTAAAGCCTGCAGATAACCCTTCATGCTACACAAAATAAAATAAAAAGACAACTTAAACAGTGAAAAGCTGTGCAGATTAGAATATTCTAATATCTTAACACACTACTTGTCTGAATAATTTTGAATGAGTCCCAAAGAGAAACAAATCTAATATATAGGTAAAGAGAACCCCTAGATAGGGCCCTTGAAAAAAGGTATCCCCTTCTGTGTCGAAACCGATCTTTTCTGCTACTGGCAGACCCTCTGTATCTGCTGAAGACTGAGAATGACATGCCTGGAGAAGGGTGTCTGAGCCCATTATGCACTGACTGCGAGCAGGGGCCTGCGCTTAAGGCAGTCTTGATAAAAATTGCATGAGAACAAAACAAAGATCTATCATCATAGGAGAAAAAGCTGTAGGAGGCAAGCCCTAGGTGAGAGAATATTGTATAAAGCATAAAGAAAGAAATCAGACTAAAGGTTAAGAAATGCAAGAAAATCAAGATAGTTTAGGGACAATGAGGGAGAAATTAATTCCATTTATGCTGAACTCAGAAGCTGCCTCTGTCCCTGTGCTCTCCTGAAGAACCTGCTCAGCACAAATGCTCTTTCTCACTCATTGAAATCTTCCTAGTAATACCATGAGAACACTGCTAACCAAACCTTGACTCTATTTGAAGTTACAAAATATTTATATAATTTGGGGAAAATTGTACAAAGACACTGTAAGAATCTCAGAAAAGCATAGCTACTAAAAATCCACAAGTGGCGACCTGTTTTAAAAAGGAGAAAAAGAACAGAAATAGTCATAGAACTTAATTTTGCTACTAAGCAGCCAGTAATAAGAAACTCAGACTGCGAAATCTGAATTGTGGACTAGTTTAGCAGTTACTTGCAAAATAAAATTATTACACTAACTTATTACCATAATCTTAATTTCTTATTGTACATTTTGGTGTGGCTGAAAAGAAACAACACTTGTTCTGGGACTGCCATACGTGGCACAGAATAAGAGTACACTTGGCTGCTTTGTGAATTACAGGTGTACATCTTGGGGACAGTAACTGTGCAGATATTCAAAAGGTTAAAAAATGCCCCCAACATATGAATTTACTACTTTCTTATTTGTCTTATTGGTTAGATTGTCCATCAGTGAATGTGGTGCTGCAGACTGAGCACCTGAGCTGCCATGAAACAGGCCAGGGAAACACTCACCGCGCTCTTGCTGCGGGTGGTGCAAACGTAGCACCCGAAAAAACCTTGGGGGACTCCTTGGTACTTTCTAGCAGCTGAGTTTAAAGGGATTCAGCTAAACTGATTAATGCAGCTCCCCATCTTTTAAAGCAGACCCGAAGGCTGTCCTGGGTGGAAGGCAGGGCGCTAGTAGCATGAGGCAGTTAGGATGGTTACGTGACCCCGTAAGAGATTTGACTGAGAAACAGTGGGACAAGAACAGGGCAACCACACTATCAGAAGATATGTTAAAAGAGAAACAGGGTTAAAAGCTTCAAAACCATCATGAAACAATTCTGTGTTTGTATGAGACGAGTCCCATCAGATGGGACTATTCCGATCCTTCCCAACATTCCAGCAGCAGCGGAACTGGCGCTCGGGGTTTGCCGGTTCTCTCCCCTTCGGAGCGGGCGAGCGCTGCCGTCGCTGTGGCGGCGGCGGAGCAGCTCAGAGTCACCAGCAAAGCGCCAGGAGGAGTGGTATTTGAAAATTTATATAAAGAAAGGTAGTATCAAAGAATGGTTAATAATAAAATTCAGTGTTTTGGCTTTTAGTAAGGCTGTTAAAAATAAGATATAAATGAAGGTATTCTGGTATTTTGTACTGTAGCATTGCCCTTTAGATCAGGATACAGAGCACCTGGGACAATTTCTTTTCCATTCATCATTTAAAAAAATGTGCCAATGTTCTGGAATCAGCAACTGTGCATAAAATAATCTGTGCAGCCACGAGCAGTGTGTCTCCTCTATCCATTCTCCCAGTTACTTTAATTTACTACAAATTGCCCTTTTTTTTTTTAATTTAATTTCATTCAGTTTCAGGTTATAACTCGGCATCTTTGCAATTTACCATCTTCTGTCACATATTTGTTGCCCAGTGTAATACAGCCCAGTTCAACCTGAAGCTTTGGCGCAACAAAGAAATGCAAATGTTAAATAGAAAAATAATCAGGAGCTAAAGGATTTCTTCTGCATGAGCTACCTTCTCTAAATTAATTGCTCACACAATATACTATGATACATACAGTGCAGATTAGAAAATAACTAGGCTTCTGACCAAGGAGCTTTGAATTCAATCATTGACACAACAAAAATAATAGAGTGTACAGAATAGGGAAGCCAGAGAATTTTTCTAAAGAAAGAGCTGGTTTACTCCATTTATTACACCAAGCATACAAGCTTGAAATTGTACCGACACTGTTTGGACTTTCAATCTACATGATGAAACAAACCACAGTGTGGCTAGGTTTATTTTGAAGACATATTTTATAAGGCATTTTTGAACAAAAGTAGGATAACAAAGTGCTACTGCTAGCCATAAGCTGTAGTTGCCCTCCAGTGTCCTTTCTCTTAGCATAATTACACTCACCTTTTGGATCTTGGCTAATTTCACAAATGGATGAAATACAGAGATTTTCCCATGGATTTTCTTGTTTGGTATTTGACATGTCTACATACTTCTATTGGCATGAGTAGAAAATCGTAAATGAAAATCAGCTTGATAGTTACACCCTCTGAGCTTGGTTTCCACCATTTACTGTAACATGGCATAACTAAAAATTAATTTATTGAAGAAAAGTCTATTAAAGATGGGGTTTAAGTATTAAGAACCATTTACACAGAAGCATAAACTGCTCATTTAAATTTGTTCAAGTAAATGCTCTGTTTTTACCATTCACAAGGACTGAATTTAAAAAAGACTCTTTGTATGAATATAACAGGGCCAATAATCAGGGAATTCTTGGGAGTAGCTACTGAAGGCAACCAGTAAATAAGACTACTGTATACATTTTGATGTCTTTTAAAATCATGTTGACTTGGGAATATCTGTATACTAAACAAGGACATACAATCTACTCCTTCAGGGCCTAAAATGTAAGCAACAGAGCCTGCATATAGAATGCAAATTTCAAGACGAGGTATTTTTACAGTACACGGATAAGAGGTAGGAAATGCAAAAAGGTGACCTCAGAAGTTTACAAGCTAAATGTGTAGCTGCCTAAAACTTGCCAGGAGAAAAAAATTAAGCAAGATTACATTCCGACTCCCACTCCCCTCTGGGTGAGTCAGGACCGTGCCAGCTATTTGCCCTCAGTCAAGCTCGGAGGGCACAGAGCCCTCACGTTAGGAATGGTGTCACCAGCTCTTGAGGAACTGACTCACCCTTTCCCTTCCAGAGGCATGGAAGTTCCCGGAGGATGCAATTCCACTCTTGCTTTTAAAGCTGTGTCGTTGTGCAGAATGAAATGCAGGACTTACTGTAAGGGCAAATATTGACACCAAAAGAGCGAGACCTAATGGTCATAACACTCATCCACAACAGGGAATCCAGCTTACTGAGATAACCCATGGAGCAAGAACAGGAACACAGGGTATCCCACATCCACGTGTGTGTGGGCGTGCGCACATGAGAGACCTGCTTAGTTTCTGGATCCCTGGGACTTTAACTGGAATTAGGAAGACAGAGGTTTAGGACACAGCAATTCTGAGGAAAAAAAGCATGAGCAGAACTGTGATAAGAGAAGAGTCTTTCAAAGCAACAAGCACCCGTTACTCCTATGGATTTCCAGAACTAGGCTGTTTATCTAGAGAGAATTTCAGGATCACAATTTTGGACTTAGACAATTTATATATAAGTATTGCTCCTGGTATCATTGTCCCTTTGCTATTTTTGGAACCTTTAGGACAGGCAAGTTTAGGAATTCTGAATAATGTTTAATGGTGAGGAGAGAGGTATCACAACCTACATGGAGGATACATGTTAATCTTCATGGTAGAACATTTCAGAAACACAGACTACCCACTTTAATCTTCAAATGACTTAACTCCTAAGATGTTAGGCTCTGGAGAGGCTTACCTGAGACCTCTTTTTAACCAGCTAAAATAACACTTTGAAATGTAGATGTTGAAAGGGCTGTTAGCCAGTAAACTTAAAAGATAGATGGTTCTAGTTGTGTATAATTCCATCAGAGCCATATTAAGGTTTTCAGAGATGAAGTAACTCAACTAACAAAACCAGCCACAACTACAAAGAGTTTGGGTCTGAAAGTATACTAACTCTCCAAAAAAAAAAAATGATAACAGGATTCCATGAATTAGTCAGCAACTTGCATTCCTTATCAAAATAATTCAACAAATGATAACTTAGACATAAATAAAGAATTACAGTAATGCTTAAACCTGATAAGGCAACAGTCTTATCTATTCTACAACAGGAAATCCTTTCTCTCAGTCTATTCAGGCTGTATGTGTCAGCAAAATACTGGATAAAAATTGGCCTTCAACATCTTCTAAAGATTTTAAAAATATCTTATAACTCAAAGATAACTCGCATCTGCCATGAGGTATGAGTTAGGCTGTCGACACTAAACTATATTAACAGAGCGCTTTGTAGGAATGAACCTCTATCTCCCAAGAGACAGGAATGAGTAATTTCAATGTCTCACAAGTTATGGTGGAACACTGCACGTCAAGGAAGCCAGGTCTACAATGAATTGCTTTGGCAACATACATCTGAGATGGAGTTATGAAAACAAATAAAGGCAACTAGCAAGGTCTAACCACATGTCTCTTAAAATACACCAGAAATTCTTCAGAGTTGAGTTCTGTTCTCTGAGTATGTTTGTACAAACTTCTTGGCACTAAGGGACCTCAGTCTCATTGACTGTGACTCCTGAGCATTACTGTACTGTAAAAAAGACAGTAACAAAGATGGGCAGCTGAAACTGTTGTACAATAAAGCAGAATCAAGTGATGTTAAGGATTATGACAGCTGCCAGCTGAAGAAAACAGTAAAGAAAGAAATGCAAAGGCAGTAAAAGAACTGTGTAAACTTTAAAAGAGAGCTGCTTTCTTATCTGTTAGGAAATAGCCTTTATGTGAATAAAAGCTTGAACTCTTCAAGCAGGTGAAGTAGCAAAGTAAACACAGTCATGAAAAAATAATTATTACAACAATTTTGTAAATCACTGAGTAGTACATTAATTACAAAAAACGCTTCACAAAATGTAATCTGAAATATACTGTATATGTCTGAGCTTTTATATGCATAGTATAGGAGGGCTCCTGGATTTTGGCGAACTAGCAGTCATCAGAAATATTTTCTTTTTTTTTTCCTATAGCTCAGAGACTAATAAAAATAAACTAGGAGTAGATTGTGTTTCAGTGAAGTTTTCATTTGATGATGAAGGCAAGAAAAACTCCTATTTCATACAGAACTTTCTGATTCAGTACCAGTAGTAAAAACTCTTCTTCATACCAAACGCTGTACATAAGCCCTGCAGTTAGTTGTCTTATAAATTACAACAAAAGAAAAATCAAAGATGAGAAATAAATATAGAGGCAGTTCAAGGAAGATAATAATAAAAAAAAGAAAGAGTAACAGAGAAGTGTAAATCAGACAAAAAGAGAAAGATATTCTGGACATGTTATCATAAAACAAGAAAATTGCCTCTTAATTGGGGAAGAAAGGCAAGCAAGCCAAATAACTCATGAGAGAAGAGAGAGAATGTAAGAGGGTGGCACAGGAGCCAACAACTAGTAAAGGACAAGACTACAGCGATTTTTAAAAATCTTTAACTGCGCTCAAATAACCCCGGATTTGGTGTACTGGTATAGGCAGCACTTCATAAAACACTAATTATCCTCACTGCTTAATTACATCCGTTCTTTCTTACAGCCTCAGATTCCCCATTCCACTCACATACCTTCTCCTTACAAAATCCCCGAAGGGACTGGTATGTCTCCAGCTAAGGGCAATGTGCAAGCGCCCGGCCATCGCAAAGAGAGGCATCCCAGGAGTTCAGGCACCACCAGAATTAAGCCGCATGAGGCAGAGGTTTTCAGTGACTTAATTTTGAGCTGCTGACTAAGTATCTGCATAGCTCCATTAACCTAGCTGTAAATCTCCATAAAATACATGATAATGACAAAAATACCTCTGGATAACAAAAACTGTATCTAAATAATGAAACTAGAGTATTTGCAGGTATAGCTCTCAGTGGATGAAGTAATTTTGTCTTAAACCACAGCCTCTTGTGCAGAGGAGCATCAGGTTGAAGAGGCAGACACTTTTCCATGTTCCCTGGGCAAGAGTGACACAATAACTTCCCCCACTTCCAGAGACAACTGTTGACACCAAACCTTTGGTGTGAAGTCATACGGAGGACCTGCTGGTTGGTCTCTGCTCTTCCATAGCTGAGTGGAGGCGGGAGTTCCAGCTAGATTACTGCATGTCTGGGGATCTCGGGGAGCCTCAGGGTGCACATGTGCAGGCACAACAACTCTGCAGCATGTGAACAACGATTTCAGCGCTCCCAGGAGGCGTCCGGCCTCCCACAGGTCAACGCAGGCCTACCAGCACTACCATGGCTATTCTCGGTGCCCCGTGAGAATAGCGCATCCTGAACAAAGCACATATATGTTTTATGTACAAACCAGGTAGTCCATTCTTCCCAATAGAAATAAGTCAACAGAAGTTATGAGGCATCACTTTGCTGCTAGCAGTCGCCCATATCACAATATTATATCACAAGTTTTTGTAGCCCAATCATGTTAAGGATATCTGGCTCTTTTAGAAGACTCCTTCCCTGTTTCCCCTGCAGATCCCCCCTCCATCAAAGGACAGATGGGCTATCTGGGAGCACATTAACCCATGTTCTGTCATACGAGAGATACTTGGATCACACCTTGAGCTCTTTACTGCAGGGGTTCTATGAAGTTAAACCTGAGAGAATATACCACACAAAAATAAGCAAATGTAGAGGTGAAAGTATGTGCTAGGTCTCTCTCACAGGAGTTCTGCAAAGAAATATCTACTAGTATATTAGGCTGGTGGATACTTAGTCTTTTTCAGGTCTGAACCACAGCAGAAAATTCTGGCTGAAAGCAATTCAGCCTCAGAAGAAAAGAATTCAAGTCTATAAATTCCAAATCTGGATTGCTGTAGATGAGGAAGAGTAATTGATGATTGCTTAAGGGTATGTTTCTGTGATGGATTAAGCCAGATGATACCCTGCTCTTGTCCCTGGCTGCATATTTCCAAACACGATTGCTCCCTCTCTGTGCAGCACTGACATCATCCAACACAGCACTAAGCTTGGCCAGGGATCTAAACTGGCAGAAGAATAACCTGGTAAAAAACAATTTCTTTTTGATCTACTTTCCAAATGAGCTTGGCTCAGTATTTGACAAATGCAAGTGCATTGTAGAAGAAAAAAATATATTTAGCTTGAATTGCAGCCCTTTCCTGGCTATAGCAGCTTTGTGAGGGCTTCCCACAGCATCTCCTGCCTGTTTGATGTCAACAAAGTCCTTCCCCAAGGCTTGCAATGAGCAGTTTGTCACTGTCTCTTCCTGCACCAAGGGAATTTTTCCTTTTTTTTTTTTTTTTTTATTGTAAATAGGGCTCACAGAGTGTTTTTTCAAGTTGTCCTACCAATTTATTTTGTATGAAGGAGGTGGAAAGAGGATCATAATATTATTCCTTTATCTTAAGGAAGGTCAAAGAGATGTAACAAGGCAGCAGTGATGACTGTGTAATGGAAGAAGCTTAATTACTGATAATTATTAAATGAGTAAAAAGATAACTGTACTATGCTGTTAAGTAGTTAGTGTAATAAGAGTTCATGATTAATACAATATTAGTGAAACTAGCAAAGAATCACTAAAAAAGACTGCTGCAGGGTTTAAGTCTTTATTATTTATGTAGCTAGTATTTAGGTTATCAAAAAGGATAATTAATTCCCAGTCTACGTAATGAAAATGGAAGACAAAGAAGGAGTAGGTATCTTTTATGAGAGGAGAAAAAGAAGTCAATGTAAAAATATTCAAAAATGAAAAAAACTATCAAAAGCGATGACAGTGGGTGTAGTGGTGGGTTAAGCAAGATTAAGAAGGAATGATTTTGTCAGCAGCTTTAATGATTTCTTACCAATAGAGAAGTTATTTACCTGCTCTTTGCAAGCAAATACAGTTGAGGCCTTTTCTGAAAGTGGTTGTTAGAAGAAAAGGTGTCAGAATGAAATGGTAAATGAGGCAGAAGCAAATGAAGCACAGAACAAAAGCATTCATTCGAGAGCTCTGCAGGAACATAAGAATGAAAGGGTTGTGCAGCTAACAAAAATATACAATGTCCTATTAAACTGTAGTAGCCTGCTCCTCTGATTGGCTCTAGCCCAATTTCTGTTAAGGAACAGCATGTTATTTACTTGTTGGTTATGACTTTTCTGAATGATTATTAATAAAAGCTATTATTTTACTGCACCATTTTACCTAGTTTAAGGCAAGGCTTTCCAGTTAGTATGAAGTTTTCTATTTCGTGCTGGAAAATAAAAAAGAAATGAGCCTGTACCTCATGTATTAACAGTGAGCATATTGATAAGGAGGTTCTTTAACAGAGTTTGGGATTTACTAAGTAAAAAGCTGAAGGATTACTTAACTGTTCTTGGTGTGCTCTGTTTGAACTGGCAAGCACTCAGACAGAAAACACAGCCCTTGCCCTATGTCACTACTATACCACCTAGTAATTACTTCTTGAAACACACTTGAGTGATTTTTGGGCAATTAAAAAGTAAAACGGTTAGATTTTGCATGTTCTGCATGAAAATAGAAGCATAGATAACAGACATTTAAAAATAAATAAACCACAAATAATATGATCTTTTATATCCTTTGTGTTTCTGAAACAGGATAGAGAACAAAAGTTCATATGGATGCATTTTAAAAACTGAGATTTCATAGTTTGGTTTAACAAAATTGCTATTAATGCTCACTTTTCAAGATCATGACTATCCTCGGGATTTTCTGTATTCTCTTTATATTTTCACTTATATGAAATAGGGAAAAAAAAGCTATTCTTGTCTCTTTATTAAATCTTCATATCTAATTCTTGCCGATATGGAAATTTAAAAATAGAGAAGGATACGTTTAAAATTCCCTAAGATTCTTGAATGAACACTTAGATCTAGGTGGAGGTCCCTCTCTCTTCTTCTAAGGATGTGGTGTTTTAAACGCATGTCTGGGTGCACAACTTTTATCTATTTCATCTCCCTGACACACAACCCAGAGACTGATGTGAAAATCACTGTGAGACCAAAGGCATTTTGTAATACATTTAAGGAGCTCTTCATTTCTCCATAGAGGATTTTAAAATTCATTTCAAAATTAAATTTAGCAAATTATGTAAGTTGATAATACTCTAGTAAAATACTACAAAAGAATTTCCATAATTAAACTATTCCTAAATGTTAAATAGTTTAAAAGTATTACTTTTTGTCTTGCTGCTTCGGAACCTGATTATATCATTCATCACTCTTTAATGTTAATCCAGCCAATAAATTTGGTATAAAAGGTTAGGTTTCTTAGCAATTACAAGTGTACACAGTTTTAAAAGATTGAAAAAAAAAACGATTGAAAAGAAGACTTTTCTTTCCCTTTTTGGTACTGTAGCACCTAGAAGTGAGAACCTCATTCATTAAAGTTTTCCTGTCCTGGGAGTAAGCAATCCCAAATCATACCTGCCATTTTTGCCTTTTCCATCCCATCTGCACCACTGTCAGCATTATTCTTGCCTTCTGTAACGTTCAAGTTTAAATCTTCTCTTTACTATAATCATCTGAACGGAGTTTCATTTTGAATATGGTATAAAAATGCCATAGGACATTTTAGGGAGGAAAATTTCTGGTCATTCGTCCATTCATTGCTTCTTTTCTACTGCCACTTTGTCTATTTTCACTTGTCATCTGCTTCCTTACGTGTTCCAAAGGGACTAAAGCAAGGCCTCTGTCTCCAGCACCCATCAGCAGCTCACACGGTGCTCCCTGGAGAACCCAAAGCTGCAGTCTCCTTTACTGCCTAAGGTTAATGCTGTAACCCAGGCTTCTATCTCTAACACTGCCTAGTAACCCATTCGTATGAAAATAATTTCTCAAGAACAAAAAAGCAGTATAAAACTATTCTTCCTTCAATACACCTTCTAAATTTTTAATTGCTAAAAGAAAGGAAAGTATTTGAGGTAAGGGATATATATAGATTCTCTTGGCTTAATAACTCCCACAGATCTGTCCTTCATGATCCTAATCCCTTTGGGACCAATGCATTTTTTTATACATTTCTTCATTGTGGAAAAAATATGCTGTCTGGTCTTTAAGATTGTTTAGTTATTAGAAGATCTAGCTGCTTCCCTATTGTTGCTTTGTGAAAAAATAACAAACTATCCTGTAATGATAATTGCAAAAATAGTCAGTAGATTATTTTCTGAGCAGAATAATCTAATCCATTTGCTCTTTCCTGTTAAGAAAGCTATTTCAAAGCAGCTGTGCTCCACCTCCAGCCCTGCTGCCAGCCCTTCTCAGAACGGCAATAACGCCTCTCCATCACCCTCTTCACTCTGCTGAAGACACTTACACAGTAAATACCTTAACATGACAATTATTCACAAATTGAGTTTTCTGTGAATTTGACTGCATCACTGACAAGTACTACTAAAAAAATGCCATCCTTTTATACCTCTAACCTCATTCCCTCCTTTGTGAACTGTATAACTTCTTCTGCAATACGGTTCTGTTTACAGGACGATACACAGCTTCAGGATTCACCTCCTTACCTTAAACAAGCACTACTTTAATTAAAAAAAAATCCCAAAAATTCTGTCAGGATGTCTCCTCCTCCCTGCAGTGCAGGATAGTACACCATTTGAGAAGTTAGGCTCTGATACCACAGATTAGTTGCTCTTTTCTGTTACAAAGGGTGCTCAGAAACCTGCACGACAGGTTGCGGGAGCACGTTGCACACAGCGCTTTGTTTCACTACAATTTTCAGAATTAATCAGAAACTTGAAACTCTTTCACAGAGAAAGGCCAGCTCCACTATTCAGTCCCCTCAGTTTTGGTCCTGGAGGGTGCTGAGCACTGCAGCTCTTACCACACACGCGAATGTAGATAGTTGCTGAAACACGGTACAGCTTCCTCAGGTTTATTATCTCAGACACTAAGGTCTTACTTCTCAATTCGAGCTTTGTGTCATTGTGTTAATTTTTAAATTGCCATGATTATTTCACATTATCTTACTATTTAAACCTGTGGAAAAGGTGCCAAATCTGATGTCTCTGTTTCAGGTTCAACATTTATGTCAATATATCTCTGACAGAAAGCGTGTAGAATCCAGTTTCTAGGTATTTAAATTCAGAATAGAAAACTAAGTATCTTCTCCATATATTCTAAGGAGAAAAGAGACTGGTAAAATTATGCTGTTCTGCTTTAATTACCACAGACTACAGTGATTCTTGCAGTGGGGGAAATCACTTGCTTAAATTCTTTCTTGTGTTGCTAAGATACTCTGTGAACAAAATTAATTTTTAGAAAGTCCTGTGGAGCATCTACCACTATACCTATTTTGCAAGTGGGCAAACTGAGACAAAGATTCTCATCGTTTATCCACAACTTCACATAAATGAATGGAAATCCTAAGATTAGTAGCTGCTAAGATTATGGTCAAAGAATTAGTAGTTATATATGCAAATAAGGAATGGGTTTTATGCTTTTCAGAAATTCTGTATGTAGGTGGTAGTGCTGAGCAGTCCTGTAACTATTTACACTGTGCATTAAAAAAAAAATTAGAATAATGCTCTCTAGAGGTCCCTTCCAACCTCTGTGATTCTGTGATTTTTGGCTCAACAGCTTTACAAGGAGCTTCAGAAATTTCCTCCCATTGCCAATAATATTAATTGAAAGAGCTATATACTTAGCAGAGATTCTCTCTTAGGCCACTTTGTACTGCTCGGGCAGTAGGGAACTGCAGCATAAGGACTGGGTCCTATAGCAGCCTCCGCAGCCCAGGGCCGCTTCAGTGGCGCTTTGTACTGGTGCAGAGACGAGCCCATGTGGAACTAATTGCAGGACTGTGGCCCAAGTAAGAAACGGGTCTAGTTCTATTTGCTTATTATCCAGTTGTCAAAATGTACTGCTCATTAAGCCCAGAAACAAAGAGTCCAGATGGATTCTTTATATCTCAGAAATGTGTTTCCCGTATAAAAAGAAAATAATCAGTAACACTGCAAGGGAATTTAAAACCTTACTGAAAAGAAGGAAACTCTGAACTCTGAGGCTTTTTTTTTTTTTTTTTTTTTTTTTTTTTAATGCACAATAATGCAGAGGGGCCCTTTCTCTAAGCAGTTTATGATTTATTTTCACTTCAAACCATAAATTATGCAAGACACAGTTTTGCTACATGAGTCCATAGCATATGAATGAGGTTAAAACGAATGCTATCTAATCTCTTCCATACTGTGAGCTCCAAGTGTGGGTAATCACTTTGCTCCCACCCTGTAACATCTGAATTTGCTATCCTATACAAGAACCTTCTGGATTCCTCTAACTTAACCAACCTGCTGCAGCCCCTGACTGCATGACTGGACAGCCAGAGGTCACAACCATGTCTATACTGTCTATAGCTTCTGGTGATGCATCCATCTCAAGCACCACTTGTTGGTTCCTGTGAGACAAATGGATCCAGATACCCCATTCCCCTGCTCCTACAGGTGCCAAAACCCATCACTTAGTCATCCAGTAGGACATACAAACCCTGATGAGCTTTGCAAATGCCTGCATTTCTGAAGGTAGCCATTTCTAAAAAGCTGCTTGCATCCTGGTGCTGCTGTGTTGCTTAAAGCCCTAACCACAACGGGATTCTCCACTAAGTCTCTCCTGGTTATCTCATCCCATCTGCAACATGCCTATAGGATCAGGCCCTACACATAAAACAGGCATGGACAAGACTTCTGAAGGTCAGAGGCTAGTATGTATACGCACTGCATATATGGTTACATTCTAATTACCCAAAGTCAGCCCTCAGCTGCAGAAGTAGGAACTATTTCTTTTCCATTAATGCTCGAGAGGTACCATTTATGTTAAACTAGATCTTAAAAAATGATAATGCAAGCAACCTTTTGAAACTGTGATACTGAAAAACACATTGCACTGACTTCAGGAGGGCTATTCACATAGCCAGCTGATATTTGAGAGAGAATATATCACCGGGGCATAATAAATACTGTGTGTCATAATCAGCTACCTCAGTCACAAGTACTGCACATATATTCATGTTACTTTGTTACTAATCCTTTAGGAGAGAAAAGTCACAATATTTTTTCCTTTCCTCCAGGTGTAATCCTTGGATTTTCTCTTCGATCATATAAGATGAGTTATCGGGAAGTCAAGTACTTTTCATTTCCAGGAGAGCTACTCATGAGGATGCTGCAAATGCTGGTCCTGCCACTGATTGTATCCAGTTTAGTCACAGGTAAAAAAAAAACCAAAAAACAGATTTTTCTTTCTGAAGTTTTCCTTTAAATAATTTGATAAAGAGGTACAGAATAAATTGCAAAAAATGCACGGTCTATATGCTAGAAGAAAAATGTAACAGCCTACAGTGTGAGATATTGCTGCTAATGCTGATTTGGATATAGTATCACAATGTCTGAGCTAATACACAAAGTATTTAAAAGATGTTTTTCCACATTCCAAGCCACTCCAGCTGTGCAATTTATTGTATGTAGCTGCTATGAAGCAGTTTGTACTTCACTTTCTTCTCTTACTTTCTAGACTGGTATCACCTTCCATGAACTCCTACTGTTATGAAAGATAAGAAATGTCAGAAAAAAATGTGTTTTTTTTGTTTTTTGTTTTTTTTTTTCATCTGTGTTCCAAGACTCAGCCAAACTATTGATCACAGGCTAAAACCTGTCTGTGCCACTGATCTGTAAAACATCTGTCAACCTCCCATCCTTTTAGCAGCAGACTGGAAACAGTAAGTGAGGGATAGATACATTTGTGGAGGAGGCTCTATCCCATCAGTTCTCGTCTTCTTTCTTCTGGTCAGCAACAATTAATCTTCAAACACTCTTTATTAAGTTGTTTGTTGAGTTACAGATATAATAAATAATTTAATATGATAACAGATGGCTTACCATTCCACCTCTAGAGCTTCATGCAAGACCTTTCAGATTTTTTTTATCAACATTACTGCTTAGGATAAATGTATTTATCCTATTAATTATATGAAGAAAAGAAGGCAGATATTTTGCTCTACCAGCAAATCAGTGGTACAGCTAGAAGAACTTAATTAATTTAATCAGAATCACCCAATGTGTAGTCCTAAAATCTAAATAC
>VZSV01000003.1:3600845-3619573 GCA_013398735.1 Nothocercus julius
AGGGAATAGAGACCCCACCTGCACAGGTACAGTGCATGTGAATATATGAGCTGTGAATATCAGCAGAAACTATTCACAGTTCAAAAAATTAATTTGCCATCACAGCTTTCAAGCAGAAATGTTTGTTTCTCTGCACTCATTCATATTGGAAGCTTAATGCACAGTGAAATGAGAGATAGATTTTTAAATCTTATAGGGGAAACTATGACAGGTTTTCTTCCCAACCAGTCTGCTATAATTCTATGATTCATTACATCCTGTGTCTCCCATCTCCTTGTTTTCCTCTTTTCTTTTCCACATACACAACCCCTAGCTTGACTGGTCATTGACAAGTAAAACCACTAAAAGTGCTTTTGCAGGAGAAATTCTGTGTTCAGTTCCTTGTAAGTCGGTGTCCTTATTTCTTCCTTGAGACAGCTGAAGGTCAAGACAGGAAATTTGGAAGATAAATCATCCTATGTAAGGATTTGCATTTACCTATTTTCTGAATGTAAACTTCCTTAATCAGGAAGGATTAGTAGAATCAGGATTAGTAGAAATGGCAGAAAACAGTGCAATTCACAAATGACAAATTTCAATCTAAAAAAAAAATCCTTAAACTACAGTATTATGTGCTTTTTTTCATTGGATTATGGAAATTTTCAAGTTTATTGCTAGCAATTCTGGAAAAACTTTTCTACACTGAACGAAAGCTCATTAGCACACAGATAGTTCAAACAAAAAGATGCTCATAAATATTTGATGGAGAACTGTCATAGTCAGGTAAGTATACAAGTATTATTTAGTATCTAAATAACAAACTATAATCTTTACAAATATACTACTGTACAATTTTATAGACACTCTTGGTTGATATGTTTATATGCTTCTCAAATCAGTCTTAAAACCACTCCATGGTGTATCCATGAGCCAAATTTCTTATTTTCTATATTTTATTTGACAGAGATATAACCTTAAGACTCCTCCCAGGTACTGTGCACAGATAAAATTACTTCTTCCCATTGTAAATTATTTGAATAAGTATTTTTGCTGTTTGTAGGCATGTGACTGTCTCCCAGACATGATGATCTGGGTTTCCCTTTGTGTTTATGTATGTGGTCAAAACAACTGGTTATTAGGATAATATCAGCACATATAGTCTCCAATGTCTTAGAAATAAACTAGTCAAGATTACTTTTTTTTTTTTGTCAAATTATTTGGATATCAAAGAAATGTGAGCAATAAAAATGAAGTCATAATTACACAAGCTGTTGGCTGTTCTAGAAGTGATAGTCAGAATGGGGAGAGTTGTTATAGACACACAGTTCTCAGTTCCTCACAGACTCTTCAGAAAATAAACTGTAAATCCTGAAGTCAGCCACATTTCTGTATAGACTATTTTGATATTCAAAATATTCATGAAACAAACAGAGCAAAATCTTATTCAGGATAAATTCACATAAACTTAAATTTAAACTTACCAATTGCCATTACTGCAAGTGGCTCAAGCAGATAAGTACTTTTCTGCATGAGATTCTGTCTTCTGGTGTGGATGTTACCAGGTATGTGCTGACATCTGCTTGGGAGAAAAGAGAGGTTATTTGCCTACCTTTCACCATCTTTTATTGTTTACAGAAAAATATGATTATATGGATATCTGTACACCTCATCTTTTATGGTTTAGGCAAAAGTCCAGCTGCATACTCTATGCTCGTCTTTATTCTTACAGCTCTCTGTATTCTTACCAATACGAGAACTCATGAGTCTATTCTCAATCAGTATCTCTTTACAAAGCCAGAATTCAGTCACAGTGTACGTAGACTAGTGTACAGAGGCAGCATAAATAGCTAAAACATACAGATGAACTTCTCTTTGGGTTTTTTTTTGCACCAGATCTGGCTTGAATTGTTAGACAAACACAAGGCTGACGATTTTGTCCGATTTCTGTTTTGAATTTGCTGCAGTTTAAGGAGTTTAAAATACTTTAAACTTTTTTATTCCATCATAATTTGAAATATTTAACATATACAGATTTCTTGACATAATTATTTTAAAATATCTATTGCCCATAAGCAGGATATAACATAAATATATATGCACATGTTAACAATTTCACTCATTATGAAATAGGCAAAGACTGCAAGATTTGCACCAGCATGCGTTAACATTTTTTGAGCTATTACAACAGCACCATCACGCAATTGAAATTCCAGCCTTTAAAATTGGCCCACAAGTGTTGTCAGCATGTTTCAGTTAGGAAGGCTCTACTTCACTATATATAAGGCATCACAATGAGGTACCCTTTCCTAGCCAAACTACATATTTCCTGAAATCAAATTCACATAAATGATTCATGAACAGTCTTAAAAGCATAGTTGGAGCACGACAATTTCTCTGAGGGATATTTGCAAGTATTTTGTACAATTTTAGTCATATCTCATTTTTACTAACATGCTAGATCTCTTTCCCCAAAATTTTTCAGGCTTGGAATTGAGTTTTACAGGGACCTCTACTATTAAGTGTAAGTAAATCATGATTATCTCCTTGACATCTCTTTCCAATATCTTTGCTTGATCATGTACAGTAGTATACAAAAAGCCCAGGCAAGATGTATCACCCATTTTGCTGGACACTGCCTAAACACAGTAAGAAACAATCCTGTCCTGAAAAACCAGCTCATGGGAACCAAGTACAGAAAAAAGGTAGGGAGAGTAGGAATCATGAAACAGAGAGGTCCAGTGACTTGCCAAAGATGACCCAGCAGGTCAGCAGTAACACAGTCCAGCCCAGAACCCAAAAGGAAGGTGAGTAGACCACACTGGGCACTAGGTAATACTGCTTGTCCACACTGTTAATGAGAGTAATGTGGCCACAGGTCTTGATCACAGACCAGGATTTTATGTGCAAGATTCTGTACAAACCCAAATCAAAAGACTGGACTTTCATAAATGGGCAAAACAGTTCGGAAGCCTGAGTATGGAAGGATTACTTCAAATAAGAAAGACATTAATAAGTCCAACTTTAATAAGCCCAGAAAAGAAAGGAAAAAAAGCAAAGCAGGTTGATAATCTTGTGTTATTGGTTATCCTAAAAATTCGGTCTACACAAACAATAGGATGTACTGACGAAAGAAAAAATGCCCTAGGCCAAAATCTTCACCTGCACTGGTGTCTATGAGCTGCTAATTAAAGGAATGAAGTAGTACCACATTCCAGCTGTGCAGAGAAAGGGTTTATGAAAAAGACATGGAGGTTCTGGTTTTATACTTTATTAGTGTAACTTTTAAGGCTGTTGTGAAGGCACTTCTATTTCCCAAATATTGAAACTATTAGAGACGATTTCTCAAAGCATCTTAGTACGAGGTTTGTAGCACGTCTTTGTTTATATTAACTTCTCATTCTGATTACAGTCATACATAATCTCACTGTCTTTCATGGACTCTGGAAGGTATAGAAACTTCCCCGACCCGCACGCAACTGTGCAAGACCAGACCGCAACCTCAACAGCTGCACGAGACACCAATGATTTTCCTCTGGACAGAGTCAGAGACGCTGTAGATTTTGTCCCCAGATTTTTTCAACATGTAGTTATTATTTACCACTACACAAACTATAGAAAGAATTGACAACATCCATAAATTTCCATGAGTGGATACTTCGCAACTGATCTCATATATACATGTGATGCTCTTGATTCCAGCTATTGTGATGCTCTTGATTCCAGCTATCACTGAAGTGCAAGGAACGGTGGCATTGGTAAAAAAAAATTAGTAAGGAACATGGTCTGTGCCCTGGCTGGGAGGAGGACGAAGGACATGTAGAGTGACTCAAGTCATAAAGCAGAAATAGAGATCACAATTAACAGCTGGGTTGCAGTGCTGGATGTTACTTGTATAAAAATAGGGATAATATTCAAAGAAGAAACTGAACTAGCAATAGTTTCTATCACTTCCTTACCTAACTCAGGAGAAATGCAGCATCTGGATATGAGCAAAGATTCAATGGGTGAAAAGCTAAATTTTGCCCAAAGCACCTTTTAGATATAAAATGTGGAAAATCAATGCTATGACATGTTGTTTAACCTTAGGCAAATCATGTTACTCTTTTGTACATCTGCTTTCTTTCAGATGTGTTGCTGGTAAAGTTTTTTTTATAGCTCCTAGGCAGAAAAGATGATGACTATATGCACTGAAAATGTTAATGGAGATAGGTAGATTAAATTGTCATAGCTCAGCTAAAGTATATAGTATTTTTTTTAGTTATATCACTGTAGAGATGAAAACAAATTTGAGCAAATAGTTACAAGAGGAACGGTAAGGGGTCATCAGAGACACAGCTACTGTAGAAACATTATGTTCAAAGTTACCTAGGGTCTGCTTGCAGCTAGTTATGAGGATATCACCAACAATCAGATATAAATAAATCCATCTGTTTAACAGGAATGTGTTTACAACAAAGTTAAAATAAAATCTCCCCAAATTAGCCTACGGAATGATGGGCCTACCCCATGCAAAATGACAGGATATTTTGGTACCGCCTCTCTCCCATCCACATAACAGTGAAAGTAAAGGGTCCGAATTTTAAATTTCCTCTTCCTAACCCCTCTCACTTCAGGTAACACACACTAAGATAAGGTTTCTGGTGGATAGAGCTGTGTATTACTTCTTAAAAAAAAAAAAGAAAGGCAGGCAGGGAATGGATGCTGTATCTAGGTTTGCCGAAGCAGGAGCCAAACTCCAAGAAGCCTTTCTGTAGTTTCAGCATTGTCCTGTCTACTTGTTTGTCCTGTCTGCTGTGCAAATTACACTCTCACCTCTACAACACCCCAGGTGCTGTCTGGCTTCAGCCAGAAATGTTTATGATAATTTCAACAGATGGAAAGTCTCTCCTTGATGTCCATCTGTATAAATATCGGACTTGACTCTGTTCTGCTGACTCCTAGAATGGCATCCACCAGGGGAGCAAATGCTCAAGGAGAAAAAGGAGGTGCACGGCCGTAAACTCTTTTATTCATTTTAGCAAATTCATAAGCCAGTGTACTGCTTGTGCAACATCTGTGGTACTCAGAGTAGAGCTGGAAGCCAAAAATATTAATGAGCAGTCAGTCTTACTCTTCTGTGTTTGAGCTTAAGATACAGTTCATATAGTTCACACATGAAAACTGAGAAACAATTAGAGAGTATTTGCACAAGTTAGCTTGTCATGAGAGTAACTCTTCAAATGTTAAATTTGGAAAACTTCCAACTTTCCAAAATTGTCTAATTTTAAAGTGTTCTGAGGAAATTGTTCTAGAAGCCACTCAAACCCTGTCAGATACAATGCAAAGATTTATATTGGCCTAAGTCAACTCTAGCTGTGGACAGCAGAACAGAACTGACTGATTCCTTGGGACTGAGTCACCTTCTGATTTCCCCGTGCATTTGAGCTGCCTGTATATCTGCACAGGAAGCTTTCTACTGAAGAACCCCAGAGATGTCTCCCACAGCAGTAAACCTACTCTCAGTAATCAACACTTAATACCGTATATAAGGTTTGAGGCAACTAACCTTCCAGTCTGTCCAATCTTTATCAAAATCCATAGTTATCTTAGATGTATGTTATTTTTTTCTTATAGCTTCCTTTTCACACACAAAGTGTCATTAAAGCAAAAGCTACATATGTTCTTTTTCAGACAAACCTCCATTCCCCACACCAAAATGCTATACAACATCTTAACACTAACTGCTGAATTATGTGACACGCTTTATTCTATGCGTCTACATTTCACACACACTTCACTTTAGAAACTCAAATAAGTAGCTACATACACTGTGTGAATATCTAGACAGCAGTTCTACTTAATTTGATCATCCAAATAATTCTTTTTGCACAAATAAGGGAGCACTCACACTGGGATGAATATGCGCCAAACCAAGCCTGGCTTGAAATGTGGCCATGCAAGAAATTAAATTTGTAAAGATCCACTGTCATGTAAATAGTAGCCTTGGTATGAATAAATAAACAAGTGAAGAAATATTGCTCATGTTGACCCAAGCTCTGTAATGATTTCTTCTCAAACTAGCACATCAGCACAGTAGATTAGGGCCTACAGCAGCTAAAAATCTATGAACACTTTGCTAAAGAAATATTTTTGCACTATTTCAGAAGGAAGAAAGATGAACTTTGTACTCCATTACTGTAATCACTAGCCAGTATTACTGTTTAAAGCACTTGTCTATTAAGTCTGGCATATCAACTCAAATAATAATTATTTAGACAGGCACAGAAAGATGAAAAAAAATGGGACTCTCCTATACTGTTTCCCTCCACAGTCCTTAAGGGAATGTGGGCAGGATAAGTTTCATATTTCTATCAGGTAAATCTAAAGATTAAAGCTTTTAGCTGTTATAAAAGGAATCCAAGCAGCAGGGCCACTAGGTTTTGGAGGCTCAATAAAGGAACCAAAATAGGCTGGAAGCCATTCAGTGCCTAGAAGCATTCATTTTCAAGTCAACAATTTAAAACACAAAAGAGTCATGAGCAGATTCAATGAGTGTTGGCAATCAGTTTGACTACAATTTCCTGAATGTATTTCCTGAATAAGTTTTTGCACAAAAAGTGCTCCAGGAAATAATAAACTATAACCTAGCTGAAAGTCAGAAAGCCTTGTGTAAGATGAGGATTGTAGAAAATAATTATGACGTCATATGTATTTGTTCAAAAATTACCCTTTTGTGGGGAACTTCTTATTCAGAAAGTTTTATTTCTACGCAAATAGTGAGAGAATGGTGCTACAGAATTGATCATATGATATCAATATAACTTCATTCGAAACCATTTGAGAAACAATTTGGCAAGAATACACAGTATATCTTCACAAGAGCTTGAGAGAATAATTTTAAGTGAACCCAGATACTAAAAATTAAAGCTCACTGAAAGCAGAGATGAAACTGCTGTGTAAAACAAATGTTTAATGTTCCATGTAATAAGAAAATCAAAGCATTATATGCAGCATCCAATGATGAAAAGTAAGTAGATGAAAAAGTAGAGTTTTCAATGTCTTATTCTCTGCAGGCAGTAGGAGAATGAACAAATAGAAGAGGTCTTCAATAAAGAAAGAAAGCAAAATACAAAAGAACATCTAAAATCATTTGAGTTTGCTGCTAGGCCTGAATTTAAAGGCTGATTTAAATGCCATTGCTAAAATATAGATTTTTTTAGTGCACCAGTACTTAAAGTCGTTTCACAAAGTTTCACAATAACGGTTTGTTGCACACCATTAGCCTGTTTGCAGTCCCCAAGCAAGTCAAACTGAGCTAGTAATAACAACTTCCCATCCAAAATGGCTTTGCTCTAATTTTTGAACTTGGTTTGAATGTATAACATCTAAACCTTACTGCACACAAGCAAGCCAGCAGACAAAACAAACAGTAAAAACTATTTGGAAGCGCAGCTAAGGGTTAAAGCAATTTTCCTGAATGCCTGACTGTTTATTTTCATTTCTTTTTCAAAGGCAGAAAGACTAAAAATATCCTTCTTTGATTTTTTTTTGATTTAATTATAATTAATTTTGAAATGATTACATGAAAACAACATACCTGAAAAATATAACATATTTTTTTTATTATATAAAATCAGATACAGATGATTGCAAATGAAAGAAAAAGAAACTCCAAACCATCCAATCAAGAGAAAAATGCAAAATGCCCCAAATGCAAAAAAAAAGCTCCTCAGTAGTTTGGGCATCAGGACAAAGCAAGCAAGCAATTTATTCATGATATTGAAAACTGAAGCTCTAAAGGATGATGTTTACTGTGCTCAATTACTCCATGACTAAATGTCAGATGAAAGACAGTGGTGCCAAGTGCAAAGTAATACACCTAGGAAAGATGCATATACTACATCTGTGCATGACGGGCTCTGAATTAGATGTTAATACACAGGAAATAGTTCTCAGCATAGCTGAACAGGGTGGAGAAGGGAACTGCAGATCCAGTGAAATGCAAGGCGGGACTAAATAAACTAGAACGCTTGAGCTTGGAAAACTCTTTGATTTCCGGAACTGGTGTGGAAGGTTCACATAAAGATCTGCAGAAATCACAATTATTTGTAGGGGTTGAAAAGGAATAATTCTTCTTTAGTTCATAATATTTTCTCACGGCAAAGGAACTGAGGGGTGCCCAGTGAAATAATTGGGGAGATCTACAACAAGCAAAAGGAAGTACTTTCTCATGCAGCACACAACTGACTCACATTGTACATTGCCACAAGCCTGTTGCAGAGGCCAGAAGTTAACATTTTTTAAAAGAAACTAGAGAATCCCCAGATACAGCCATCTTTGACTACTAAACCTATTGTAACTAGCAATTTAGGAAGTTCCTCATCCCCACTATGGCCAGATGCAGGGAGGACAAGCAAGAGGCTGTGAGCGCTGTTCTTGTTCTCTTTCTTACAGTCCTCTGTACAAAGGGGCTGGACTGACCTTTGGACTAACCCAGTTAATGATTTCCCATAGATTTATGTTAAAACCTCTATTGTTGTACTCCATAGAATTTCATATCAGATTCAAGATCTTTCTGTAGTTATCCTTAGAAACATCACAGAGCAATTACTCTATGGTTGTGACTCCAGTCAACAGTTTCAATTTCCTGACACAGCAAACTTCTCTTGAGAGCCAGTTCAAAACCAAGGAAAAACTCTTCCAGAATGTGAGAATCACCTCAGCTTCAAGAAGCATAAATTGTCTTCATTGACAGGAAATTACACATAAAAACAAAAGACAAATAAAAGTCGTACATCAAGAAAGAAGAAAAAAAGCTTAAGCACAATAATATCAGCAAATCTTAATTGCACCGCTACTGGGAATTTGACAGATAACAGCAGTAGAAGAGCTATACATGGGTACGACAAAAAGCAGCATGACAGCCTGCTGCCAAGAGAACAGCTACACCCAGGGATATTTAGGTTCATGCAGACTCCTTTAGCAGCTGTTTTTTTTTCCTATTCCTTTCACATTTTTTCCTCTAGCCTGAACCCCACGACCACATCCCCATTTCCTGTGTACAAATATAGCACAACTCCATCATATTTGCTTTCTTCTCAGTCTGTTTTTGCTATAATAGAGGCCACCCAATATACGTAATTGCCACGATCATTCATGAAGACCAGAAGCATCTGAACAGTCATGAATGTCCCTGATGGGGCACTTTGAGGACACCAGGAGCGGTACCGAGAGTACTTGCACTGTAGCAAGAGTGACACGTACTTGCCTTTCATCGGTGGTGTTAGATTTGACAAGAACAAAATACTCTCTGAGTCATCCCCTCAGCTCCACAGTTCAGTGCAGAAGGAACAACTGCGGACAAGAACATGTTTGCATGAGCAGAACGTCATCATCTCCCAGGAACAGGAGACTGCAATGGTCTCCTCTCATCCTCTATTCTTCTTTTCACCTGATTTTCCTTTTTCTATGTAGGCATTTGTTGACAGATAATGTATTATTTCCATTTAATTCTAAAAAAGAAAAGAAAAATGTAATTGCTGGATCTTCAACACAACAAACAAATGCTCCTGCTGTGTGACCCTTTACTGCATAGTAAAGGGTCTCTCAGAAGAGAAGACAAGGAATTTTTTAAGAGCTCATGTGGTATCTACACGTTGCTTTCAGTTGTGGCCTAGGTCCCCTGCGTGGTTGTCCGCTTTTGGCAGAGATGTAATGCAGAGTGGGGACCCCCCTCCAACCCTCCCTCTGTTGGACGGTTGTCTCCAGATGAGTTCCTGAGCTATCCAAGAACAGAGGAAAACATTTGCTAAAACCTAGAATCTCCAGCACGAAAGTGCCAGCCTTTTTTAAACAGGTGGAAAATCACTCAGTGCAATTTTTTCCAGCTCTGATCTGGTTTTCTCAGTATCAGTTTTGATTAGTTTATGCCACTTCTAGACTATGCCTTAGGTAGTCTATTTGAGCCATTCCAATAACTCTTTTCCCGATTTATAGAATGTCTTTCTGATTATGATTTTTTTTGAAGTGACCTTTCTCTCTGCATGAGTTTGTTAGACAATAGATAATATTTTATATATGTATAATATATACATATTCTTAATGTCAGCTATCACAACGATGGTCTACAAAAGGAAAGTAATAACTACTAGAACAAGGAAAGACTTGCGAAAGAAACTTTTGCCTCATTACTTATGGCCCAATATCATATGGGAAGTGAAAATTCTAACATGGCAATTCAGTTCTAATCCTAAAACAGGAATAAGAAAAACAGTAGAGTTCTCAACTCTCACTTTCTCAAAAGTTTTCAAATCTTAATGCTCTTTGTAAAGACTCATCCCTGGAAGACTAGTACCTAAGAAAATTAAGTTCTTCATCCTCTAGTTGTGAAATAAATTTCAAAAATATTCTGAAAACTCAAAAAGGTCAGACAACAGACAAAGGGCAACAAATTTTTTTAAAAGCAAAGTTATTTAAAACAGAAGATTTTAAAGTTATTCTAAAATTTGGAGACCACAATTTGTAACTCCTGAGTGGTTAGAGTTATCAATTCTGGTGTCATTCTTTAAGATACATTCATCTTCACTGCTTTACTGAAGAATTTGAAGGGCATCATAAACATCTCAAATTGTGATGAATACTTCAGACTAAATATGAAAAAAAAGACACTTATATGCTTCAGTTAAGCATGAGTACATTTTTTCAGGGTCTGGCCCTAGTTTGTAATAATTACATAGTTAAACAACTCATGTTTCTTCAGGTAACCTTTTCGCCCTCAGGCAAATATACCCCTAGGCTTTCACTGGTGGTAGATATAGAAAGCAGAACAGCATAGCACTAGAAGTGCACTATTTGCATTAGAATTAACATGCTGATGTTGGCTTCTTCCTACATAAACAGCTCTCTTATTTTTTCTCTACTTCTATGCAAAGCTAAATACTTTATTCTGTCATTTCACCACCCACTTCTAACTTAGATTTGAATTCTTAGATAGTATCAGAGATTCTCGAGTAAATATAGCTCCTTTTCAGAGTACAAAAAGTAGGTTTGGCCAGAAGTTCGCTTAATGAATAGCTATTTCACTAATGAATACATTCTTGCACCAAAAATCAGCTTTGCCCCATATTTACAATTACAGTATGTCTTAACTCCATAAGCCTTAAAACAAATAAAGTTGCAAGATTTTAGCTTTCTAGGCCTGGCTAATATCTGTCCAGTGCTAAAGAGGTTGTTCAAAAGATCTGCATCAGTGAGGAAGATGCAGCCTCCAAATCCAAAATAGAATGTTTAAAAATCCGTTAGAAAGTAAACAGCCTTTTTTTCTGCAGAACATCAGAGTTCAATAACAACAGTGATCTAAAAGAAAACCCTTCTCTTCCATCTGTTTTACTTAAAATCAGCTGATATTTTCTTTGGTATCTCAGCCCTCTCATAGAAATTTGTATCTTTAATCCTGCCTGCAAGCAGATGATGCTCATATGGCAACCGGGTAGCATTTGGGTGTGTAAGCCAAAACCTGTATTTCACCTTACTTAGCAGCGTAAGATGCTGGAAAAGAGCAGAATAATATTATTAAAAAGCACTGGCTGATACTGTCAGGCATTCTGGAGGAAGACTTAACTTCTTTCCATTGCCTACTATGAGTCTTCAGGGGGGAGAAAGACAAATCACAAAATGCAAGGCTTTGAGGTTGTAAGGCTTTAACCGAATCAGTGACCCTCAGTTCAAAGGCCACTGAAACAAAAGAGAGGAAAAAAAGGAAAACAAAAGCCTGTTCACATGAAACTCCAACTCGACACTTTTGTAATGAGCTCTCCAAACAGCCTTAACATTATTACTGAATAACGAAAAAAACCCTAAGGACGATGCCAATTAAAAGAGGAATAGACTAATTGCAGCTAAAGTAATAACACCTCAGGATTCATAGCCCATTATCAGAGGACCTTAAATTCACAAATAAGGATCAAAATTCTCCTAAATATTATTTGAGTGTTACCCAGTAAATTCTTGGGGACTTAGAGTATAATAAGGACTTAGTCCTGTGGTCTGTGGAAAAAAAAAAAAAAAGGCTATGCATTGGGGTATTCTTAATTATTACTAAGATATTAATTTGCATGTTGTTGGTGATGTTTTTATAACACTGTTAGTTCATAAATTTAAAAATTTCTACATATTTTTTTCCAAATAATGGCCACATCAAATCCCATGCTCTTGAAGAAGACTGCTATAATTTATAGAGGAATTCACAGACTGGTTCTCGACTCTCTATTAATATAAAATTTGATTTTTGATGAAATATAAAATTTTACATGTGGCTTTTGTCATATTAAATCAAACTCTTTGGGTTCTTTGAAAAAATAAAGATATTCTATATTGTCAAATCAATTAATGTCCCACAATTTCTAATGCAAACAGTGACCCACTCCACGCAATTCCTTTAGTCATAGATAGATAAAATTACCTCATACTATTTTTACCAGGACCACGGAAAGACTGAGGCCCAGTGCGTCTCACTAGGTCCTGCACCAAAACCTTTATGAAGGATGAAGGTGAAGTTTGTCTTTCAGAACAAACTTCCCAAATCAAGAGGATATTATGTCTCTACTTCTGACCTCCCCACCACAGGTAGATACCTGAGCTAATTTTTAATCAGAAAGGGAAAACATAACTACGTGTAAAGTGATTATGTTGCTTCATGTAATTACAAATAGCACTACAACTTGGTGTAAATTAAAATAATACTTGAAATGTTGCAGGAGATAAGTCAGAAAAGTGTGATTCAGTCAAGAATACTCTTGAAAATATGCCTGGCAAAATGGAAAGGAATGCAATAAACTGAATGGATTATAAGAATATGTAAACATGAGCAGTGTATATGTACCATAGACAAAAAGGAAATATAAACAGCTCAGATGAATTCTTTGGAAGATGAGTGGACACTTCTGCAGCAGACGAATGACCTATTAGCTTGAAGGCAAATTGAGAATTTATTGCTTTTAAGCTGACACAGATTCACCACACAATGTTTTGCCACTGAGCAGTTTTTTACAAAAGAAATAGGTTAGCACTGTTTGATTACTAACAGACCTGTTACTATACTGCAACACCAAAAAAATAATATGCAGAACTATTTAGGGAGTGGGCAGTGGGTAGAATAATGTGAAATTACTCAAACAAATCAAGTCCTGTTCAATATACTTAAAGGAGTTGTCACATGGTTCTTTTCCAAATTACCTTAATATTGCTGGATTAGCAAGGCAATATTATGTTTCAGGGTTGTGAAGAAATTAAAATTCAAAAGCAGCAATCCAATGGCCAATTTTTCATCAGAAACAATAGTAACGTACTACCATTAATTCAAATCTTAGCTGAGTTGCACTTGACAGGGTAGAACTTCTCTTGAAATGATGGTTGCTACATGAGCTCTATAAATTTAATTAGCATCAGATCCTAGTGAACAATGATCCAAATTAAAGAAACTATCATTGCAATTGCTTTTGCTATTGGAATTTTTAGTGATGAAGCCCAAAACTGCCTGGCCAATAATACTGCACCACATTTTCAATGAGAAAGTGATGCCTTCAGCATAGAGCAAATCCCAAAACAGTAAAATATCCCTGATCCCATGTCATTTTGCACACAGATAGAGTCTGCCTGCCTGTATTCTTTTTAGAAAGGTAATCTTGATTTTTCATTCTTTAAATATTGCTCTCCAGATAGAATTAAATTCAGTTCATTTTGAAAGCGAGGCAGCAGAAGTGTCTCTTCAGACATTTACTACATGCTGAAGATGTAAAATCAAATACACTTTTACATGAGATTGCATTACTAGCTGCTGTCCCTTTAGGGACTTTAATCTCACATCTATGTTCTAAATTATGTCATACTATTTTTTCAGTAGCACTGAAATTAGATGAGGAATGATTTAGCATAATAAACAGTTTACAGCTTCATCGCATGGGAGACATCCACTCGAATAACAGAAGCACATTTGTGGAATTTTAATAAGGGCTGCATATACGAAAACACATCTTTGAAGGACTCCAGGCATTGTCTGCCAAAACTCAGACCAGGTTTTTAGCAGATTAAAAGCTTCCACATGTGTTTCAAGATATTGCATTTGGACTTTCTGGAGCATAGAGTAACGGGCTTAACACCCTTCAAAGAGGAAAGGTTTATTTCAGAGGCATATAGTCAAGATATAGGGTATTTTGTGTTTAAAGTGGGTGTTCTGGGCAATATGTTCAGAATAAGTAAAAGGCAGTACTTTCATCCTTGGGGAATATGGCAGAAGTCCACCAGCATATTTATTTCAGCCTTGTAGGTACATGTCCTGGAGGGCTCAAGCTATCTTAATGTGCTTTGCTTTATCAGTTACCACAATGAACTTTCTCTCATTAAACAGAAATAATTTATCATCTTACATGAGGCCTTTTCTTAATCAAATGTTATGTCCTCATTGTTTCACTGCAGTTATAGAAAATAAGCATTTTTATGCCCAACAGAAAAATCCCATTTCCAGGAAAGGGGAGTACAAATGACTGAACATAAAAGGATGTCTTTTTAGAATTGCCCTATGCAGGTAGCACAGTGTTTTGTTACCAAAAAGAATTGTGAGCTGCTATTTTCTATGTTCCTGGGTTTCTGATTCTTGGCTCACAGACAGTCGGTCCTTTGTACTCTGTTATTACAATGAGGTAACCAAAGAAAGAGAGTCTTGGTCTGAGACTGTCAGCTGTTACTAATCACTGCTCCATGGCTTGCTGTGAATCCCTGCTTGCCTCTCCCTCCTGCTCTGCTTAGCACACATAAAGAAGATAAATTACTCCCTAGTTTCCCTTCAAAAAGCATATTGTTTGGCACATTCCAATACTGTGAGCAAAAGATGGAATAATGCGAAGAGTTAAATGAGTATCTAAACAGCCCCGCAGCAGGGTCCTTCTCCGGCAGATGTGAGTTTCAGGAAATACGCTTTAGGACTGGCTGGGCAAATGCATTCTGTTATCTTGTAACCCTTAAAAAGTCAATTGACTGTAGCCTTCAAAACAGCACAATATATTCCTGCAGTGATAGACATATCACTGACTTTCAATAAATGCAGTATATGTGTACTCTACTCACATCTTTCATTCTGCTGTGAGCTGTCATAACTTGGCATTTATAGATTATTTAGCAACAGCAATCACAGACAGGGGAGTTTTACTGAATTCTTCCCTGCCTTCACTGATGCTGTCCTCATACAGGCACAGAGAAAAAATTAAAAGGAAGAAAGGGTAGTTATTTGAGCATGTTCTAAAAAACACCATGGAAGCAAGCAAGACAAGGGAGCAAAGCTGTGGAATACCCACCACTAAAATAGTGAGAGTAAAAATAGCAACTGATTTGAAAGGGAAACTCAATAAATTTGTAAACCAAGATTGTATGATACATTTTCCTGCTGTATCAGAGTACTGCACTTGAGTGCAAGAGTGCACTTGAGTACCCAGGAAATACTTTTCACTCCAGATTAGTGTCATTGTAATTTTTTTTATCAGTTGACTGCTAATTTTGGTGCACTGAAGCCAAGTGGACTTTCATAAAGTGAAGTTATTCCACTGAAAGGGTAGTATTGGTTATGCTGCCTTTCTGTGTTGAATGACAATAAAATGGTCTTTCACTATTTGTGGTAAACTGGTAATACTTATTGTAAAGCCACCAAAGACTGTTTGACCCATTCAGTTGTTCAGATATCAGCAATGTTCTGATAGTACTGTACAATTGTTGCACAAAATGTACTTCAAACCAAGTGTTCTATGAATGCCATAAACAAATACGTATGGCAAGTTAAATTAGCATCCTCTAGAAAAGGGTTTTCTCTGTCATATGCATGGAACTACTAGAACCTTTCTGCTTGCTGAGCTGGTGGAGTGTCCACAAAGAGTATGTCATCTTATTCACGTGCTTATCCAGACTCTTCCACATCAAGCCCCATCTTTCTCATAAGGACTGTGATTTCTCTGTTTCAATCATGCAGTGGGATTTTTTTCTTAAATGTAACAGGAACATCTGTACATCTTTGTGAGTCTATATATGTATATAATATGTATATATATATTGTATTTTATGGAGGGAAGTCCTGCTTTGAGTCGTCATGCCCTCCTGGAGCTCTCCTGACCCCAGCTGCTCTTCCACACCTCTCTGCTCCCTCCTCGCCGTTGTGCTAGCGGACGTGTTTTGTTCAGCTGCGTGGCAGAGTGGAGAACAGAGCACACTTAAGAAATCAGGGGAAAGTGAGGAATGCTGAACTTTCTCTGCTGCCACCGGGCAGCAAAGGATGTCGCCTGAGCAGACAGCCAAGCTGAAGTAACGGCAAACTGCTGCCAGAAAGGCTAGGTCCATATTCTGCTCCCAGACATGCTCCCTGTCCACTTCCCTCGAACAAGCTCTGGGGTTCGTAAAACTCCCTTCTGAGATGATTCAGAATGCCCAACTGACAGAAAAAGCAATCTTAGAACCTCAAAGTTAGGAGTTTTCTAACTCCTAACTCCTAGCGGCAAGGGATGGGGCAGGAATGCAAAGCTGTGGGGCCACTCTGCTGCTTCCAGCCACTCTTAGCTATTAAATTGGCTCATTAAATTGCACTACTATATCTCAGCCATGAGTTTCATTAGTCAGCTTGGCTTAATCATGGTCATGTAACTCTGTCTCACATATAATCGTTCATTTTTCTGTGAGGTATTTGTCTAATGTTTTTAATGAAAATGGGAAAATCTTTCTTTGCAATTTTATCCTGTTTTTATTATTACTACTATTGCTGCTAAAATAATAATCTAATTTGGATTAATCTGGGGCCTGATCTTGTAGAGGGCTCAGATGACCAAGCTTAAACTTTTCTTTAATTTTGCTTCACTGGGAATGCTCAGCACCACTCAGCACATGCTCAGCAGTTGAAGATTTAGGGCTTCCTCATGTTCATTAAATTCAGGCCATATTTCCATTATTTTTATCTCTCTAATAGCTTTTCTTTAGGACTTTGCTGTCAGGACATTTTCTTCTGACCTCGCACAGTGTTATTCATTTCCACATATCCTCATCAACATACACAAAAAGGATTGTTCCCGTGGTCTCAAACTGTGAGTTTACTCATCGCCCAGTGCTCAGTGGATGTAGGGGGTCGGGAGTAGCCCATTTAAGAGCGCTTCATTAGCAGAGTGAACGACAACCTAAAAGAAACAAAATTAGGGCAACCTTCCAGAACCAACAGTTGCCATTATTGCTGCTCCACCATAGGAGTCTTTAACAAGCAACAGCAGCTTCTTAATGAAGAGACTGTAAAAGATAAACAGGAAAATAATTAGCAATAGAAAGATGTTCTGTTCCTAATGTTTTGTTTTAAAAGATTGTGTCTGAAATATCTAAAGGAAGCATATACAAAAATCTGTGTTAGCAAGGATGTTCTACCAATTCATTTCTAAAATGCTGAATTAGTATAAATTTGTACTGGTCTTAGGAAGTCTCCACTTTTATTTCCAGTTGTGAATATTTATGAGTACTGGAATGCATAGTTTGTCCTGTACATTCATTCAGTATTACCTCATCATTTTATGAATTTACAAATTCATCATAATGCATCAAAATACTTTTAGAATAAGCAAAAATTTAAACACTTTTGGGCAGATTGTTAGACTCTCTGATACAAAATGCAAGAATTCTAGTGTAGGAATGCAGACACATACCTTTTTTTTTTTCCCAAAATTTGTTAAGGGGCAGCAAAAGCTCTGAGAAAATAGTATTTTTACACATAAAGAGTAGTAGCTGAGCGTTATCATTTTTCAGACTGGAACTATACATACGCACAGATGTATACACACACACACGCACACTCTCCTCCCTGCTTGTGACATTCTGGCTTGCTCTGACAAATGATCACTGAAGTCATTAGGATCAGTCCTAAATGGGGCAACTATTATTCTCACATTCTTATTTTTGTTTAAGAAAAAAAAAAAAGAGGAATCTTGCTACTTGCCCACTGTGGCAAGTGCATACCACTTACTACTGGAACCGATAAATATAGAGGGTTTTTTTTCGTTTTTTAGAAATAAAAAACAATACCTGGTAGAAACCTGCTGTTTCTACCTGCTAATAAAAAAAGCAGGTAGAAACTCTTAGGTACTGCTGTAGTAGGTAGGTAGGTAGGAGTGTGCTTAAACTCAAATGTCATGTTTAAATAGCTTACAATGTATATTGTTGGGACACTGATTTTTTCTTTTTTGCAAGAAATCTGTTGATCCAGTTGCAGTAATTGAAGTTCTGAAGTTGTTGGATTTTTTAGCACAGGCTCTGCCTTTTGGCTTTTAAGATAGGTCCTTGGGACTTTTCTTTTCTGAACAAGCAGCTATAGAGCTATCGGTTTATGCATTATCTAAAGTGAATATGCTCAAGATATTTTATCGTTGAAATTACTGAAGAGTAATCATCACTCTCTGCTTAATTCCATGCCTTAGTATAATCCAAAATTACAAACAAAACTATGTGCAATCTGCTTGTTACATTGAAAAAATTAATGGGCAGTATAGAAATAGAATCATAGAATGCTTAAGGTTGGAAGGGACCTCTAGAGATCATCTAGTCCAACCCCCCTGCACACGCAGGGTCACCTAGAGCAGGTGGCTCAGGACTGCGTCCAAGCGGGTTGGGAAGATCTCCAGACAAGGAGACTCCACAGCCTCTCTGGGCAGCCTGTGCCAGGGCTCTGTCACCCTCACTGGCAAGAAATGTTTTCCTTAATTCCT
>VZSV01000003.1:3619717-3694173 GCA_013398735.1 Nothocercus julius
AGGTCTCCTCTCAGCCTTCTCTTCTCCAGGCTGAACAGGCCCGGCTCTCTCAGCCTTTCCTCACAGGGCAGATGTTCCAGGCCCCGGATCATCCTCGTAGCCCTGCGCTGGACTCTCTCCAGCAGCTCCACATCCCCCTTGTACTGGGGAGCCCAGAACTGGACACAGCACTCCAGGTGTGGCCACAGAAGTACTTTGAAATTTATAAATTCTAGAATTCAGTAGAAGCTACAAGCAATCAATAAGTTCACTAAAATAATAATATAATTGGCACAAAAAGAGTAATAAGATAGTAGCTATTCAAGAAAATTACAGCTTGATTAGTTCATGCAATTTCCAGAAGAATGATAAAGAATAAAACAACTAATAATTCAGAGGTTTTAATAAATGTTCCTAACAGCAATTTCTTTTCCTTTTCCCTGCATCCTTTCTCGATATTTTTCCTTCTCTTGCAATTACTCTACATGTTTGCTTGCTGCCTTTCCTGTAACCTAAAAACATTCCCATTTCTGCTCTAACCCGTTCAGTAGGAGACCGCTGCAGTGCTTTGCTTCTCTTGCGGACAGCCCAGAGAACTCCTTGTTAGGTCTTTATTTCACCCACAGCGTGATGGATTCCTTACTTGTTTATGAAGAGAGGGAAGGGGTAGATGCAGGGAGAGGCCAGCGGCAAGGGCTGGGGTTCGTTTGCCGTCGGACAGAGTTGGGCCTGCCCCTCTCTCTCTCCCTTTGCTTCCCTCGGCGCGGATTCCAAGCGCGTTCCCGTTGAGGCCGTGCGCGCGCACGCGCTAGGCCAGGCGCCGGCCTCGCTGCTCGGCGTCGCCTTGGCGACCTCGGGCCTCCCTGCGCGAGGGGGCCTCCGTTCCCAGGCCCCTGGGCGCAGGGGAGGGAGCAGAGGAGAGGACGGAGCGGACGGGAGCGCAGCGGCCGAGCCCCGTGGAGGAGCGAGCAGGGGGAAAGGGCCCCCAGCACCTCCTGTTGCACAGAGCTCCGGTAGAAGAGAGCAGGCTCTTGCTCCTGGACATCCCTCTTCCCGACTCCGCATCCCTCTATCCCAGAACCAGTCCTAACGTGAAAGGGGATGAACAAGAAACTAAAACTAAACTTTAAACTAAAAGTGTATAAAGACTAATCCAACTGGAGCAGTAGACATGCATTTTTTTCCCCCATTTTTTAAATTAACTACTTTTTAAGTAATGTACTTGAAAAATAAAATTTGTAACAAAGACTTTCTTATATAAGCACTGTAGAACTCATTTTCAGATCCACAAGAACTCCCAAGAATTATTAAGCATCGGTTAAGTATAGTAACATTGGCATTATATACTAGGAAGCTAAAAAGTGAAGCAATTCTCCATCCGGTTACAGTGGCTGTAGCATTTATTTTCTGTTTGTAAAAACAGGAAAGCTAGTTATTACTTGCTAGCATCTACCACCTTCCTCACAGCATTGCAAACTGCATAAACGCACACTTACCACAACCAAGTATTATCATCTAGGTTAACAGATGGAAGAGCTGAACAGGGAAGTTAAGGATCAGACGCTTCTGGGTTTCCATTTGCAGTTTCACGTGGTGCCTGGGTTTCCATTTGCTGTTTCACGTGGTGCCTGTAGCCCTTTGTCCGGCTACTGCAATGACACACGTAAATCAAGCAGCTCTGGGCGCAAATCCACTGAGCTGAATTTGGTGGGTACAAATCTTACTAATGGCTTCTGCCGAAAATACAGGCACGGCCTAGCTGAACGAAAGGGTAAGTATGCAGTATGTGATCAGTTTTATACTTTGGAGATTTGGTCAGAGCCTGGAATACAGCCTTGATCTCAGTACAATCAGTGATTGTCTAGAGCGGGTTCACTGTAACACCAGCCCAGGTATTTCCTGCTTTATAAGATACAAGTATGATATATCTGTAATGACAGGCATTCTGAGGTAATATTTTATTTTGCCCAGCCATGTTTCTAGTTTTAGATTTCCATATTATTTGGATGCAGGCAGTTCTTTTACATGCTTTTTCCTGCAAAATGGGCATCCAGAGCAAAAGGTAGGCAACTTTCATTATATTCTGTACATACAAAATTGGAAAAGAAAATAAACATGCAAACTGTCAGCCATGTTTTGGAATAGACAGTTCCATATAGGGGTCCATAGAAGGAGATCGTAAAGTAAAGGGATCCATTTCATGACCTCTTGCATCGCTTTGAAGGCAAGATTCCAAGAGGAAACATTAGCAGCATCTAAGACAGCTGATGCAGGCCTCCGCATGAAGCGTGGAAGTTACTTGACGACTTGAAATCATAAGGAGAGGCACAGTAACTGCACCTGTTTGGAAAGGGAGAGCGTTGCCATTTCGGACACTCTTGCCCGGAGGGTCAGAGCTCCCCCCGGGCAGAATTGCACGTTCACTTAAAACCCTCCGTGCAGCCCTGCTGGTGCAATGTGATGAACAAGCACCTCAGCAGATGCCACACTGAGCACCCCAGTATTCAGACGCTTTAGGACCAGCCAAGAATTAGGATTAATGTCACAAGCTTTGCAAAGTTTATAAAAGACTCTCAAAGACTCTAAATGCCTACTCATACAATAGCGAGCATTTTCTGCAACCAGCTAACAGCATTTAATCTATCTTAGTCCCACAGCTTGGGACAGAGGTAAACTCAGGTCATTCCATTAGGAATTGAAGAGCCCTCTCCATACAACCTACTTGTAGCAAACATTACCAACATCACTTGAGAGTACTGTTTCCTTTCTTCCCATTATGAATTAGGTACAGATTTCTAAGACACATTTTTCAGACCATGGTAACTCTGTTAATTACAAACTCCATGTATTGCCTCCGTAGAGTACAGGCAAAGCCACACTGCATCGGACTGATAATCTTTCCTTTAACACGTGTTAACATAGCACAGAAAGCCACTGAACTCTTATAATAGTTATGAGGTGACAAGCAACAGGGGTGGGATGTGAAGACAGTGGCAGTATGACTGCAACAGAGGGCCAGATTATGGTGGAGAGCTCTAGATGTCCTGGTTGTCAAAACTCTTCCCACAAAATAATTTTCATGATGCTGAGTTTATAGTCTTTACTCTCAACTATATGAGGTATATGTCCTTGTGCTTAAATTTACTAGGAATTGCTGCCCTGGATAGTAAAGCATCAGGGAAGATGGGAGTCCGAGCAGTAGTCTACTACATGAGCACCACGATCATTGCTGTACTGATTGGTATAATCATTGTGGTCATCATCCACCCTGGGAAAGGCACAAAAGAAAACATGCACAGAGAAGGCAAAATTGTGCAAGTGACAGCAGCAGATGCCTTTCTTGATTTAATCAGGTATGGCACATTGATATTGTGATATTGCACATTTTCTCTCTAAGTAACTGCAACCATAATATGCCCCACTGTGACAGCAGAGAATATTAGACAGAATAGTAAAATATTAGACAGTGCCCGAATAAACTAGCTAGATTTTTAACTAGGTGATACTAACATCTCTAACACCAACAACACTTCAAATTAAAGAAGAATATCTGGATTTATTTTCAAAGCAGACTACGTTGTAAAGATAGAAACTGCTATTAAAAATAGAAGAAACATTACACACACACACACAAAAAGACTTCTGGTCTATCTGCATGAGTATCTTTCCCCTCCTTCCACAGTCCTACTACCAAATTCCTCTGCTTTCCTTTACTTCCAACTTTTGGCAGATTTCTCCCTTCACCTGAAACCCTGACTTAGTTATTCAGCTTCATTTTGAATTGTAGCTCCCCAACAGGGTCCATCTTCTTAACTTTGTTAATTTGTAGGTACAGGAAGGGAATTCCAGCTACAGGAAAGCAAAATCCTTGAACCAAAGGAGCACAGGTGTAAGAGCTGGTTTTCTCCATGCTCAGAGAGGCTCTGCAATGCCTCTGGATACAGCTAACCTGTCACAGATGTGTTCCAGAGAGTAGGGAGGCTGAGCTTTTCAGCTCAGAAGCTTTTCGGCAGGTAAAGACCAAGCATCTGTGCTGTGCTAAGCCTTTTGGAGAAGTCAGAGACACAGATAAAGTCCTCCAAGTGTCATGAGCCAGGAAGGGGGACCCCAAAAAGACCCATGAAGAGGTATACCCTCCGATTCCTCAAGATTTATTCAATTAGGCTGCCTCTAATTCCATCAGAAAGTCACCATTAAGGAAAATAAGCAAAACCTCGCTATGTAAAAGGTATACATACACACACGCACATATAAATTTATACATGTATGTGCAACTTACCAAAGAAATTCAAACTTTAGGAATATTTATTAATATTAATCACAGCAATATGGTAGATTAGTAAAATCAAGACATATGAGGGTAGGTGACTAAAATCATTTCAGAAGTGGAAGTGCACTAAATATTAATGGCTTTTTTATTAATCTGTATAGAGACATCATTAATCAATACAAAATTCAAAGTAGGCTCAGCGCCACAGAGCTGTTTGCTTGGCAGCTTGGCTAATACTGTCCTTCACAAGGCGACTTGCTATACAGCACTGGATACAGAGATTGCAATCAACATTTTTGACCCAACCCTACTGTATCTTGTCCTGATGAAGCCACGCAGGCCAATGGTATATGCAAAGCTCTGCTCACTGTATGCATAAATACATACATATTCATCTTAGAACTCCTTTGGTGATTAGCTGATTTATTCCTTTATATAGCTCTGTCATTACTAGAATCTCATTACTTCTCATGTTCTTTTCTTTCCTTTTCACAGAAATATGTTCCCTCCAAACTTGGTGGAAGCTTGCTTTAAACAGGTAAAAATGTTTTACTATTTCCAAATGACACTATAGTACCCTAGCGTCATTTGATAAAATCAGAAAGTGAATGTAATAGTGTTTTCTTTAGGAATACCATATGCTTGCCCTTGTACTTAGAGCAGTGACAAAGCTTACATAGCCTGACAGCTGTCACCAAAACCCCTCCAGTCAAATCTGTGCCTTGTTTTCATTCATTCCCTCTCAGTGCTTGCTATGAGAAGTTGAGCATACCCACCTGGCTTAGGAAATCAAAAAACCCATTTTCTGAAAATGGCAAATTCATGAGCCTATAGCAAGCTTCACCAAAGCAAATATGGAGTTTCCTTTTCAAAAGCAGTGTTACATTAGAGTGGGAGAAATTGGGATATGCACCAACTCAGCTGTGTCTGTATCATGTTTCAGAATATCCTACAGGAATATATGTGGGTTAGAAAACCAGGCAACAGCCCTGTGGGCATCAAGAACAAAATCGAAATAGGGGATTCCTGTCACCTATGACAGGAAGGCCAGAAACTGCACTTACCTGCTTCCCAAATTTCCCTCTCACCAGCCTAGTCAACTTTACTTCTTGTTAGGAAGAAAATAAAGGTAACTAATTCAATTTAAAAAAAAAAAAAAAAGAACAATATAGATTCAGGGAAAGTTATCACATAGATCGGCTAGCTTCATACTGACCCCACAGCCAATCTTGAATGGATATTTGCTTACAGTCATTGCTGTGGCACAAAAAAGCCAGAATGTGGAAGTCAAGAAGCCAGAGGATAAAGCAAAAATTCTCAGAAGTCAGTCTGTGTTACAGCTTGCAGGATAATTCAAAAAACACCGTAAAAGTTTCTTTAGTCAGATAGACAGAGATCAATAAAAAGCAGTGACCTTCTACATTAAGATTTAACAAAGATTAAACTACACCCAGCCCTAAAAACAACAAATCCATACCTCTCCTTTCAGTAAGGATGATGATGAAATCAGGGCAGTGATGGGGAATAGCAGAAGGAAATACCAAAGTTTGGGTCTGAGCTAGGTAACAAAATTCAAAGAATTTCAGGCAATCAAGTCTCAGAATGACATCACCTTTTCCTCAAAATAATGAAAACATTAGGACATACTACTACAGGGCATTTTGCAAGCACCATGACAGCACTGGTAGGAAGCACTTTAATAAATCTGTCAGGCTGGAGAGTTATTGCCAGTGATAGGCGAAAACAATCCTACAGCCTGTCAAACTGTAGTTTCAGAATAATTACGGAATTGATTTAGGCAGTTAATAACCAATCAGCCTAATCTCAGTTGTGCCAAAGGATGGAAAAACTTGAAAGAATTAGTAAAAACTAGTAATATATGAAATATATATAAAAAGTAGTATACAGGTTAACATGGATTGTACCAGATTAATTGCTTGTCTCTCTTTCAAAAGATTGTTGACTTTCTCCCCCCAACCTTTGTTTTTTTTGTGCCACAGAAGTGCAATTGCTCTATTTGGACTTCTGAAAAACAGTGTGTTTAAAGATATGTAGAAATAGGAGATAAGATTATTGAGAGAACTGTAAAATTCATGAAAGGAAGATCCCCATCTGGAGAAAAAGGAAGTTGCTCTAGGGCTGGTCTTGGACCTAAGTTCAACTGATAGTTTTATGAATGACATTGCTACAAATGCACGAAATGAAACTTCCCGATGATACAACAGCTGAAGCGCTTGCACTTCGTATCAGCATGTCCCCGGCACAGTATAATGTAAATCACAACAGCAGAGTGAATCTGCCCTTGCAGAGACCGACACGCTGGGTACCTCCTTACAGCTCTGAATCACATTCCAGGTACACACTGAGGAACTAACAGGAATTAGGAATTGGAGTTAGGAATGCATCATCAGAAAGAAAAGAAGGAAAAAAGAGAAAAAAAGGAGAGAAAAAAAAAAAAAGTCTACCTCTGGGATATATTAGGCAAGATAACTCCAGTAGAAGAAATGCAAGTCAATTTACCATTACTAAATTTAAATGGAATTTAGTGCAAGGTTAACTTTCCTACCTAAAAGAAAAAAAAAAAAAAAGAAGAAAAAAACTTTAAATTTTGGGGACAAACCAGCTCATCTGTTTTAAGATACATCTTGAAAAAATCATTCAGCTAGGTGTTTCACAACAGAAAACTCCATGCAGTGACTTGTAGTCCTAAATCCTGTGTTCTTAATTAAAAGTCCTGTAGATTCCATTTACATTATACATATTGTATCTCTCATGTGCTTTACAGTTTAAAGGGATTTCCTAGAAACTCTTCAATAAACAGGAAATGTTGCATGATAGTTGGTTGTGACCAGTGAAGATGCACTTACTGGAGCACCAGGCTTTTAAATGTCACATCGATGTTAGCTTTTGAATCAAGTATCAAAATTAAGACTTTTAGGCATAAAAAAAACATTTTATGCGAGAAAAGAGAGTATATATGATTCATATGCGTCCAGATGATGTTGCACATCTGACCCCGTAAACTTCTTTTCAAAATTTTACATCATGTTTTTCATGTTTCTCAGAAGATTTATAAAGGACAACCATGCGTCTGGCTCCAGTCTGGTTCGGTAACGCTGTGGCTGCTGGCCCAAACACAGGCTGCTCCTAATCCTCCACGCTCAGAGGGTTTATACCCATGCACAGCTGTGCCCATATGGAAACCACCACCGACATATATGTTCCATGTTCACATCACATCTTTTGGTCCATTAGCTGCTCGCAATCTGTCTCACAGTACCCTTAGGCAAGCTTATTTCCTGGCTGTCCTGGAACCTGCTGGAAGGATAACAGGCTTCTTGATGGAGCTGGGAAAGAGTTTGTAGGTCTGCTGATGGAAGAGGAGCCTGAAGGAAGACGAGGGCTCTGGGTTCATTCAGGAAAGGTCTTCCCATTCTGCCCTCTTCTTTCTTAGCAAGCCCCTGAGCACTGTCCCCATTTCCTTCTTTGCACATTTTCTTCCACATTTTCTTGAGGGTGACAGAGCCCTGGCACAGGCTGCCCAGGGAGGCTGTGGAGTCTCCTTCTCTGGAGATCTTCCAAACCCGCTTGGACCCAGTCCTGAGCCACCTGCTCTAGGTGACCCTGCGTGTGCAGGGGGGTTGGACTAGATGATCTCTAGAGGTCCCTTCCAACCTTAAGCATTCTATGATTCTATGATTCTATGATTCCCAGGGAACAGGAAGAATGATGGATCCAAGTGTCCCTTTGAAATCTGTATGTTAAACCTCCACCTGAGAAAGGGCAGAAACATTTCAGCCTAACTGATACCATCCTTTATCTCCTCCTTTCCTTTTCTTTGCTACATTTGAAGAGCCTATCTATCCTGGGGCACTTAAAAGCAGCCTGCTTCATAGGCAGATACTGCGGTTTAACTGTTCATTAACTACACTAAATCAGGAAGAAGGGATGTCACTGCCTTATTTTATTCACTTCTTTTTTTTTTTTTTTTTTAGGCTTGCATTTAAGGTTCAGAGGATGGGGCTAGCAAGCTTGTTACTTTTAAAGTCATTATCACTAAAAACTATACTACCACATGGACTCAGTGCAGACAGAGCTAATTATCTGAAAGTCAGGCAGTAAATCATGAGGTTTCAGAGCAGCTGCATATGTGATTGCAAGTTAACCACTGGAATGTGCTACTGCAATGGTGTGAAGTTGCTTCTTAAAAAAAATTATGCAATATATTCAGGACCTTTGAGTATATTTTGTACTATTAATGAAAACAAAAGAATAACAAAAGAATAACCAGGTAATTCAGTATATTATGCAAGAAAGCAAATATATTGTCTGTTTCATAATGAGATAACTTAATTAAACTTTTTTAAAGGTGTTCTTTAGTAGCCTGTCTTTCAATGAAGTCTAGAAGTGCCATTATTTCTATTTTTGCTTTACAGATAAAGTTCTTATTTGGAAAACATTAGGATTAATATGCACCAAATAATATGTACCTTGCCACAATTTTTGCTTCCTATAAATGAACTTGAAGAATGATCAGTTGCAGAATCATAATATGATATTAAGATGTCAATTTGAGCTAGATGAACTCTAGGACAGTTCATCAGATTTCTAGACTCAGATTTCTAGAGATAGTTAATAACTCTGATGCCCATTAAGACCCAATACAGATCTGCCTGAAAGTGGGGAACAGCTCACAAAATTATCTGCCTCACCAGTATTTCTGCAGAGAGAGTTAATAACCAACTCTGCTGTTCCCTTACCTATTTTAAAATCTTTTGACATTTTCTCTCCATTTGAAGGTATTTTTTCATCTGCTGGCATTTTCACTCTCACGGTTGGCTTTTTTCACAGAAGATTCCCTCTATGGGAATCAAGCAGTCTTGTATTTTACCTTTCGTCATCTGCGAAGGCACTAACAAAAACTGAAGCTCAACCTCCACTTTTTCCTAGGCAGAAATCTGCTTCTGAGTTCCTTTATTTGGTTTTCCTCAATTTCTTCTGCTTAACCAAGAACTTTCTCATGACCACTTCTAATAAATGGCTTTGGGTACAAAAAGATGGATGCATCCACAAAGTTAACCTTAGCCTCCTCTATCAATAAGAAGAGAAAGACTTTCTCAGAGCAAATAACGTTGCTCCGGTTCCTGTTGCTTGAGATGCCCCTTTTGAATCTCTCTCTAAACAATCTGTCTTTCTGCACTGTCCTGTGAAGTGTTCAAGGAAGGTCTTCTCCCTAGGCTACGGCTAACATTTGTGAGTACCTACATCTTACCAACAGAGGTAGTCAGCAGAAAAGGTCGCCGTATCTGTGTACTGCTCTCATAGCTGAAATTGCAAAAGACTTTGCATTGCTAACAGACATCCTAAAATCCCTGCTATGGCTCTGAAGAAACTATTAACTTATAAAGGACCAAAGGTGTCTTCCCTCTGGAACGCAATCCCAGAATCAATGCAAAAGAAAAAAAGAAGGAATATGCTTATTACCTCCTAAGATGATTTCTAACTGGATTTTCAAAAGAAAGACACATCATGTGATGTGCTTTTCCCCATCTAGCTGCCCAGCTCTTTATCTGCCCCAGCTCATAACTCTTAGGCCCAGGGGCCAATTCCAACCTAATTCTGAAATGGGGGAGAAGTCTCAGCAAAACCCCAGACCGTGTCGCCGCTGAGAGAAAAAAAAAAAAAAAAAAGCAGTTACGAGAGCTCCTAACCTGTCCCGACAGGCAACTGCCAGTCCACACTGCCAAACAGCTGTACAACATATTGCTTTTGACCTAGTCAGGTAGGTAGGAACGAGAGAAAAATCTGAGGGTCATGGAGCAGAACTGTGGAGAAGCTAGTTACGATGTGTCTGGGGAAAGTAGGAAATGAAGCTTCAAATCCAGTGCTCATTAAGCAACTTGCTTTCCCAAGCCCAGCATACTTATCCCTTTCTCACTTTTGCCTTAAGCGAATTCAACTAGGTTTCTTTTCTACTTAAAACCAGAAAAAAATATATAACTAACATATCCATATACACACACACAAAAAAGTGTTTGATGTACGGTACTTAAATGGCAGTATTTAAATTGTATTGTCAGGATCGAAAGAAGATTCCTTTGTCATTAGCTTCTAGATAACTTCCATCAGGACTCTGCCGTCTCTCTGTCACCCGTGCAGGCAATGCCGGCCCAGGCAATGCCTTCCCTGGCCGTGCTGTCCCACATTCAGTGTTTTGCTGTCTCTGGCACTCAACTGATTGCTCAGGAGCAATAGTGGCTCATGGAGACATCAAAGCAGAACTGGCGCAAGAAAAGAAAGCATCACAAAATGGACGGGAGCGGGTGAGGTAATGAAACTGCTTTTCAAGGTCAGCCAACCACCATAACAGCTCGGCTCTCGTCTAACCACAGCTTTTGTCCACATTTCATTTAAAGTCAAGAATAGCCCACCCCCATGGACACTTTTTCTGCTGCGTTACTCATAAATTTTCCATAGCGCAACTCCTACTTGAAATTCTAAAGGTCTTTAAGCTTTCAAGGAATACAGCAAGTATCTGCTAGGAACACATCAAAACTGTTCAGGGATGGAAAATAACAGAAACTCTGATGGATGCTTCTAAATGCTGAAATTCAGGTGTTCCGTCTTAGTCAGGAACATAAGCTCCATTTCACTCAAATACTTTCAACATGCAAAACAGTCCTCAAGTATTACTAATATTAAAGTTCCTAGACTTTTTCTTTGTTTTTTTTTTAGGCAGGCCAAATAAATTCAAATACAAAGTTGCTGAATAATTGCCACTTGCTTTAATATGGTATTTAGCATCACATCCCAAGGTAAATTTGAAACATTTTCATAGAGCTATTTGGTAGGCTTTATGCACAAAAGAATGTAAACAGCACAGGGATACAGAGCTTTTTGGAGACCAGAGAGAAATAAGCAGGATATGCATCCGTCTTTGCAAAAATAGTAGGTGATGGAGGCCTGTTTTTCAAAGTAGAGATTCAGTAGTATATTCAGGTATTGAATTTGATTTGCCTGTCCCATAATGGGAGCACTTTAGGAAGAAATCTTTTCCTAATAAAAGAAGCAAGTCATAACTGTGAATTTATTACTGCCAAAGCCGACACAGCAGAGTGCTAATTTTAGGTTTAAAAAAAGGAGGAAAGAGGTGTGTTACATTTACGTTGTTTTCAGTCTTTATCTTTTATTCAAAAAGATGAAAAAGTAAGGAAATCCTGGAGCCCATCAAACAATTGCAACTATCCATAAAAGACCTATTTTTTAACAGAAGAATGTTGGGAAAAATAACACTTTATAAAAACACAAACTTAGAATCCATATTTTTGTCGCAAAATTCAGGAGTTTGATAAACATTCATAGTTGATTTTGACATATATGTAAGATAGTGGGCTCTAGAAGCTAAAGGTGAAGTTTTAGCTCCTGCAGTTAATTGTTTTATTATGTTGCTTTCGATAAAACCAGATTTTCATCACTATTCACTTTGCCAATAAATATTACATAAAGAACACAAATGTCTTCCAATAATCATCATTTAATGTGTGATGATTTTTACCTTTGCTAGAATTCACAGCAATTCCTAACATCCTTCTCTTTTCTTTTTGTTTTACTAGTTCAAAACTAACTATGAGAAGAGAATGTTCAAAGTAGGGATTCCTCCCAACGACACGTCCACAGTGGCCTCCATAATAAGTAACGTGTCAGAAGCAATGGAAGCCCTCACCCGAATGAAAGAGGAAATAGTCCCTGTTCCAGGCTCTGTAAATGGAGTGAATGCCCTTGGCTTGGTGGTTTTCTCAATAAGCTTTGGCCTGGTCATTGGAAGCATGAAGGAGCAAGGTCAGGCATTAAAAGACTTCTTTGATAGTCTGAATGAGGCTATCATGCGATTGGTAGCTCTAATCATGTGGTAAGTGCCTCTTTGATATATTCTATGTTAAGTCATTAGTAATATTTGTTCATGGCAGACATCGGCTGGATAGCAACAGTGTTTGGCAGGAAGTCAGAAAATAATATCTTCACTGTATCCTAACTTTTGATAAATGAACCAAGGAATTGTTATCCTGTTGATCAATAATTAGCCAAAATATACCTCCTCTTTCACAAGAGTGATTAAAAATCAGCAGACATGGCAGAATTTGCCCAGCTTATACAGGCCCATTCTATATCTTCCAAAATAGACAGCAATCAGAGCAATATGCCACCAAAGGTTCACTGTAACCTACTCTGATTTCACTAAAGAAATTTTAAAAATCTCTTGTGTAATCTTATCTCTGTGCAGTAAGACCTCGTTATCATTACTTTGCACCACAACTAGTTCCTGCAGTTGTGCAGCATATAAGTATATCCTTGCGTTGGAGGTGGACTACTCCCAGATAGACATCCTTTCTTTATTGTGTTCAACAGATAAATAAAACCAAAGCATTCTCCCTCAAGCATAATCAGTGAAGTCTCTTCAGTTATGAAGATACAGTATTTACTAGGTAGAAGGCTAATCTACAAAAAGAAATGATGCCTGAGTTGTTTTGTTGCCTTCTTTACTACAGTAGACTGTAGTAAACAACCAAGGAGAAAAGCTAACATAAAAAAAAAAAAAAAAAAAACACAAAAAAAAACCCCTTACCTAACAGCACATCCACATATGTTTAGTAAAAATTCAAAACTAGAAATAACTATATTCTTCCAATATGTAAAATTCTGTTCTGCCAGGAAACATTTATACAGAATTCTTTTCTCCTTCTTCTTCATAACCACAATTAAAGTGACGAAAGAGTGGGTGGGAATTGTTACTTTTGAGAAGTTTCTACATGGATTTGATGGCTAAAAGTGTAACTGAGATAAATGGTGGATAAATGGTGTTCTGTGGTCACTTAGTATAAAAGGACAAGAGGACAATCATGGAAACAGAGCTGTATCAAAAGTCCATCTATAACAGGATTATGTTTCTAAAGATCTTCAGGAGTTTGACACAAAGACGTAGCTCTTCATTTGTAACTGCACTTACCAGAGAGGGAAAAGTAGCTTTTGCCACCCTTGCAGCTGCCCCACAATGCAGCCCACCTCTTTGTACAAGTAGATTCCTGCTAGATATCTAAAAGGCACACCATAAATATTCTTTTCCTGACTTTCTCTTACCAGATCCTGAATCCAACAGAACCTATCAGAAATGTTCACTGCTGTGATTTCGCTCAGATTGACTGCTAAGAGTTAGAGATTCTACTTTGATTTCTACTTTGTTCAGTACAATGTTGATTTGATTTCCTGTTTGCAGGTATGCTCCACTTGGAATCCTCTTCTTGATTGCTGGAAAAATTGTTGAGATGGAAGATATGGGTGTGATTGGTGGTCAGCTGGCCATGTATACTGTAACAGTTATCATCGGTTTGCTAATTCATGCTGTCATCGTCTTACCTCTTCTCTACTTCTTGATCACTCGAAAGAACCCTTGGGTATTTATTGGAGGACTGATTCAGGCACTAGTTACAGCTTTGGGAACATCTTCCAGGTACAAAATGATATTTTAAGGCTTTATATTTTTTAATATTACAGGTTTGAGAATCAGTTTTGCTTAATATAATTCATTAACTGCATATTCATAAACAAAAATTTATTTGGACACTCTATTTCGGTTCTACTGCTCTCTGGTATAGAAAACATCATTACATCGATTTGATATGTTTATTTTTTCTTCTATGAGAACCCTGGAGCAGGGTTGAAGGAGGTCTGTTTGGTGATGCAGCCTGTATGGCTGGAAGCCTTGTGACTGTGATTAGCCTTGGTGTTTCAGACTTATAAGTGGTTTGTCAAGGATTTCTAAATGGTTTGTTAGCAAAGGATGAAGTTGGAAAGCAAAGTTTTACATTTGTGTAGGGCAACATGGTGAGACAAACAGGAACATTTTGGGGGGATCCTGAGGAACAGTGTGAGAGCCTTTCTTTACAGGTGAAGTTCTAGGTTCCAAATAACAGCCTACAACAGAGAAGATGCTTTTGCTCCTTCAAATGAATGAAAATACTGCTTATTCTTATGATAAAAGGAGGTGCTATTGTATTGAAATATAAATTTCTTGTATTATATGACCATTAATGAAACATCAATTTAATAAATTCAAGTGTCCCCTAAAGATAGAGGTTTTCAATCCACAGTTCCTCATAACTATAGCTTAGACAACAGTGTTCAGGTTTATTTTCAAGATCTGGATTTGAAGCTATTTGGATCATTAATGTGGAATCCACTTAAGTTTTTTAACACTGTAAAAGCTTTTGAGGGCTTTAAGAAAATTATGCTAGTAGTACAGCAGCAGTAGTATAGACATTAGTAAATGGGCAAAGGAGATAATCATTCATCTCACATTTGACATTTTTATGTCAGTCCTGGCAAGTTAGTGGAATGTCTGGAAGGGATTTGATTAATAATGATTTAAAAATGAAGGTAATGTAACTAATGCCAATCAAATAGTAAAATTAAGAGAAAATAAATAATGGCAAATTAAATGAGTATCTATTTTCATGAAACAAAATTGGTGAGTCACAGTAATAGCATTAATGAGGTATGTTCAGACTTCTGTAAGACTCTCCATGGGCACTGCTCCAGACCCTTGTAAGAGCCTACACAGATGCCGGATCAAGAGGACATACTGTAAGTGGTAAGCAGTAAAAACTGCTTAAAATTCAACTGTAAGTTGGTTGTCATCAAAATATGATAGCTTTTCTTTTTGACTAGCTTTTCAGAGTCATGCAAGGTCTTTCTTTACATAACATTTTATCAGTGATCTGAATAAAAGATAAATTCAGCATTGATAAAGACTTCAGAGATGAAAGCCTGTGAAACGACAGGTCATGGAGAGAGAGCAATTTAAATGTCTGGGTCTTGAAAAACCTCTTGACTCTGGTCTAATCAGTTGCAGGGGCCTATCTTTGGGAACAAAGAGCACAAGCCTCCCTTACAGAACAGCCACATTGCCCTCCATTCAGAGGGGATGTCTCTGAAGAGGAACTGACCTCATGTTGGCTCCATGGGCACTGCAGTATAACATGAAAAAAAGCAACCAGTTGGGCTGAACCTTCGATGAAATGACTATATGATATCTGAATGTACCAAGACAGGGACAAGATTAAGGTGTTAAAGCAATGTAATCATCCATCAGAATGCCTTGTCGGCAGGATCCACCAAATAGCCATGAGAACTACTAAAGGAACAGAAAGCACGCTGAGGGTTTGAATAGTTCAAGTTGTTTAACAATGAAGAACATTGCTTAGGAGTGATTTAATCAGAACCCCTGGGCACTAAAACTGGGGAGCAGGAATTTTTTAATAGACTCTTCTGTCTAGCATACCAAAGTATAACTGAAGTTAAACAAATTCAGACAATGGACTATGTGGAGAGGGACAGTAATTAACTCCTGGAAAAAGACTTTCCAAAGGCACCAGGAGAATCTCCACTGTTAGAAGTGCTTAAATCCAGCCTGGGTATTTTTATTTTAAATAGACTGTTAGTTGACATAAAAATTAAATCATCAGTTGTCAAGAGACAATTCGAACAGACAATTGTCAGACAGCCTCTTTTGTTATTATAATGCATGAAAATCTGTTTTTCGCCCTCTCTGTGGATTTTTTACTGTGTATTATTCTCTTTTTTTCCAGTTCTGCCACACTACCTGTTACATTTAAGTGTCTAGAAGAAATAAATGGAGTGGACAAGCGAGTTACAAGATTTGTACTCCCAGTTGGTGCTACAATTAATATGGATGGAACTGCTTTATATGAGGCTTTGGCTGCAATTTTCATTGCACAGGTTAACAACTTTGATCTGAACTTTGGTCAGATTATCACAATCAGGTACAGAAGCCATTATTATCTACATCTATTAAAAGCACCTTTGTGATGACTTCTTCTTGCCGTAGATGAAACATTAAACAAAAGCATCTAGAGCTAAAGGCAAGAACTACAGCTACAGTAGCTTAATAAACATAATGATTTACATCTGCACAGCAGAGGCCCCACAGCACATATTCTTCATTTGGTAAACGTTTAAAAAAAATGTAGCATGATTCACCTATCACTGCACTTAGTAGAGACAGTAGGAGCAGTTTTTAACAACTTGTAAATTTTCTCTCCTAAGATCCCTTGCAGCTGTTGGGAGCTGTATATGTACAGTCAGTATCAGATAGCGTATACCGCACGTACAGAGCACCGCAAGAACAGCACAGTGGCACAGTACAGAGCTAATGCTGGGAGGGGAACATTTTTCTAGTCTGGATGGTCTCAGGATGAAAGCAGAGCAAGCTATGTAGGGAGCAAAAGCACCTTTCCTTACACCAATGGATAGAGCTAGAGAAGATAGAGGTGTTTTCAAATGCACACATCTTCCCATCATAGAACAGAAAACAAGCCACTAAGCACCACTTGGTGATAACTCATCTGCAGTAATTTGATTATGTTAATCAAACAGTTTAAAAGGAAAGGGTGATGGATACATGAGCAGAAGAGAAAGATGTCCGCAGGAGGGAGGGAGATACTGTAGGACAGAGAGACAGATATTTATCATGCAGGAACGTTGAAAGTTCAGATACAGCGAATTGGGATTGCAGAAGGTTTTCAGAAAGAAAGGCTTCTCTCCAAAAGACCCATCTGCTTAATTCAGTACTCAGCAACGGGCAGCAAAACTGCTTTCACACTGTCAGGAGGCACATCCTGAGTCTAAGGCAATAGTTTCACACTCATTAGGACTAGAGGGACTCGCTGCCAAACTGCTGAACAGAACCAACTTTTCCTGAAGCGGGTGTGAACAAGCGCGTCTCCATCAGCGACTCTGCGGGTGCGGCAGGGCCCCTGCCGGCCTTCTGCTGGCTGCACGCCAGCATCTCTAGGAGAGATGACACTGTGCCTCGTGCAAGGGCGTAGTGACGCGGCCGGGCAATACGAATTCCCCTATTACGTTTGCCAGGACAAAGCTACCTCTTCAGCTTTTCTTTTAACATGTTTGAGCTTCAAGACTGAATTTATTTAATGGGTAATGGCAAGTAGTCCTTAGCATCCAACAGGGAGGATTTACTTTCACAAATCTGTTTCTGAGGGTTCTATTTAAAGGTTTAGTATAAACACTTTGGATTAAGCTCAATACTCTTCTGGAGCTGTGCAGAAGTGTTCAGCTTAGGGACTACACTTATCTCTTTCTTTACTAGTGGGAAATCGGAGTTTTTTTGTGCTTCACATTTGCTTTTAAAGTTCGTCAGATGATAAGGAGAGTTTATTGTGGAAGTCAATTAATTGCTCTTGCCTTCTCTACACACAGCATCACAGCTACAGCCGCCAGCATCGGGGCTGCAGGCATTCCTCAAGCTGGACTGGTCACCATGGTCATCGTGCTTACATCAGTAGGTTTGCCTACAGATGATATCACTCTTATCATTGCAGTGGACTGGTTCTTGTAAGTATTTTTGATGAAGCCACTAAGGGCTTAGGTCATATTTAAAAGCAGGGACAGAATGTCAGGTACATTCTGACAATCCTGTGATCAGTGGGACTCTTCTTCTGCTATGGAAAGGAGTTGGAAAAAAAAGTGTTAAAAATCACAATTTCTTGCAATTTAAGTCTGTTTTTATAGCAGATGGTGAGGGGTGTTATTTAACACCCCTCTTCTGCATACAAAAGGGTTGCTTAGAAACTGGGTTCATTAGGATCCTAGGAAAACTTTCAGACACATTGCATGTAATCCAATTATTAAAGAAGTTACTTTAGATTTTTATTTTTGTAGGCTGTTAAGGAAAACCTTTCCATCAATCAGGCTTAGAGTATGGGAGATCTCACTCAACTCTGACCCAGTTCTTTGCAGTCCTGCTGGCCTACTAATCCAGGAAAGGTTCATGGGTCTTCCCTGTGAACTCAGAAACGAAAACTTCTGAGCAAACATCCTATCCAGTCAGCACCATGTATTGCCCATCATTTTCTCCATCTCTCTCTATGTAGAAGACCAATGGACAGCTGTAGATATATGAGGAAAACCCTTACATCCAGGAACTAAACCACAGTTTGAAGGCTTCCTCTGACCTCTATTTCTGACCTCTACAAGTTATAGTTACCAGAGGACTCTTCCCTCTCAAAAGAGTCCCACAAAAAGTCATCCATGACTTTATCAGAACATCATGTCTTCAGATAGTTACCCAACCACATGTGCAAAGCCTTAAGTAGGTGGGCACTCACCAAGTAAGGAGCCAGTCACTCCTTGTCAAGCTGTCTCCTACATCTTCTGGGCAGAGAGATCATTAAAGCCGAACTGGTGTAGTGTACAGAATTTCAGCAGGATGTCACCCTAAATTACTGATCATAATTGATAGTCATGAGGGAAATGACAGTAGGAAGGTAGACTCCTTGGCTTACATCTTATGAGCTTATAAACCCAAATCACTACAGCACAGAAAGCACCGACCATATGGTCCCTTTATAACCCTCATTGCACATCTACTGTTTCTTGCAGTGAAGTTGCTAAGAATATTAACACATTTTGTGTCACTAAATCAGGTGTATTTGTTAACTGCTGTAGCTGGAACCATGGCATTAACTGTTCAGATAAATGAATACACATAACTGTAAAATCATCCCCTAGCTATTCTCGAAAGCCATTTTAATAATTGGGCTGCATATATCCCCGAGCAAGTGATAAAATCAAGGCTGATTTACTGTTTCTCCATAGGGATCGTCTCCGTACCACTACCAATGTCTTGGGAGACTCCATTGGAGCAGGAATTGTTGAACATTTATCACGACATGAGCTGAAGAACAGGGATGCCGAGATGGGTAATTCTGTGATAGAGGAAAATGAAATGAAGAAACCCTACCAGCTGATCTCACAGGAAAATGAGAGTGAAAAACCCTTAGATAGTGAAACCAAGATGTAGGGTGAAGAAGGCATGAGTCCAACACTGCAAGTATGGAAAGCTTATACTTTTTCCAGCCATTTGTATCTTGAATTCACCAAGCCCAGTTAGTCCTTGTTTTTTCCCTTCATGCTAGCATTGGAAAAGAAGTAGTGAAAATCTATTCCAAATTAGCAGTGATCAAGGTATATGTTGGCTTCCCACTTAAAAAAAAATTAACAGGCAACACAACTGGTCCAGCTAGACATGTGCTAACTGATGACACAGAAAGCAAGATTGTCTATTAAATCATAAAGCATACGAGTGTATATGTTACCCAGTCCTGTAAATGTGATTTTTTTTTTTTTTTTTTTTTTTTATTTACTGGAAAGTAAAAACACATAACAGAGCCTGAAAATGGTTTTATTTTTTTAAATTCCTGTTGCAAACATCCTAACATATATAAGCACACAATCAACATTTTTAACTTGATAACTGGATCCAGTTACGTTAATTAACAGCCTTTTTGCTTTTTTATCTGATGTTATTTTTCTGTAGTATTACATCCTTGTTTTATTACTAGCAGCACAATAAAAAGAAGGACGTTAAAGGACAGGATAAAAAAAGGAGATGTATAGATAAAACAACAACAAAACAATCAGCACTTTTATCAGCTGAGTTGAAATACCATTTCTGAGAAAATGATTTCACCTAGACACAATTTTTCACATTAGCCTCAGCTGATCTTAACAAAAACTTAGCCTACTTAGCAATCAGCTCCCACTGATTCCAGATGTTTAGGTATGTGTATGCACACATGTTTGTACATTCACCTGGATTTTTCCCCTTCTCTTCAGCGCTACAACTCAGCTGAACTATGTGTGTGCATAAGAACTCACAGGAGCAAAGCCCTAGACTGTACTGTCTCTGGGACAGGATATGTGACTTCCTCTGTGTTTGGAAAGAACATAGCATGCTGTGGATCTGCCAATTATCTACTTAACAAAAAAATAATATCAATAGAAGACAGTGCCAGCACTTTGCAGAAGGTTCAGAAGGGTGAGACACTCAGCTCCTACTAGGGCTTGGTTTTAAATCAGTCTGTGCTGAAGTGACATTGCTAGAATCCCCAAGACCAAGAGGAGATTTTCCAACTGGAAACCTCCCAAATGCTTGGTTGTTCCACTGATAACTAATGATGCTATTTGCTGGATTTATGTTCTTTTTTTTCCATATAGAGAAGAAGGCTTCCCTATCTCAATGTGAAGTTTCCAAATCTTACCAGCAGTATCTTGGAAATAAAAAATAATCCTATAGAAAGTAAAACCAATGGGTGCTTTTTCCTTTTTACTAGGAAAAGTATATAAAATGCAAATAATAAATACTATTATAAATGTTGAAAATGTCATTAGAAAGATTTTTTTAAAAGCACAATATTCTATGTTTCCTTCAGGGAATACGTAAGGAAAGAATGAAGAAAGGGAGTAATGCACTTTTAATCCTGTGACTTTTTCTGTCCCTTTCAATATTATTCCCTGATTAAATCCCTTTCTAGAAATCTAAATTATATATATTTTTTTCCTTCTCACCTTGAATTCTTACCCAAGTTTAAAGGGGAAGTTTTATAATGCAGTTACAATTGGAGAAACTAAGAAATAATAACTGAAAGGCACACTACTGTTAAATGTTCTTTCTTATTCAAATGTTTGGATTTCTTCTTTCTTCTCCGTCTTCACTCCTGCTTCCCACCCTGAAAAATACCCAGTGAAAGAAATGAAGGATTCCCTTGCAGTGTCCCAGCTGCTACTCAAAAATGCTCAAGACGTTGCTCTTGCCACTGAAAGAATATCAGGGTGGTGTATAAGTCCCTAGTGAAAACGTCAGCATGCTGGTTAAAGGCAAATCTTTCCCCATGTTTTGAGCAATGAGGAAAGACTTTTTTTAAGATTGACAATTTCTGCCCGTCTTCTTTAGCTAAGTAACCCAGACAATATGGGCAGGAAAACTCCAGTGAATGAAGTAAGCAGGGTTAATACAGAGTATTGAACAGTCCAACCTACAAAGCTCTAAATGAATCTCTGACTGAAAGAAAACAAGTGTGTTTTATTTTTTTGCTAACAGAATGCAAACCTAGAATACAGACAGACATTTCCTGATATGTAATTAGAGATATTTTTATATAGATACTGTATTCAGAATGTGTGTATAAAAGTTAACTGTAGAATTTATGCCTTAACAATTTAATTTTTGTTAAGATTCTGTTTGGAAATACATTGCAAAGACTTAATGTAAATGGCTGTCTTTCTATGACATCAGCTGAGAAAAATGAACTGTGTCACAAAGTATGTGATTTTTTTTATACTAACTTTGTTTCTTATGGAAATCAGGTATTATAGAAAGATTCCTTTCCCCGTCCCTCACTGGTTCTGCATTGATATGCACCCAGAGTGGTTTGAGAAACATTACTTTGTAGATGTATTTTCAATAAAATAGTTTTACATTACTGCTTTTTTGTAATTTCTTTCAAAGACCCTGTAACAAAAGAAACTTCAGAAAAAAATCCAAGTATCCATCTTCATAACAGGAAATTTCAGCAGTTTCAGGCTATTTTACACAGCAAGACCTTTTCTGCATTCAAATACCTCTTTGGACTTTTATGAACAAAAATAAATAAATGAATGAACTGGACACAAAAGAATCAAGGAATAAACAGTAGGAATAGAAAGAATCAAAGTTAGTCCACCTTAGGTATATTCACGTTCAACCATATAGATTCATACTGATGTATGGAAAATATTATATGGTTAAGCATTTATAATGTCCTTTTTTTTTCACTGACTCAGCTACAGCAAAGCTGCCAATTCATTTTGCTTGTGTCTAAAATTCAGCAAGCGTCAGTAGGCCATGGCCAGCAGCAAAAACCATTGGCCAGTGCATTTAGGCATCACGACTTTGCACTTATTCTCATCACTTTTCTCAAATAAATAGTTTGTGATGATGTTGAGGATCCTTCGGCAAAAACTTCATCAGCGTTATCGTCTGATGAAAGTGAATGTCTTGTCAGAGGGACTGAGAAGGTGTAAAAGACATGAGCTGAACTACTTGCATCTGGGAAGATGTGTTGGTTGGAGCACAAGGAGGGAGCAGGGAGAAGTCCTAACTTCCTGAACATAAACCAAGCAATTCCAGAGCAAAGGCCTCTGTTAATTTGCCTGTGATATTTTGGATGAAAACAACATCTAAGTGTGATAACAAGGCAGGATGTTATAAAGTTCATGTACATGTACATGTACATGTACATACACAGCGATTTCCCCCCCCCCTCCTTTTTTTTTTTTTAAATAATATATGCACTTATCCACTCAATCCAGTAAAATATATTCACGCTCCTGGATTTACTGTCCTGATGGGAAGAGCTAAAGACAGAGGTTTAGTGCAAGACTTGGAGGTCCTAGTGGCACAGTGGCCCTGCTCACTATATAGTGCCTCCAGGGAGAATAGAGACCTCTGCTATTCCACAGCTTTTCAGCAGGGTTTTCCCTTGGAAGTTGGGGTACACAATAGCCACCTCTTTCTGACGGAAAAATTTATGTCCCTCTAACAGCTTGCTGCCAGTATAAAGCAAAGTGATCATGCATGTGGAAAATCAGCTACTGGCACAGGAAAATATTTCTGTCTTTCTGAAGGACTGTACTTGCACAAATAACAACTATGTTCTAACGGAGGCACAAATTATGAGAAATTTAGGGCATTATTTAACACATCCTTGGTAAAAAAACTTATGCTGGAAAAGTATGCGGGTACAGAAAAGCACTCGCTTGCTTCTAGTGGGATTAAGAGTGCGCACTGTTTGCCAGAAAAAGAAAAAGAAATCTGAGGTGAAATGATACATCACTCCCTGTCTGGGCCTCTTTGTCTCCATTTTAAGAGACTGGCTCACAGTGGAACTACAAAATAATACACAGGGAGAAAGATGTCTACACCTCCACACCAAGCTGAAAACACAGACTTGCAACTTTAGGAGGCAGCAAGATCCCTCCTGAGAACAGAGTACTGCAGCCAGATTATATAATCCTGTGTGATGAGTCCTTTTCTTCCAATCTTCCCCCAGCCAAGCTCCCCAGATGTATCTAAGATACTCAGAGGTATCTAAAATTCCAAAATTTCTGTACAGGAGCACTTGAGTCTGTAACCAAAGTTGTTCTTCAGCATGCCTCATTACACAACTAGGGCTGCACAAATAATTGATTTTTCACTTCAGTGACAGAACTGAAAGACTGGGGAAAATAATAATTCTTCCAGGGCATCCGGAAACATTCTTTTTATTGTTCAAAAAAAAAAAAAAAAAAAAAAAAAAAAAGAACAATTTCTATAAGGTATAATGGCATATTTCATTTTCCACTTCTTGAAACATCCTGTCTCATTTCTGGATGGCTTTTACTCTAGTTTAAAACAAAGTCTGCTGTAAAAGGAACCGTTACTCTGAAATAAAACATTGAAGTATTTTGTGAGGAAAATGTCAAAACGAAATACTTCAACTTTTCTATAACATCTCTTCACTTTAAAGTCAATTGTATTTACAGAAGTTGGCACAGCTTCACAGGTACTTGACTCAAAACTGCATTTTTCAGCAAGGTATTTTTATATGCGCGCTTTTTCTTTGCTCTTTACAACTTCCTTTCTCTGGACAAGGCACATTTTTCTGCCTTTCCTGATCCTATTTTTTTCTTCATTGTACCATCGGCCTTTGCAATTTTTCAAAACTCCTTAAAAATGATAACAAACAATTCTCTGTCTCCTGGTATTCTCCATTATCATTATTGTTATTGCTGTTAAACTTCTGTTCATGTTCTGAATCTTTTTTTCTTGGATCTCTTAATTCCTAGTTTCCATATTCTCCAGTACCATATTCCTCTCTCCATCCGTCCTTTCTCTTGTAGCTCTATTCTTCATTTTTCCGGTTTCTTCTCTAAGTCCACTGCAGTGAATCTTCATACACCCAGATGCTACCCCTGCTAGTATCTTCTGCTTCCTCCATAACCCAGACAACTCTCAGGGGTTTGGTACTATCATCTCCTGTGCTGTAGATGCTTGAGGTGTGCTTGAGAATTTATATTAACTTCATAATGAATCCAAATGAATTTATTCATCATAACTGTACACAGCATCAGGCTGAAGCCTGTGGCCAAAGCCTGTGGCCAAACCTTTGCTGGTTCCTTCCTCTGGTAAAACTCCCACAAACAGCAAGAGGAAGGAGGATAAAATAAAGAGCTGACTTGGATTTGCCTCAAAGGGACCAAACCAGAGCACAAATAGAGTCAGAATGAACTCATGGTGACTGCCCTTCGCTCAGGGCAGGTGCCGGCTCCCTTGCCAGGCCGGCCAGCCCGCCCCGCTCCTGCCCCGCCGTCCCCTCCTGCTCTAGCCCTGCTCCTCTCCCAGGCAGCAGCCCCTGGCTGTGCCAAATTGCACCGTGGTTTTGTGGTCGGTGCACATGGGGGCTAGCGAAAGACCACCCAATTCGCTTTCATTTACTGGCTAAGCCAGGATGGAAGGCTGAGTCTCCAGAAGAAAACGACTGCGGGACTAACCCACTGTGCCGCTTAGCCCCGCAGCGCAAAGGAGCTATTCACACGCTGCCAGCGCTTCGTTTTCTGATGTACTGTGGCTCTGTAACAATCAGCCTGCTAAAAACTGCAAAATGTTTCCCAGCGACGAGAGCCAAAATTTTGGTCTTACTACATTATGCTGCCATCGTGTGGCAAATATTTTTGTAAGTAACATTTTAGCTCCAATTAAAAAAAAAAAATTAGTGAGGTGCTATGAGGAACAGTTTAGCGCAACATTGACCATGTCTGCATCAGCTGCAGTAAGTTATGGTTAACTATAATCCAATTTGTTCCAATCAATAATGTGTTTATCCGTGTTGTATGGTGTTGGACACAGCCTTAAAGAGATTCAGCTGTGAAGGCCTTTGTTCTTGGGTTGCTTCTGTGCTGAACAACTGTGTGTGCGTGCGTATTCATGTGTCCTTCCTTTTAAGTGAGCACTTCTCCGAAGAGATGCAGATCCCTCTTGGGGAGGGTGTTCCACAGTTCCCGAAACACCCCTTCAGATACCAGGGAATGGCGAAGTAAGGGCTAGTTTGCTAGCACTGACTCCTAACACAGGGAGTTTAATACTGTTCCATTCTCACCATTTCCCTCAGAAGAGCGAAAAAGGGCTTTCTCCTGCTAATCTGATGTTCCCCGAAGTGGGGGTCTGCTGGATTTCTGCATTTGGAATCTATATCCACCTAAACTTGTTCTTGCTGCTGATAAATAGCAAAACTGACATTTGCTTTGCTTTTCTTAACATAAAAAGGATTTTCAGGTATTTTCCCCAAAACAAGCATTCCTTGTACTGGAAGACATCGAAGACATAGACATATAGACACACAGACATATAGATATGATTTTTGAAGGGATTTGATAACCAGACCATATGTTGGTCTTTCCATGGGAATCCTTGCTTAATACCTAAGCGAGAATGTATCATCCAGGCTGTCAGCTGTGGCCAGAGAGAATTTGGCACCACTGATGAAGGCAAGAACATGCAAAACTTTCAAGTCTCCTTGCCCCTAAGAGAGAGCCTGGCGCAGACCATTTCCCACACTCCACTCTAAGCTATCCCGTCCCTCAGGATAACTGCAACACAATCACTGCACCTTTTTTCCCATGTGTTTCCTCCTGGGTGGCTGCTGATCTGCCTCAAAATTTCTGCTCCAGGTGAGGACTCCCTGTGGCAGACAAGACCCTCCAGGGCTCGACCCACCAGCTATGGGGATCTCTGTGCTGGCATAAAGCAAACGTTATGTATGTGGCACATGGCCAGGGCCTGAGCTTTTCCCTTGCAAAACAGCGGTGCTGTCAACTCTTGTAGTAGCAAGTACTGTGGTGCGGACTCCTTGAGTCAGAATCAGGAGCATCTTGGATACATTATCTTTAAGTAAGTTTCCAGCCCACACAGCTATCTAGAAACATGATCCTCATGTGACCTAAGGGACCAGGAAGGAAAGAAAAGCACCTCCAAATTATTATTTTTATGTCAGTCTTATAAAGGCCCAACTCATGATTTTGAACATTGAGACCTGTAATACTGAATTCTAAAATGAGGTCCCTCAAAACCAACTCCAGCAAATATTGACCTTGCTGACAAGGAATGCCTTTGTCAAACCGTCCTAGGGTATTCAGCTTAGCAACAACCAAACTGAAACACAAAACTCTACCACTGCTAAAAAGCATATGATTTGCTAAAGCTACAGAAGGAAATATAGAATATAATTGCAATAGCAAAGGCAGGGCTTTGTTTATTGCCAACCCAAACAAGCCCCTCTACTGCACTGTCTTAATTAGCAAACTACAGAGTTAGTTTTTCTTGTTCCATGTCTTGTTCCAGGGCTTTTCACAGTGTATCCTAGAGTTTGGTGGGTGAAACACCCAACAGAGAAAGGGAATGAGAAAGGAATACTGGGAACCACAAGCCAGCAATTGCGACTTCCTTCTCTGGTAAGATGACAGCATAAAATCACTGGGAACATGGCTAACCACAATCTTTTGTGAAGGACCTGGCATGTTTTTTGCAAAGAGAAATTCTGTCTTGTGGACCTGAAGCTCTATGAGAGCTTGTGGAAGCATGCGGATTAAAGGAAGCCAGTGGCAACAGTGTTTGGATTTTCAAAAAGCCATTGACAAAGCTCTGCACCAAAGGGTAATACAGACAATAAGTTACTAGGATTGAAGGACAGATCCTTTTATGGAATTAATGCTGGTTAAAGAATAAGAAACAAAAGGTAGAGGTGAGGAAGTGTCAGCAGTGAGATCACCTAGAGATGGGTGCTGGGACCAGTTTTACTCATCAGAATGGTGGGAATACCAGAAGGACCCCATAAAATCACCAGGCAACTGACTTTCCAAGGTGTGTAGTGAACTTCCGAAACTTGCTACCACAAGACATTGTGGAGATGAACAGTATCAACAGGGATCAACAGGATGCATCAAATATGTTACTTAACAACCCATGATAATCATCATGCTTGCACAATACTTTTATGGATTTGCTAATTTTTTCTCTCTCCTGTGAGGGACCAAGCATTATAGATTCTTACTGTGTTGAAAAGGAGATTGGTAAAAACTATGCAAAAGGTTTCCAACCTATAACAAATCAAACTTCTCAGTTGATTCTGAAACCTTCTAGTACATTTATTTGGGTGAATTCAGAATGCTCACAAGTATCTTAAATAGCAAAAGCCTGGGCACTTCAGATTTAATATGATGTCTCCATTCTAACCACTGCCCCAAGCAGGAGGCAATACAAGGCTCGTGATTTCCTTCCCTTAACAGATTAGGGTTGTAAAAAGTTAATATCCAACCACAGGGCCTTCATATTAGCTACTTTTCCCTACAGTAAACACTCATTCACCTGACACCACAGAACAAATTGTAAGTTATAGCAAACTGTTCATTGCACTCTTTTTCATCCCTCTTTTTCACTTTTTTTTCACTTTTTCACTCCTACCTCTTGCTCCGTGGAGTTAGGACTAGCACTCTGTGCTAAGGCTTTGGGTACCCTGACATCTACTGGTCCTACACAGAAACGTTCCAAGCAATTGAAAGGAGTTTTGTCATCACGTTTCCCGTCCGGGTCTAGACAAGAGCATTCTGCAGAACTTCTCTGGTTTAGACTGAGGGCACATGTCATTTTATAACATTGATTTAAATCAGCACTTTGATCTGAATTTTGCTTACATTTCAAGCAAACCAAAATCGAATAAAGCTACAGGGCTCTCAACCAATACACAAAAGCACCAGTTTATCATGGTTTGTCCACATGTGCACAGGCATGTTGTGAAAGGAGATTAGCTCTGGTATATGAAAAGGAAAATGATCCTATGCTAACACCATCCCCACATAGCTTAAAAACAGCCAGTGCATAGATTTTCTGAATTAAGAATGCTACTTTCAGACACAGCACTTAGTAGAAGTGATAAGTGGAAATCTGTCTTCATTTTTCATTACTTTCTTTAAAGGATTTAGTATTTCATCAAATTCGCAAAGAGAGATGCCAGAATTATTGACTGCAAAAATGTGCAGTATCCAAAAAAAAAAAAGAAATCAAGAACCAGAAAGGATGGATAAGAGCAGAAAATAATCATGCAATTTTTAAGGAGTTGAATAGAAACTCCTCGCTGTTAGTATTTGGTCACATCATTTCAAAAATGATGCAACTGCAAGAGGCATTTGGAAAGGCAACAGATATTGTATTAGAGTCAGGGAAGTTCTTCCAGACGAAAGCAGCATGGAAGAAGTAGGATTTGTTGGAATGTTATTAAAGAAGACAGTGTCTCAGGTTTGCAAGCAGTGAATGGAAACATGTGCCTTTTATGCCCCCTTTGATGGAGCAAAGCAGCTTCTAGGAAATGAAAAGCTGAAAATGTGCCCATTGCAGTTAATTATTTTGGATTTTATTGAGGCCAGGATTTCAGCAGAATCCAGCATCCAACCTCTATATTAATACAGATAATGAGAAATCTGTACTCACATCAGATAAATTCATATATCAGCCTTTAAAAGGGATATAGACCCTCATGTCCCAGGGCATCTGCCAGTCTGTATGACGGGAGTAGCAGGAAACTCTCCCTAGGGCATGCCACATCACATGCCTTCTTTAGGAGTTTTGTACTTTCTCACCTTGCTGCTGTTGCCAAGATCAAATTATCAGTTGAAATGACTAGAAGTCTGACAGCAGGTCTCATGGTCCCAGGTAGCACCACAGCACATGAAAGCAAAAGACACGTATGTGTGTTCATCATGGGAGGACAGCGAGGCAAGAAAGCAGGAGCCAGTGAGGCTATAAACTGGGATACCTGTTACCACCAGTACTACATCATACACCTCTTCTCATGAGTTTGCCAAGCTTCATTTTAACAACAATAAGGGTCTGTTTTTTTAAAGTCCACGGAGGTCCATGACTTTAACTGGAAACCTGCTTATCTACCCAGATGTTCTAATGGTTAAGAACTTCCTTTTGAATTGCTACCTTTATAAAGCCATTTTATATCTATTTGTTCTTATTTCAAATATCCCTCATTTGGGATACCTTAAATACATTTAAATAGCTATCTCACTTCCCACTTCCACTGAATTGCTCTATCCGGTCTCAGCCTTCATTTTGCTGGATTAAGTCACTCTTTTCTAGTCTACTCCTATATATTTATACACCTGCTCTCCTGAGTGTGCCAGCAATCCAGATGAAGTTTGGGAAGCACAAATGCATAGTGCTTCCTAACAGCTACAACACACTTCTCTGATACATCCTAAGATCTCATCTACTTCTCTACTGCCACCTTCTTTTGGCTATGTGCAGTTGTCCTTTAAACATTTTCTACTGATTATCATCTCACAATTTACAGCAAAAATTCTTTCTATTAGTCCCCAAGTACGATGACTTTGCACATTGTACAAATGAATTTCATTGCATTTAATGAAATAGGAGTTCCTTTTAAATCAGTCATTAACAGAAATATTGAGATTTGCCTCAGGCAGGGCACTTTAGAAGTCCCCTTTGACAAGTCCAAGTCCCCCCTCATCTGTTTCTCTGTTAACCAACGCCTCAGATACCCCAGCAGCTCCATATAAATCCACCTTCTTCAGTTCAGTTAATAATTTCCTTCATGAGAACACACCAAACATACAACTGAAGACCAAATAAATGAGATCTAGTTTTGCCAAAAAAATTATTTATATTAAGAAATGAAAATGATCTGGTAAGTTTGGCGTGATCTCTCTCTGGTGAATCCACGCTGCAATTTGTCCTGTTTTATTTTTTCCCCATGTCTTAACGACTTCCTTCTAATTGTTGGCAAATCCTTACCTTCTGTGGAGATGACACGAGGCTGGCATCAGGACAACGTAAACCTTGGAGAGCTCTATAGAGTCTCACTGCCTGGGTGAAGGCAAGATCAGGTTCAACCAACACTATTTTTGACAGATGCTTACCTAGCCTGTTCTTGAAAAGTAATGAGGCTTTGAAAACCTCCATTTAACCACATCCGGTGGTACATTCCGGTTAGAAATATCTCTTACTGTTCAATTCTATCCCTCTCTGCAAAAAAAGATGCTTTTTTTTCTTGTGATTTTCCCGCACAGAACAGAAAACAATTGATCATCTTTCTTTTTATAACAGCCGTGCTATATTGCTTGTGTTTGGCAGCATTCTTTCTTGCAGATTAAACAAACCCAGTTCCTCCAGCCTTTCCTAACATCTCATGTTTTACAAACCTCTTACATTTCCTGCTCTTCTCTCTGAGACTCTCTCCAGTTTATTTTATAAATATTTAAACTATTATGCGTTCTAACCCGTTCATTATAATTTACAGTGTAGCTTCCTTGCAGTCCTGTAATTCCTGTTTGAGCATGAACAGTGCGGGGTAAGCGGTGCAGGGAGTGTTTGCTGTGCAACGCCCGGCCACCCTGCAGGCGCCTGCGCTTGCCCGTGCGAGGCGCCGGCGCCGGAGAGCTGCCCCGGCCTCCCACGGGGACGAACCTGCGGCCCAGCCGAGGGCTTGGGTTTAGCTCTGCCCTTCATATCTGAAGCCTTGAACGTACAGAGACAAAACCCTAAGTCACTTGATTGTCACAGAGTTCCCACCTGCTATTCTTTGTGACAACTTCAAGAACGGCTACTAACATAAAATTTACAGTATTTGAAGTATCTACTCCAGCTGAGTAAGAGATTCACAAACACATGAAAATTATTACCAATTTCTATAGCACTCAGAACCATTCAAAGAACATCCACGTGGAATTTCAGCCAGTGCAAGACCTTCTGCCTCACACAGGGAAATCATTACAGGATAATCCGGCTGCTCTTGGTTCCCTGCTCACAGCGGAGCCTGTTCTCTCCAGAAGGGCCAGCTCTTTCCAGTGGCTGCTGCTGCTCCACTGGACCCCTATTGCAACCAGAGGGACACTGCTTGCCTTTACTGATTGCCTGGTAAAGCAGAATGATAGCGCCTTGCTTTGCACAGTTGCAGAGGTGGCTTCCCAGCTTTTTACCCTGGAAAAAGCTCTCAGGATGGGGGCAGTTTGGGACAACTCTTCCTCTGCTTGAAGCTTTGCCACGATACCAAAAAGAATTTAAACTGAGATAGAAAAAACCCAATTCTGTGCTTTGTATTTGGTGCTTTGCACACAGACAGCTATGTTCTGGCCTACACGCCAGAGCACACCTATGTGTTTATACTAAACCGCCACCTAACAAACACACATAAACACAGCTAGAAGCAAAGACTGAAACCTCGAGCTTATCCCTCTCCAGTGGGTGAGCTGTCAGGAGTAGCCTGCCCCTCAGTTTATGGAAATGCCATTTAAACAATGTAGGTATTTTGAACCCATGACTGCAAATACATCAATCAAAGGATACGTTCAGGGGACAGAACATGTAACTATAAATGCAGACATACAGAATCATTACAATCCAGACTCCTTAGGATTTATCTTGGAAATTTGTTCCAGGATCTTCCATCTTGTGTTACAGGGGATTCCTAAAGCTTTCTAAAGTTTCCCCAAGTAGAAGTTTAATAAAGTACTTGCACTTCCTAGATGTTATCATTTTTTTAAGATCAGTGGATCATTTTGACAGCAGAGACAATTTCTTTTCTCTCTATCTCACTCCTTTCTTTATGCAGTATTAGCTGGTTTATTTTGAAGCTTCTCCTTTGTATTCCAATTCAGAGCCTAAAGGATATTTGTTTATGAGTTTTTCTTTCATTCCTTTCCATCACAGAGGTAACTAATCCCTCGCTGCCAGCTCTGTAAGTGCTGTTGCATTGGTTTACAGGTTTGATTTCCAGTCTTCTTGGCAGAACAACGTGATGAAAGAGCCTGAGTAACTGATGCAAGAGCCCAGTCCTCCAGCGGAGCTGTACCTGACTTAGGGCATTCTCATGCAAACCCCAGGCTCATAAAGGATGCTGTGCTGCAGCAATCAGGTTTTATAAGGAAGGTGTGTTCCAGTCTCAGGTTGTTTTCCAAATTTCTGGTGCTCTAATGCTTTGTGTTAGTAAGTGAAAAGATATCTCAAGGGGTTAGAGAAGCCTGGGCTTGCACAACAACACAGAAGAAAAACTTCTATGTTCTGCAGTTTAAAAGGCAAAGGATTCCCTGGCTTTGTTACTTGAGATGAATTTAGAATCAGTCCTACTTCAAAGCACCTTCTGCCAAAAGGCTCACAGAGCTTTCAGCTGTTTCATTTCCAGTCATGATTTTCTGAGTACAATTGCTGGTTTTAATAACCAAGGGTCAAATTCTGGCCTTAAACACATATATAAGCACTCATAGGTGTGATGAAAAGCTCAGTGTGGAATTTAATCAGAATTTCTCTTCCTCTCCTCCCCTCTGCTCCCCATTCCTTCCCTTTCCTCTTCCTCTTTTTTCTCCCCTTCCCTCCACTCCTTTCTCTTCTGTCCTCTCTCCCCCTTCCCCCTTCATTTTTCTCTTTCCTCTTCCTTCCCTCTTCTTCCCTTCCCTTCCATGAGGAAGCCGACTGAGAGGAATAGCAGAGGTGGATGGAGGTGAGAAAGATGCTCTAACTCCCTCCCTTCTTTGCAAAGAATAAGAAACTGGACCTGAAGTGCTCTGTGAGCATGTCCCCCAGAGGAGGAGATGATCCTGTCCCAGATAAAAACAATATTGGTAGTTCTCACTTGACTTAATTCATTTTTTTGCTTCCTAAATGCAAGGAATATAACATTTAGCATAAACATCTCAATATTTACCTTCCCTGTGAGTCCTGCAATAAATATCTCTGCATTTATTCTTGTTTATTCTTCATTCAAACAGTGAATTTGGTGTCTTTCCTTCCGGAAAGCAAGCAGTAAAAATTCAATTTGAAATAGCAATTCCCAGAAGTTTCATTTACCTCAGTAATTACTGCTCAGGGAGAGAGAAAAAAAAAATCCCTAAATCCCCATAGTTTGCTGGAAGTTCCTCTTTGCAGCTGATGTTGTATTTACTGATATATTTTACTTCAAGCATGAAAAATTAGTCAAATACCAATAACTTTGTTATCCAGAGCACTGACAAAGGAAATAACAGAGCAATTAAACAACACATTGGAACAGGCTCATTAAACAAATATAGCCACCATGTTACTGCCAGCAGCATCTTCATTAAAGCTGGGTTAAGTATCAGGCAGTGGGAGAGAAAGAAAATGGAGGAGCTGGAGGAGGCTGCACAAGTGAGAATGGGGATGGAACAACATTTTGCAGGACAAGACACTATCCAGCATGGGAAAGAAGGTATGAAATTCTGTTTTGTCTATGCTCTACCAGGAAGCCAGTCAGCGCCAGCGCTGTATTATGCTGAAGACCCCCGACACGAACAAGGACATTCTGGGTTCAAATTTGAGTAACTTTCTGAGGGAAATAAATCACCTTGACTCAGCAATGAACTGTGTAACTCCTGCAACGTGCTGAGCAGATGATGAGGATCTGAGAGCTGGGGTTATTTAGTCTGGAGAAGAGGAGGCTCAGGGGAGACCTTATTGCTCTCCACAGCTACCTGAAAGGAGGCTGTAGTGGGGCGGGGGTCGATCTCTTCTCCAGAATAACTACAAGGGGACAAGGGGAAGTGGCCTCAAGTTATACCAAGGGACATTCAGATTAGACATTAGAAAGATCTTCTATGCGGAAAGAGTAGTCAAGCACTGGAACAGGCTGCTCAGGGAAGCGGTGGAGACACTGTCTCTGCAGTGTTTAAGAAAAGTGTAGATGCAGCACTTAGGGACATGGTTTAGCAGGCAAGGTGTTGAAGGGCTTACGGTTGAACTCAATGACCTTAAAGGTCTTTTTAAACCATAATGATTCTATGATTCTATGATCTTGTCTCCTACCTACCAAGGACCATGAGTGCTCCTGCCAGCACCTGCCTGCGAACCTCCAGGATCCAAGGAATGAGTCACCTGCTTATTGGGGGGATCAGCTTGGGTACACGGGCAAGCTGGGAGGGAACATGGCCAGGCACACATGGCCCTGGGCCTGAGGCGAGAACCAGTATCCTTTTTTAAGCTAATACTGTATGCTCAGTTTTCTGCCTGGGTACTAGGATTCTCACTGACATATTTATTGTCCTCTTGAGCAGTAAGTAACTAGCTATTTGAACAGGTTGTTTGCTCATTCCCCAGCAAATCCATTTTCCTGCTTAAAGTAAGTGGCATTTGTAACAGGAGGGATCAGGTGGAGGAGGCTTCTCCAGGCTAAGAATATTCCCTGACGGAATCTGCAAGCAGATGTCTTAAAATGACTGGAGTCCCTGGGGAAATCTCCTTCTGCCAGAAACAGCCAATCTGCCTCAGCCTGAGCCTTCACAACTTGCTCAAGTAAACACCTTGCTGGCTTCACAGGTTGTTGTGTCCAAGCCAGGTTTGCAGGTGCAGTCCCCCACAGAGATGCTCTTCAGCTGCACCTCTTGCCAGCTCCATTTACTACTGCCCTCTCATCTGACAGGGGACCTGGCTGCCGCTAAGCTACCCCAGCCCTCCCTTTCCAGTGGATGCAGGATTCACGCATGTGACATTGAATGTTAATGTGAAGCAAGAGATCTCTGCCACAATTAGCTTGGAATTGTGTGATTGCTCAACAAGCCTAAAAATGCCCGAGTCGGATGTAAAAGCCGCGTGAGACGGCCACGTGCCGTGGGGAGCCCTCTCAAAGCAGGGGGGGCTCAGTACATAGCGTGTGACAGGAGTGGAAGACGCTTTTTTAGAGCACCAAGAGCAACCGTGATTTTGCATCATGAAGGATTTTTCTGCTCCCTTCCTCTGTGAACTCTGCAAAGGGCCGAGGAAAAATGCAAGTAAAGCCACTAGCACTTCAGTGGGAGGCAGAGAGAGGGAAGCTGTGGCAGTGGAGCCCTCCTCAGCCCCACGCAAGGTGCCTCCGCGGTTGCCTTGGCACATTCGCGAAAAGCAGGATACCTGGAGGTACCTGAGCAAAGGCAGCAGCCGCACACTTGGCGCCCTGCCCTGCAGCCCTGCGGAGGCCTGTGGTTACCGCAGCTCTTCCTCCCACCCTACAGGGAAATGAAGCCTGGAAATTAAACGATAAGAAGCATTAACCAAATTCATCCATGGGAATCGGCCTCACCTCCAGCACTCAACTGCTTTACATCCTGCAAATCTCTAGCCAGATCCTACAGATCTCTCCTACAAGCTAAAATGTGTGCAGAGCCTGATATAACTCTGCCTTTAAAATAAAATGCAGAGCAGAGTGGCTTTTTTAGAGCAAGAGACAAAAGAAGATGATGGGGGCGTTACATAACCTCCACACACCTGGAGCCTGCAGTGCAGCCGCTGCAGTGGAAGGCAGCGATGGTCCCAGCAGAGCCCGGAGACGGGCAGCCCTGCAAGCACCGGCAGAACATTCCTGGCCGAGATTTGTCCCTGTGAAGATGATTTGTCGCTATGAAGAAAGACACACTGCCAGTGCAGATCGCTGAGGAGGAAGCAGTGGAGTCTGAAGAGCATGATGTTAATTAAGAGATTAGAATATTGCAAACAGAAAGCACCAGGTTCATCAGGAGTCTGGCTCATTTGCAGCCTCTATTGATTTTAGTGGGATTACAGTTTATTTTCTGCTTTGAGAGATGTTTAATCAGTTCTTTTGTACAAATAATGATTTAAGCACCATTCTGCCACTTCTCAACAGCCTCTGCGCAGGACTGATCCCGTAGGCTGCTTCACACTGAACAGCATCTTGGGGATGCAAACTAAACAGACCACGATCTCCCGGGTCTGGCTTTCTTACTAGTGAGGATGTGAAGAACAAATTTGAAATCCAGGCTGAATCCAGAATAAATATGCAGTTACTCCTGTGCAGCTTTATGTCTGCCTTCTCAGTTACATGTCTAACCCCCCAGAAAGAGCCTTGGCCCAGGCTTTGCACAGGAAAACTTAAGTCGTATTTTGTATCTACAGAAGAGGTACAACAAAATCATTCCTGCAAACAACCTCTTATGCAGCAGGAGAACTGCAGGACCTGACTGGGTAAGTGCTCTTGGCCACAGCAAATGCAAGGCAATGTGATTTAGCTTAACTTCCTTTCACTGCGGGCTAAGCTTATACAGGTGTGGTGAAGTTTGCATATAGGAAAAACAGGGTTTATGAGGTCTTCAAGTAACACAGCCTGAACTAGCATAAAAGAGGACTGCTAAGTTCCTGCTAATACAAAGACATAACCGTGGAGTCAAAGGGGGATTTTAAAAAAATGATGCCTTACATTACACATTAGATAACACACCAGAGGAGAGGCTTCCTGCAGTAACTAAGAGAAGAGGCTCCCTCGTGAAGTCCTGCTTCAGTGCTAAGAGAATAAGGTACCAAAGACAAAGCTAAAACTCATTTCAGCTTGGTGGTCTAAAATCCATGTGAGACCCCATAGGTGTACAACTTATCTAGAGAAAAGACATATGCACAAGTTAACCAGTGAAGCTGGGGTCTTCCTATTTTCAGGAGGCCCTCAGCATTTCAGGAGGCCTCCTCCTCAGAGTAAGGAGGAGAAATGGAGGAGAAATCACTCCCACTGTCTGACCTCTTGCAGAGGTGTCTTCTCTGAAAATGCCAGCATTGCTCTTTCCTTGTGCATCTGGTGTAGACAACAAATGCCCTTCCATGGTGTCAGAATGTAGTGGTTGGACTCAGTGTTGGTGGACAAAGTTCTTCTTGCCCAAATCTGATGCAAGTGCCACACCAAACCCAAGAGTATCGGAGAACCAATGACCCAGACCTATCCCTTGTACCACTTGGGCTACAATGGAAATTTCCTGATGGCTTGAAGCCCACTGGCAGCTGTGGTCCTAGTGCTGAGGAAAGCAAAGCGGCGACAGAGGCGAGAGAAGGCAAATGTTAAGAGAAAGGAATGGCTATCGCTGTCATAGCGGTTTATTTGGGTCTACTTTTGCACTTACTTCATCAAATGAATCATCTTTACTTGCTCTTTCTGCATGAATGATGTTTGTTGGGCTCTTTTCAACAACAGGTTAAATGCCTCTCCTGTGAACCCAAGCCTGTAAGGGACCAGAGGGTGAAAGCTAGATCTAAACAAGTCTCAAAAATAAAAGAGTGTTTTGGTTTACAGCACATTTTACCATTTTTGAAATAAATGAGAAATAATCTGATGAAATTTCTGCCAGATGACACAGACACTTTCATTTTATAATTAGAAAAAACAAACTAGTTGAGCTTTTTACACAGTATATGAAACACATATGAATTAATGCTACAATGCTTTCGATCAGAGCTAAGATCTACGTCAGCCTTGCCTGGCTGCTTTGATGGTTTCATTTTCACTCCTAGATGATTTTGGGGGGATGATTTTAGGTGTTTAGAAACACCTCCATGCTCACATATGTTTAAATCCTACCATCTGTGATTCTTCTTTCCAGAAAAAAAAAAGATTAAACCACTGCCCATAGCAAATGAATATCTGAAAATGCTCAAAAAATGCATAAAAAGTGGTATTAAGACTTAGTAAGGCCTGGCAACATATTGCTTGATGTTTCAATATACTACATTTTCAGAAGGCAACATCAACTGAGAATGATGCTTAATTGGCACATGTGTAAACTTTCAGTTTGCCTTGACCCAAGGCTCACAGAAGATCAATCAAGAGCAATCTTAAGGCTAAATGCAGTGATTCCTGTCTATAACCTGGCCTCTAAAGTTCATTTTAATTTAGTAGGTAGGGTCAATGATCATTTTTCTGTAACACATTGCTTATTATTATTATTGCTACATATCTGTACCTATAGAAAACCACTATGAAGTGTACTGTATATACAAACCAGGCCACATATAACCATGGTGTGCACATGGGGGCTGAGTGTGGGAGCACTGAAGACTGAGGAAGTTTGTGCAGCTGTTACCGTATTGTGTGACTAGGACGCAGGCCCTTGCTGCGGGCTGTGTCCAAATTCCCCCAAATCTCTGCTGTGATGCTGAGAGGGAAAGAAGGAGAGAAAGATGGTGGGAAGTTTTTCCTTCAGCAGCCTCAGTGCTGTGGACAGGTTGTGTCAGAGAAGAACATGGCACAAAAGACCTTTTTTCTTTTTGTTTATAAAGTAGGAAACAACTGAAAGAAATACTCTGACTGAGACAGGGACCCCATATCGGCTGAGAGAAAACTCACACTGGTTAGTTGTGAAGACAACTATAAAAATTTACCTATTGAATACTTTCAGATTTTAGAAAACAAAAAAGTCCACTTTATCACAGACAAATAACACAGCTAAGCTGCTTGAGGCAGGGACACAGGTTCTTAGGCATTTGTGCAGCACCTAGCACATTTCGGAGGCTTTTCTGCATGCTATGAAGCTGCAGCATGGTGAGGAATGTGGCAAATTACTGTGGGTTGCTCATTATTTCTCCATGTTTGTATATTCTAGAAGTGTGCATGCGAGGAGAAGGGATGCTGGGCAAAGTAAAACAGCTTAAAATACTGACCTTGTAGTCACAATCTCAAGTGAAATCTTCATGAGAATGGAAACCTGTCTGCAATATTGGTTTTCTGAAGCTTCAAGTCCTTGTTCTCTCTCTCCTAGTTTATTGCAAGTGTGTTGCTTGCAAAATACTTTTCCAGAAAGGATGAGTATCCTTATTACCTTGATTTTTTTAATTAAATTGTCCCTTACAAAACATCCTATCAATAAACATCTGATACAAGTTTATTTCAAACTTATTTTTTGCTATATTTTTAACTAAACTAATTTCTATCAGTTGAAAGACGCTGTTCTGAACCACAGCAGCAAATGATATTAAGTTAATTGCACACTGTAATAGCACTGCGTCATTCAAAATGTAATATCATTGCTTCACTACCTGAATTTTCTCTTTTAATTCCTCATAATGATGTTTTCCTCAAGGTATACAAGTATTTTAAACTACCAACTTACACCACCAGAGGGCAATGAAATAAGGTTGATTTTCCAAAGTGACAGAGCAGTCTCTAAAAGAAAATCCCTCATATATTGAAACTCTTTTGGAAAACTGAAAATATCTTATCCCACTTATTGCTTTGATGTGTGGGGTGGAAGGTCTTGCACACAGAATATACCACTCCCCGCCCCCCCAAAAAAAATAGAATTTTTGAAAAGAAAATGTTTGAAAAGCTGAAATAAGTCATTTTGACATTTGTACCTCCCTCTCCCTGCAATCAGTAAGCCCGAGGAAACTGCTAACTTCTGCTCACAGCAGTGTAGCTTGGCCCAGTGTATTATTTCTTGTTCCAAATAGTTGAGAGTTTATTTTTCTCCCCTTTAACTTGTTGCTCCTCTTTAACTTCATCTCTTTGTCTCGATTTGCATTTTTGCTGTTTTCACTTTTTTTCTGTGTCCTCTTTCTCTTTCCTTTGTTCACCTATTTTGCATGTTCTCAAATTGTGAACCTTTCACTGAAATTTGAAATTCACTCTATGCACCTAAGCTTTCCAGAGCATTTGGGAATGCATTTAGAAAGCATAGTGAATTACCTACTCCCTACTAGCTCTCTGGAGAAAAAAAATCAGATAGCTGCTCCCCCTGTGAGTCCCTGAGACCTAAATAGTCTTTTTTCCTTCAGAGTCATATCTGCCTGCATTAAAAAAGCATAAAACAGAGCAGTTGCATTTGCTTCGCCTGAGTTCTTCAGTAAGTTTAATTTTCTGTAACTAAGGGCAAACTTTAGTCTTTAATTTTGAACATCTGTTGATCCGCAACAATCAAATATAACAGCTCATGATGATGCCTCGACTAGCTCAGGCACCAAACTTTCATCCAGAATCACCTCAAATTGTGTATATTCACCTCCTACCTTGCCCTCCTACAAGCCCAGAAACTCTGCATAATGCTGAGTCTGAATGGATCAAGCTGATTTGTAATTGGGACAGCAGGGGCAGGCAAAGAAATGGTTAGTTTTTTTAAAAAACTACAGAATTTGGGAGGATGGATTGCTTTTTTTAAGCTGAGGCTGGACTCTTCATCTCATGTCATCTGCTTGCAGAGTGGCTTTCCACTTTAGGCCATTAACACACTTCTAAGAAAGCAGGAATTGTCATAATCAAGAAAAGGGGATTTTTTTTTGCAGAACCAGTACTTAGATTATTTGGGTCAAACGAGGAAGAGAAGAAATGTCCCTCAAGGGTCACCCACTGTAGGCAGTTTGAGGCTTCCTACATTTAAACTCAGGGATACTGAGCTGAGAATAAAAGTCACCCTGGGAGTTCTCCAAAGCGAAGAGTTTTAGATCCCAAAGGACTGGACTGTTTTCCCACATATGGAAAATATTAAAAAAAATGAAGCTCCTCCAGCTTCAGCATGGTAACTTTATGCTAATATAATTAAGAAGGCTCTAAGGACAGGCTGGGATCACTCTCTTAAACCGAAGGAGCAATAATTTGTGGGGATGCAGTAGAAAATGGACAACATAGGATACCGGAATAGCTTGCTATCGATGAGAATGGAAGGCTCATTCCTCTTTTGTGTTTGCAGGGTTCCCAAAGCCTGCTTAAAATCAGCTGCATTTTATAAACATCAGATATAGTAAAAGCTTGTTTTGTATAGACTGACAGTAGCTACTAGAAGACGGCTCGTCAGTCAAAATGAAAGACAGACAGAGAATGAAGTTGACCACAAGCTTTGCTCAGTGCAACCACAGCAGACTGTGCTCAGCTTCCAGGGGGGCTACCTGCCACTCACACTCTACTTAAGCTTCAGCAGATGTGCACAAAGATTATTCCTTCCCGTGCACGCACTGGTCCTGCTGCAGTGCTGTGTCCACAGCGTGCGGCACCAAGGGGAAAGCCTAGCACAGCGAGCAAAATTTGCTGCAACTCAGAGGTGAACCTGACTCAAATTCTGTGCTACATCTTGCTCTGGATTTGATTCCAGTTCAGCAGAATTCAAACAAAGAGTGTGGGATGAAGCCAGGAGAAAGGAGAAATGGGAGTAGAGACACAGGGTGTAGCTGGAATTCTACTATTTGATTTTTGAGTGCTTGGTCTAAGGTCAAAATGAAGCCACAGTGCATCTTCTGGAGATACTGAAAGGACAAACCACTGCCAAACCTGACCACCTCCTCACCTTTAATCACCAGGCAGCAGCTGGTGATGATCTCATGAGCAGCACCCAGTGGCATTTGCCATAACTAAGCCCTTTATTCTGTCCAGAGCACACTACCTACAGCTGCTCTGAAATACAAAACCCACCTTGTTCAATTCAATAAAAGTGCTTATGAAAGGGCAGACTTGTCTTAGATGGTGCTTAAAGTGAGCACTCGAGGCCAAAAGGGCACCCGTTATGCTCCTCAGTTTCTTTCCTTAGAAAGCTGGCCGTGCTTTCTTCCTCTGGGGTGCAGTATTGGACAGTTAAAGTAGATTGACATCCCCTTAAAACACAATAGAACAGCATAGAGGTCCCTTCCAACCAAATTTGACAGGAGCGGCTTTTCATTATTTCTTAAGTTCTTTTAGAGAAGAAAGCTGTTAAGGGAAGAACTTATTAACAGCTTCTTAACTTGGAGGCCTCTATTTTCCAAAAGTTTTCCTGGTGCCTGGACATCTAGGACTGATTAAAGATAAACATCTTTCATCTCCCAAAAGTCAGCCCTGCCCAGCAGCGGGCAGGAGTTTGAGGCACATCACCACAGCAAATGGAGAGGGCAGTGGCACCACCACGGACATTATGTTAGAAGCAAAAAGATCACAGAGAGCGAAGGGAAGGGGATTAGCCAGCACACAGAGCCAAGGTTACATACACATGCTAAAAATGTAATTTATTTCTGCCTTCAAGAAGTGCTCCCAGTGACTTTTCTAAGTGTTTCTGACCAAGGTGAGCAATGCCTGTCCTATAGCAGCCAATATGAGTGCTCAAAAAAACATGTCGAGGAACGGGCATACAAATATTTAACACACAAAATCTCAGCTCCTTTTTCATTGAGAAACCTAATTCTTAAAAAGATATTCACAGTTCTTCCCCCAAGGTCTATCTAGTTTTGAAGTCCTGTTTTTAAAAGAAATAACTATAAATGGGGAGACTTTCCCAGCTTCATAAATACTCGTTTAAGTCTCCAAGAACGCTCTGCCTGTAGCTCTAAAGAGGACAAGTTAGCTCAGATTTAAAGTTCTTTGCATGAAGTGCTGTTTGGTGTTTAGGTCCCTTAGCATTGCTTATCCCTTCCCTTTTGCTGTTCTTCATGGAGTAGCTGCATCACTCAGGAGATTGATCCTAAAGCTGATGTGAGGAGGAGTTTGCAGAACTGCACATTTAATGTTCGCCTGCACTACCACATCAGCTTCATCCAACTGGGACAACCTGATTTTACCTTCTTCCCAAATCTCTCTCCCAGTCCCATCCTCACCACTTTATTATGCAGATTTTGCTTTTTGTCATTGTGAATGATTTGACAGAAAAGGGATAGGAGATCTCTACGCAAAAACACCTTTCTGAGGAATCTCTCCCGTACACGCGCTCCACCAGAGTCTCTGTTCGCAATTTGTAAAGGAGAGAGGAAAAATGATCCATCTCACTGTTCATTCTACAACCACAAATTTTTTTTTAGCAGGATATGTCTGATACTGTAGCTTGGGTCTCTACAGTAAAATAGCAGATCTGCTTGATATTTTTCAATAGCATATAAGAGCAGGGAGCCTCAGCAGTTGCTATGTCAGAAGGTTTTTCTCTCTACATGTCTGCAAGAGCAGGAGCTTTTTTTCTAAATGTTTTCAGATTCTCTTTCTATGTGTTTATGCTGTTGCAAAAAAGTACAAACAACTCAGATTCCCCCACACACTCCAAATTAGTTCCATAAAGACTTCATTATTTAATATTTTCCATGAGAGACTGCCCTGCTAACAGGAATCCTAGACTGTGATTTTGTAAAACTTACTATCATAAAACCTAACAAAATAAATATTTCAATTATATTTATTATTCCAAAAGCAAGAACAGTGAGTTAAAGAAGACAAACAATCCCTGCAGGGTTTTCAGGCCATATATTGGATTTTTTTTTGGTATATAATATCTGAGAATTTAAACTATTTTAATTATTCAAGCTATATACAAAACAAAACAAATATAATTAAAAAACTGTTTTGCTTTTCTAAGTAAAATTACTAAAGGAATGGTTCACACTTTATAGTTTAAAAAGTAATCTCTTGCTAAAAATATCCAGTCAATTAGTGACAATAAGATTGAAATATAGGAGTACAGGTCATCAACAGAGTAGATGAGTAGATCCTTTTGCAAAGCTGGAATAAGGCAGCTGAGAAATGCAGGGCTCCTATTCAGCATTCTTTCTTCATTCCCCTTTGGTTGTATTTTGTCGGTTTTGCTCTTAATTCTTAAACAAACTCATCTTGAATTTGGGCCTTGCGAATAAAATACCACACTGAGCTTTCTGGTTAACCTCTGTGGGCAAGCCTACTCCCTCCAGCGGGAACAGCTTCTTCAAAGCTTGTCCAGCTTCTTCTCATGAAGACAGAAAATCTTTGGCGCAACAGAAAATATTTGTGATTTGACAACTACATTATCTAAATTCTGTACCAGAGCTCTATGAACTTCTAGCCTATCAGAGCAGGGCACCAGACAACCACCCCGGAGAACTGCTCGAGCTTTGCTACAAAACTGTTCACAGCTAAGCGTTATGCAACAATCTGTTAGCATCAATGAATTTGTTATTAATTTCTCATTTTCTTATTTCTTTTACTTATCTTTGAAAATACAAGTTCTCGTGGCCCCTTTAAGGTTTAAGCATTCAGGTCAGCATCCTAAGAACCTGGAGAAACTTCCTAGCAACACCTCCTGTCACTATGGTAATGTGTTGCACCCAAGACTGAATGGAGACCTGTCACTGCATAACAGGATCACATTCTTTTTTGTAGTTACACGAGATTTCCTCTCTAGAGCACAGAGGCAATAGGTAGATCTCTCTCTCTCTATAGATATATATATAAATAAGACTCTGTACATTATAACAGAAAAGGATATACAATAATGTGCAATAATGTGTCTATGAGAGAGGGAAGGAAAAGGCATGAAACAGCTTTGCCTGAGGTCCCAGAATTTCTAAGGCCAAAGCTGTTTGAGGACTCATGTGATGTGTGGTAGCCCATGGCTGTTTTTTTAATAGATTTTGGATTGAAAACGCAAAGAAAGAGAAGTGGAGGTTTAATCAGGTTCAGCCATGTGGCCAAGCCTGCTTACAGCATATGCTAATTTAAATGCTTGGATTTCATACAGTTGGTTTCTCCTTCAGAGTAATGAGATTTTGTAGCTATTACAAAGATGTTGCAAATGCTCCACCTGCCCCAACTAGCATATATCTTCCCAGGTTTTGTATTCCACACTTATGAACATTTTAATTGCTATTTTTCTACAGTGCCAACAAGAGCCATATGCCTTTTCTTAGTTGTAAATGACAGCCTTAATTTTCACCTGTGTTTGCTTAAATCCCACAGTGAAGAGGAAAGGGAGGGCGAGGGGGAAGGAGATCTTTCTTATAAAGATGCTAAGAAACAAAAATTGATAATTAGATGTAGATCACAGTTAGCACTCAAATGCCACATCTTGACAGCAAGCACTGCACAAACAAAAGTATCTGCTGGACTCCACTACTTAGCAGAGCTGAGAAGTAGCCTAAATACCAAACAGCGTGAATAGCTGCAAATTTGCATTTAAAGTTCAAAGTGTAGCCACGTTTTGAATATATATCAGGGGAAGTCTGCTACTAGGTAAAGGAATTGTTTCTGACAGGAAGGACGCAGCTTGATTTCACCAAGACTTGACAGAAGGTAGGTCTGCGAGATGTTACATAGAAGAGCTCACTCCTTCCTTGCTGGGTTTCTGTTTGCCAGGCACAGATGGATCCCACACAATGATCAACATCCATGTTCCACAGAACTACACTATGTTAAAAATTCTGCAATGTCAAGCACTCATAGTGGAAACATATTTGCATTATCCCTCCTCATTAATGTCATCCTGGCATGTCCTATCTCACCTCGATTTGTTTGTGCCATTGCTAAATGGCTACTTAAGGAAATAATTCTGCTCTCTAATACACTGGAAAGTAACTAAGTTCTTATGCACATTTTAATATGAGATATACATTGATCTGAGAGGCACTGTGGACCGCAGGCCTCCCACACACACCTCACACATATGTTTTCAGGTACGAGGCTAGTCTTACAGAAGTCTAGATATTGAGCTCCACAGTGAGATTCTGGTCTATACAGGCTTTGAGACTGCCTAAAAGATCTCCCATCTGTCACTGACCTGCACAGCAATTAAGGTCAGATAGTACCTTAAGTTACAATTTCCTATTCAAACACATGGGGATGTTGTTACTTAGTTATTTACCTACATAAAGCCATCCACTTACAGTATAAGTTTCCCTAAATTGTCTCCTAGCTTTTGCTGATATCTAAGCTCAGTGAAAGGCCTCTTTTATATTCTTCAGGAGATCATCTTTTGCTGATACTGGGGCAGGAATTGTTTTGCAGAAGATTAATCTCCTTTTTCTTTAGACCTTAGAAAAGGGCAAATGTATATATGATTTATTTAAATTTCTGCACGCTTTCCTGAAACTAATAAAAAAATACATGTTATAAAACTTAGGGGAAAATCTAAGTTATTTTTGAATTAGAGGCTGATATCATTTTTTTTTTTAAATGTACTGGTAATTGCCTAAGTTATACATCCTTTAGAGTTCTTTAAAGCAATTACATTTCAGTGCACAGTTTTCTGGAAGACTTTAAGTTGCTTTTATTACTCTGCATAACATTCTTTTGCAGTATCTGTTCCAAGTATCCACTGTTTAATTAAAAATAGTAATAATTAACTAAAGAAACCTCCTGTGCATTTGCAGTAAGGAGCAGAATGACAAAAACAGAGACAACTAGACCCATGAAAACACGTTTTATCCTGACAGTATCTGACAATCTGAAGTTCGGTACCTCAGTCTTCGTACCAGGAGCACTTTGTTAACCTTAAATATAACCCTGCATCACCAAGCATCTTGAATGAGTTCTGAGGGGTGCCTGCCAGGGTCACACAGGGCCATACGGAGCTGCTTCCCCAAGCGGTGGAGGTAAAGGAAAGAGACTGAACGGGGAGCACTTGCACACAAGCGACTCTGGAGCACAGGATTAAAACCAGAGCTTCTCTCAAAAAAACATAAACTAGTTAGTCTGTATAATATGCACGTATATAAGGTCAATAGTAAAAGTATGATTGCACTGGCATGGTCATTGCATGGATAGCTTGTAACAGTTCAAAGAACTTTATAAAGTCAATGATTCAGTCATTTTTGGCACAGTAGATAAAAATAGCCCCTGTATAACTTTTATAGCCTGCCAGTAAACGACACTTCTATTGATCCGCAGTCTGCAATGGTTTCTGAGTAGTTATGGCCTTCCAAGTTATTGATCTGCATCCAAATGTTGTTGAAGTGGACTTTGACACAACTGACTGTAGCAACTGCTGCTTCTCAACTTGAGTGTTACTAGTTTCCTAAGCAGAAAGCTGGATTCTGGTCTTGCTTAGGGCACTCAAAAGGCGTTAGCTTTCATTAGAGTAGTTGATTTCTATTTAAATTCAGCAAGGATGTTCAATATAGAAATGGGAGACAGGTCATCTCTGCTCAGTTTTGCTGTATCTCACTCTGTACCTCCATTTGTAAACTGAGGACAAACGTACCAAGAGTTCTAAGGCCAAAGGGACCATTAGCTAAAACTCAGTGATATATGTTTGACTAAGCATATCTTCCACATAATTAATTACATAATTTTATCCATCATCTTATAAGATCCACGGATAAAAAATGCTATATAAGAGCTATTGTAATTATAGACAAATTCCACCAAATCAGAAAAAAAAAAAAAAAAGCATTAAGTGAACTGAAAAGCGGTTGATGTCTCTCTCTCAACTCATCTAGCATTTTAATTTAGTTTCTCCAGAGTGCAATATATTTTTGAATATAGAAGTATATCAGGTATGGATCTTGACTGAGGCCTATGGCTAATAGAATAACACAGATATTAAGGAACTGTATTAATAATAATTTGGATTAGTACAAACTGAATAGCAGGTAGTCCTTTTTCTGTTCTTTTTTCATGGTGTTCCATCAAATTTTCCAGAAAATTTGAGGATTTTTTTTTCAAACCTTCACTGTTCACTGTTACTCTAGTATCAGTAAACAATAAATGTTTATTTTCATTTCTGTGTATTATTATAAGCTTAATAGAAAAAAAATATCAATTTTCTTTTAGAAGGCACAGAGGTCGATTTCATGTCTGATTTTATCAGCAAGTCTATGGACATTAGCCCGTTTCCTAGCTATGCCTCTGAATTTTTATCCTGGTAATTCATTTTATAGTAGTAGCAGATATTCCATATAGCCATAATCCTAGAGAATTAGTTGCTGCTTATTTTCTATTATTTCCCTCCCTTGAATTACAATGATTGGATACTCATGCTGTAAAAGGTGGTTTAGCATCCCTATATTTTTTTCAGGGCTCATTCATTTTATTATATCCCTTGTTTGAAAACAGCGAAGGGCTGCATTGTTCCATCCTTAATCATGAATGTCATTAGGGTCATATATCCTAATAAGCAATGCTTAGCTGAGAACAAACAAGAGGAAGAAGAAGCTCATTCATTTTTTTCAGCTTTTGTTATAATTTAAGAGTTTTTACCTGAGACACCTGCATTTTATAGTTTGTTTGCTTTTTTTTTTCAGAAGAGGGCCAGAGGAGAAGGACAAATAAAATCAAAACATCAATTTAAAAGTTATGCATGCCTTATTTCTCCCTATTTCTTACACTTCGGTGGTACTAAGCAAATTTAGACTTTGTCATGATTTAAAGCATTGCTACCAGCTTGTAATGTTCTGTGAGGATGTCTCAGTACTTTATCACCGGCGATACATTTTCTCTGTCTCCAGTTTTATACCTAGCCAAGTCACAGAATGATTTAGCAAACTCAGGCAGAATACAATAGCACCTAGATATTAATCCTGCTAAGAAAAATAAACATATTGTGTATTATCTTACTACTACTGTGGTTTACTAAATAGAAAGAAACTAAACCCAAGCAAAGCTATCAAAATACATACATAAAAGACTTAGGTCTTAAACCACTCCTCAGAGCCGCTGTAATTATGGCAAGTTGAGACTGATGAAAGAGAACCTGAGAAATTCCAGAGAGCAGCTCAGGCAGCAAACACCGGGCAACGCTCCGCAAATGCCTCAGAAAACCCCTCAGTCGCTCTCGAGCGCCTGTGCGGATCTCTCGCTGCCTTCAGGGGCTGCTCGGGGTGTGCAGGCCCCCTGCTCACCGCTTGGAGGGGCAGAAACGTCCCATGTCACTCGTCGAGAGCAAACTCCTTCAAACAGGCGAGCAGCACGGACAGGCTCTTCTGCATTATCTATACACAGGGGCCAAGACCTTTGCATAGCGCCATTGACTGCGGCGGAACTAAGCCAATTTACACTAACTGAGGATTTGGTCTGATACGGCTTTTATAAAGCTAGAAAAGGAAAAATGCAAAGTTTTCCCCAGTCTCTTCCAGACTGTGCTCATGGAGCAGCACAGGGGAAAGATGCAGGCACTTCCTTCAGCACAGCCTGCGTGGCGGCCTCGTCGCCCAAGTGGCAGGAGAGGCTAACGTTGTCCCAAGCCCTGCGCTCTAGAGAAGCCACCTCCTGCCCATCACCATAAGGGACACAACACCAGCAGAAGGAGCTAACACCAAGCTGTCAGCTCCTGTCAAGGCTGGGTGTATTTAGTTTTTGCCACCCCTCAGTGCACCAAGGCGATATTTTATCAAAAACTGGTCGCATGGTCTGTGTGGCCACCGGTGAGTGCCTGGTGGGACGTCCCCATCACAGCCCTGCCTTGGTTTAGGATCTCGCTTTGTAACTCTTCTGCACGGTGCTTTCAGTAAACACTCCTCAGCGCCTGGGCTTGCCCCTAGGCCTTGCAGCTGTGTCCAGCTTCCCGAAGAGCATCAGCCCAGCCACCTCTGTGCCCACAGGGACACGCGTTCCCCACGCTGGTGGCTCGGGCAGCCTCTCGCCGGGCGCTTCTTCTCCCAGGTCAAGTCTTGGGAATGGGTCACTTCATGGTGAAGTTAACTGCTTCCTTATCTCTTTAATCAAACCGGTTTCCTTTATGTTAGACCTGCTGCTTTGCTTTTCGGCTGTTGTAACTCAACGCTGTAGAATTCAAAACTACCAAAAAGAGAGTGTCCTCAGGCCTCAATACGGAAAGTAAAAATACACTGTAGAAGCACATGAATCCATTTCTTTTGTACTACAGACCAAGGTGATTGATCATTTATCTGCATACTTTTTTTTTTTTTTTCATAATTATTGCAATTTGGTCACCCCTCTTTTCAGAGCTTTCTTTGTCTCCTTTGAAATTCAGAGACTGCTCTCACATTGCCTCAAGTCCTGAGGGAAAAAAAAACTCACTTCCTATGCTGGAAGGATTCTCCTGTTTCACTCAAAATGCACCTTAAATCTTGCCTCTTCCTTTCCTCAGAGAAATAAGGGAAAAAAAAAAAAAAAAAGCTATTTATCATCTTTTGTTATGCAAAAAGGTAACTAGCTTTTAAGTGAGATCAGACTGCCATTTTCAGGCAAAACCTGACTCCTCAGAAGAACTATATTGCTCTGAGTTTCATACATGCAATTGGAAGTGGTCATGAAGAGAATATTAGTATCAGTTAAAACATTTTTTCACTGTCTTATGTGTTTCTCAAAAATGTGTATGACTTTTCCGATGCACTGCCTGGGTAAATGCAGGATAGCTGCAATCACAAAGATAAATACACACTGTGATGCCTTTTTGATGCTTTGAAGCTTCCATTATTACTGTCCTCCTCTTTATCCAGGTATACCTCTTTGTTTCATGTCCATAGGAAACATAACACTTAACCTCATGAAAGGATCCTGTATTGCATCTCCTGCTGGGAGATGGAAGCCCTATTGCGGCTCTTTAGTTTCAGGTCCCATAGTCAGTTGGTGTCCCTTGAGCAGGCTGGCTACATCCTTCCTGTCGGGAACCTTCAGAGCTTAATAATACATGAATCTCAAATTAATTTCCAATATGCTAACACTGTCAGGTTTTATTCCTTCAGTTTTCAATAAAAATGCACGGTACAGCTTCAGCAAATATGCTAATAGCAGTGTATGAAATGTGCTATATTGAAAATCACAGCAAATGCAGGTTAGAAAATATTTTTTATGTTCAATAGAAAATAAAAAGGAGAAGCAATGCAGGAAAGAGAACATGATAGAAGAAAGTAAGGGTGGGGGATTGCTTTAGTTATGAATACAAGACAAAACCAATAACTTCAATGATTAAATTATTCTTCCATTAACTTCTCATCTATACAATGATTCCTCGTATAATGCAGTTTCACTTAATGATGTGATCTCTCCTTCCAGGCTCTTTTCTGATTTCTAGTATCTTAACATTTTTTCACTCAGAATGCTTCGGGCCAGCCATGCTGGGTATGTACATGACATCAATTGCACCTGTTTCACGTTCAAAACAACCTCCTCTTTTTTTTTTCCCTCCCAGAGCTCTCACTTCATTCTTTACATTCTTGCTTGAATCTCTTGCTCCCCCAGCTGACAATCTAAGACTCCCTTCTGACCACCCTTTCTGTAACAAAGATCTTGATCAAGCAAAGTAAAAATATATGCAGAACATATGATGAATAAGTCAAAATACATGAAGTTAAATATGTACACCTGTTTCCATTGAATCAGCCTGCAGAGTACTAACGTCCATAATTAGGACGTTATTGCATAGATAGTTGTATTATTCTCCAGGATTCAAATGCTGAAATTGCTTTTGTGAAAATCTGACCTTAATCTCAAATCTTCATTTCAAGTTCAGTTTATCAGATATCCAAAAGAGAATGTTGTACTAATTAATGGTAGCATCACTTTGTGGGTATTTTTCTTCCCAAGAATCTTTACCTCTCAGTTTTGCGTTGGGGTAAGTAAAAGAGATGAGTTAAAATGTTAAAATGATTCTGTTTATAAGGATTACACAAAACTGCCAGACTGAAACAACTAACATTTTTTACCTCTCTTGACATATTTTAACTAAATAGTCTAATTATATGTCTCATTCAATTTACTGAAGTCCATATTCTGCTCCTCAGACAAACCAAATAATTAAATTATTATTATGTTGGTGAAGAATGAGGAATTGAACTTAAAAACAATGTTAACCCTACATATTTACTAATTCTTTATTTGCACAACTCCATACTGAGAGAGACCCAAAGTAACACTAAGAGTTAAAGTGTGTGTGTTAAGCACAGCTTACAGTGCAGTGAAGAGCTGTATCATTCCCCTGGGAAGAGCAGGAATGCAAAGGAGGCCCTTCTCCCTTGGCTGCAAAAGGACTGCAATTCTACCTGGCATTTTCATGAGCTGCCCAAGGCAGGAGGAACTCTGAGCCATTCCCTCCTTTCCTCATGTGTGAAAAAAGAGTTTAGCTCCAAGCACCCACCCGAAGATTTGCTTTCCTAGGAAAGGTTCTTTGCCTTCATTACAGCTGGTAGAAAGGAACAACTCTCAGTCCTTTTCTGACTCTCGAGAAATCTATTAACTTGGTCAACTTTTAAAAGAAAATGAGTTGTGTCTTTGTAATGAGATAACAAATAGAAATATCCTCAGGCTAAAATATTAAACTGTTATTAGAAATTCCTTAAAAAATGATATATATATTTATATATATATAATGTGTGTGTATATATATATGTGTATATATATATACATATACGTATAAAGAAAACATAATAGTTTGCTCTGATAAAATTCAGTCTTCATCATATGCAAAAAAAGCAACAAGCACCAAGATTCCAGAGAAGCTTGTGACTGCACGGAGGAAGCTCCATCTACAACCACTGAGTATTAATCTTAGATCTAATCCCACAGAATAGCCTATTAGTATCAAGCAGGATGTTTAAATACTTTCCAATTTCCCTCTTAACAGGATTATCTATCAAGATTACATTTTATCTTTTTCATTATTCACTCTGGTGATGAAACTGCCTTTCTCTCCTATCATAAATGACCTGCAAACATCCGGGCTGGTCAGTGGTGATCAACAGCATGTCATTTCAGTGTGTGCAGATGGCAGCCATGTCTGGAAGCAGAAATTTCACTGCCAATTCTCCTGAGAGTAGCATATTAAAATGTTGCCTTTATGGAGGGTTGATGTGGATGTGGTAGGCCACTTACCATTTAAATAAATGTTGACACACTTAAGTTTTAAAACATATCAACATTTAATTTACAAATGACAGCAGAGAGTATGAGTGTACTACCACACACTATGGCCATGGAAAATTAGCAGCAGCTGATGCTCCATGTGTAGAAAGAGTTTATTGTTCCTGTAGCTGCTACTTCTGAATTGAGCTGTTTTTCTAAACACCTTAACCATAAAAATCTTCAGGCTGTGCTTCAATTATTCAAAATACGGAAGCAGACCCCTATCCTGCTCTCATGGTATCACAGTGTTCAGGGGGAAGGCATCAAGCAAAGAAGGAGCTGGATATTAGCATTTCCTAGCAAAAAAAGAGTTAAAAGAGAAAGCAGAAAAAGAAGCTGACACTTTGAAGGGTGAAGATGATAAATGTGTACTCAAATACTATTCCTGCAACAAAAATGTGGGTACAAGTATTTGAAGAGACTAGTCATTTGCCCAGAATAAAGTCCGGCTATATTCTTTCACTTGATTTTCTTCATGTAATATAGAATTCACTAAATAAAGGAATAATCAGTATTTTTATCTTCAAAAAATAAAAGATAAACAAGATACGTTACCAATGACTGTAGATCCTACTGGCTACCATGTATCTCAGTTGGCTCAGATATAACTGTGGATCAAACCTTTGCTATAGTTATTTACAGTCCTCTAAATAAAATCAAAATACAGTGCTGAAGGGATACATTGGAGTGCCCAATCCACAGAACAAAACCCTGACAACAGAGCCTGTTTATGAGAGATGGTTCACAGCTTAAGTGCACTCTTGCACTAATTCTGATAGGACACTTTCATCCCAGGAAATTGCAAGTCAGACTGATACCCTGACTTTTTAGCAGGAGATTGTTTGTGTTTGTATCAGAGAAGGCACAATTAAATCATAATGAATAATTAGCAGCACAGCAGGAGAGCACAGAATCTTCTTTTCCGGCAATACAGTATTTTTCCAACTCTTCTTGTCCTAAAGAAGCAGAATCCATTAGAGAAGCTGGACCAGTAAAGCCAAACCATTCATCACTAGGAAAGCTTTGGATTTGACTATCAAAATTTGAAGGGATTTAGGTTGTTACTGTCCTATGACCTTGCAACAATTTCCTAGGAATTGTGAAACATGATACAGTACTTTGTACATAATCCCATCAAAGGGAGCAATTTCATCTCAGTAATCCCAGTACATTCCTCTGCTTCCAGGTGCTGGGCATTTTTTCTGTTGAGTACCTATCTAAATTTTTTCTCTTAATCTCTTAAGATTGGGTCATTACATGTTTCTCGTTTGAGCCTTCCAAATTCTTCTTTGAAAACTTGGAGGTCTTGACTTATATTCATTTCAGAGCCCTGTTCAAACAGTGCCTTGCTGTCACTATTTGCTGTTACTGGAAGACACGCCTGGGCAGCTCCCGTCCGCGCTTGCTTTACGCATTTAGCACTCCCTCAGCAATGGCATTACCATTCTCCAAAATGGAGCTGGTGCTTTATACAGTGCACCGGGACTTCCAATGACCACAGATCCAGGAACACAGGTGAAAATCTAGCAACTGGCAGTCTTCCTGTTTCAGGTGATCATCTCCACTCTACACAGTGTTTTGCAAGCATAAACATCTAGATGATCGTGCTACAAGAACTTTAATTCTGCATGCACTTATACTGATTAAAATCATAGGATTCATTTCAGAATAAATTCAGAGCATGTTGGTTTTGTCCGTTTCTAAAACAGTATTTTACCAGTATGTTCCTTATTCCTCTTATCTAGCTTCCTCTGTAAAGCCAGTGCAAGGAATTTTGAGTGATGCACTTAGGTTTTTTCAAATAATGGATGAATTTGCTGAAATGAGTTAATAGATATCATGAAGCTCTTATAATCTTGCTTGTTTTCCATGTATACAATTCCCTTCAACTTTCTCCCATGTCTTTGTTGCTGAAAACGCCTCTTACAAATTAATCTCATTCAGTCCTGCCTGGCATTTGCTCCTCTTCATTGACAAGCTCTTTTCTTTCACGCACATCTACCAGACCAGTACACAGCCCACATTATCATCAAGTTCATAGCACATCAACAACTCACCGATATTTATTTTCACCCTAAAAGACTAGGGTGAGGATATCTTGCTGCTGAGGCAATACTGAAGGAAGGACACATGGAAATATACAAATGAAGAGTTGGACACAGTCCTTCTGTTTTTTTTTACACAACCGATGCAGCCAAACCATTTTGCTTGCATGTACAACTGAAAGCCTCTGGATGAGCTATTTTCAGGAGTCCTATTCATATTTAGTGGTCCTATTCTGGCCTATGCTGTTCTTAACTTATGTGGTTTTATTGCAGTGATTGTCCAGTAACTTCACAGTGTATTTTTTTTATAGTAATTTTACTATCTTGAAAAATTTTGGGTTTTTCATTTCTACAGGGAAGCAGTGCTGCCACAGGTATGCATTTAAAGCAGGATTCTCTTCCATTCTATTGGAATCCTTGATTTAAGATACTGTATGCATCTTTGTTTGTTAAAGACATCCATGCCTAATGCTCATTTTTTACATTCTGTATAAGGCAACTAGGCAAGTTATATGCCTGTTGGATCACCTGGAATAATGCTGTATATTTGACAGTAACTTCACATCCCAGCCTTCCAAACAAAAAGTGGGTTTTCTCCCTTGAAGTCCAGTCAAAGTAAAGGGCTTTGGATTGTCAGAATTTCAGTGCTCAACTTGCTAAATACCTCATGAACCTTGTCACAGAACTGGCAGCTATGCTGGGCTTGTCTTCATTGTAAACCTAAAGCAACCTTGAGTTTCTTGAACTATATGTCAGTTTATGGGAAGATATCCAGCCCCTCCACAGTATTTTCACACTGCTGCACTGCTGCCTGCCCTCCTAGCAGTTCAGGCCTGTATCTAGGCACAGTCCAGATAAAAGTCAGGTCTCGTGGACGGTATTACTGTGCCAGCACTGTAGCTCCTCACAGACACATGGTATAAATGCTGCTTTGGGGACTGCTGAGCATGGCTTTCTATACAGTCCTTTGGAGGATTTGGCCTCCAGATGTGGAGAAGTGGCAAGAACATGAAAACTGGGACTTTGAGGAGCCCATAGGGCCTGTAGAGATACTCTTGGAGGACTGCAACAGAAAAGCAGCCAAAGATCCATTTAACATGGTCAAATAAAACATGGTGACATGCCGAAGGCTTTGTAGGAAATTCCTGGCAGATACAGAAGTAGTCTTCCAAACCAGGAGCAGCTCTTTCCTCAGATATCCATTCTTCTTTTCTCGTGTGCTCTATCTAACTGGCAGAACACCTTCCACCCACTGCGTGAGTGAGTGAATTCCTGACGCTCCTCCTCCTGCGGCGCCGCCAGCTCCCTCAGTGGCAGCGCAAGTGTCAACACAGCACCTTGGCTGAAACTTCATACACTGGCTGCATTGCCGGGCAGCTGAAGCAGAGGCTATCAATGTCTAGAAGAATTAGTCTAAAAGCCAAGTACAGTAATTTTTAATATGATTTCTGTAGGACTATGATAAAACCGATTTTTGAGTAATAACTTGCCTAAAATTAAGCACTGCCCTACCACAAAAGGGGAAGGTGGCAGGGAGAGAAATGAAATGTCCGAGTCTGAGATGTGGTAGATGCAGAATGATTAAAAAACTATAATTGTCGCAATAAGTGACAGACTAATAAGACTAGAATTAACTGACAGATAATAAAGATGAATTAAAATATGTTGGCTAAATACGGAAAAATGAGTCATTCTTGGGGAAATACCTACCCATGTTAACCAACTGAGAATGGCAAGAAAAAATGTTTTCTGGGTTCTTTCCGTAGACTGTGTTTGCTAAGAGAATGATAATAAAGTCTGTATCTTGTGAACATTTTTATAATCTTTCCAATAACTTACTGAACACTATTGAAATGTAGATTGCCTTTTTATAGTGTGACTTCTGAACAAAGAAAAATTATTGGCCTTTTGATACCATAGGATTTCACTACAGGGACAATCCTATCAAAGCAAGTTGTCATTATTTCATGAGCTTCTTCTCCCCCGACATAAATGTCATTCTTTGAAAGAAATAGCGATGTAATATAAAGCATATTTTAATCATGCCACCTAATTACAAAGAAAAGTAAATCACTTAAAAAAAACATACAAAGTGTCTTCACAATTGTATAACAAAAAAGAATAATTAGCCATAATATAGGATAGTGCCATTTTGACAGCCTAATGGAGAACATGGGACTCGGGGAATGCTTCTCCCACTGGAATGCATGATGACGGCAGAATATTGCTAAATTGTTAGAAGAAATTCAGACAATTTGAATCTGAATAATCTGAAAATTAGTTATTTAAATTTAATCAAACAACAACTCTGAAACTGCTTTTGACCCAAATTCAGATGTGTTCTTTAAAACAGATTTCCTTTGTGATTGTACCAGCCTTACAGATGTGTTAAGTGCAGTAATCCCTGTGCAGTGCTGCTGATTTGCACCAGTGAATGTGTAAGAACAAAGCCCCACTCCCGAAATGGCCAGATGTGTCTTGGGAAAACTCTGACAGAAAAATGAGTTTACGGAGCCACAACCACAGCTCAGGCATTAGGGAAACACCAACGGGCATTTTAAAAGCAGAATTTCAAATTCAGTATTAATATATATTCTTCCATACTAAGCTCCACTTTCAGATGAAATAAGTTGGTCACCTTCATTTTCACTATTAAAAAGTTGTCATGAAAATTCATTGCCTTCATGCTTAGAAACCTTTCCATTTTCTCCTATTTCAGCTCATTTTCCTTGATTACTGGTGATCAGGCTTGCTTATAGTGATCTAAACTAGGCTTTAGAAAGTGTCTTGTATTTGTGTACTAATTACTCCCTGAGCTATAAGAAATGTTTCATCTGATACATATTAGGCTAGCTCTTATCTTTTTCACAATCATCTTTAAGTAACCATTACAATCCTCTTTGTTTATCATCTCAAACTGCTGAATTCTAAAGTTTGCTGATCATTCTTGCCATCAAACTGTCTGCCAGTTCTATCAGCACTGACTTTTTGTGCCACTCTCCCATATAAAAATACTAAATCAGAACAAAACAAAACAAAATAAAAACACCAAGAAAAGCATGAACACTGATTTACACTGATTTACTTTCACTTGCCCTAAGCAATATTCTTCATCCCCAAATGAACTGATTGAGGATTTGGAAAAAAAAAATAAATAAAAAATGAAAAGGTTTTCTTCTCTCCTAAAGTCTTACTTGAGCGAGTCACCTGCACTTAGTATAGACATTTCTTTTTATTTGTGTATCTTCTCTAAAAAAAAAAAAAAAAAAAAAAAAGGAAAGAAAAGAAAAAAAAAAGTGGCTTTGTCTAGGTAATTCTGGAAATATTTGCCATATTCTTCTCAATGCCTCAAAGGCCTGCAAGATCTCTATGGAATTTACAGCATTTGCTGCCTCATTTTGTAGGAAAAGAAATCTGCAAGCATCACCAAGGACTTTTTATAAAGAGAGAAGTGGAGATGAACAAAATCCTGAAGTCTGACCTACAAGAAAGCAATAAACAAAAAATTGCAAAAAATTGTATATTCAGATTGCACAGCCAAACCAGACTGATTGAACACCCTTAAGAACATCACAAACAGAAATGTAAGAAAGAAATGTTAGTCAAGTTCTAAAATGCTGAAAGGTAAAATATTGCTAAGGAATGCAAAGCTCTTCCAGGACGCAGGAAAGTAGACTAGCATTTTTCCTCACAACTGTATCACCTTTTCATCCATTTTATAATAGTTGCAGCTTATTATATTTAATTTTTTTTCAAGTAGATGTTATATTCCAGCTGTTTTATATCTTTTTTTTTTCTGAAAATTCCTTCAGCAGAATTAAGGAAATTCTGCAATAAAGCTCACAGGGAACCACTTCGAAGTTAGTAGTTAAAGATACTAAAACAGTTGCAGCTTAGACCCTGTACTCAGAGAATCCCACTGATTTATTGCACTGCAGTTTTTAAATGGATAGTCCACGATGTCCCACATTATCCCAAATATCCCAAATATGTTCATTTGGACAAAACTTCCCTTGAATTTAACATTTCCTATAAATATTGTTATACATTGTTTTCTAAGGCTAGTGTTTATCCCCATAGCTTGAGAATGCTTCTAAAGAACTTTTGATTTTTTTCTCTTAAAATATCAAAAATTCCATTTTCAATCACCAGGAAAGACACTTACAGATGCTCCCACAAAAGATTAATTCTTCCTTGCGCATGTCAGTCATTCCCTTCGAACCCAGCACATGTACATTGGATGCTCAGTGTGACTATGCACATAGAGCCTCCACAGCAATTAATAGCACTTAATTAGAGATCCGCATCTTGAAATTTCAAAGTAAATGGTGAAGGTCTAGGCTCTAGGAGCCTGGGGAGCCCTGCAGCCCTTATTGCAGCAAACCACCCTGCACTTATCACATTTCTAGTGCAAACCACAAGCTCGGATGCAGCACTGGGGAAACCCAGTTAGAGCGAGCGTCTTCGCAGAGCTGCGTCCTGCCTCCGGGACGGCGTCTGCTGGGTCACCCGCGTGTCAGTGCGCGCTGCTCCGCTGGGACGTCGGCACAGGCTGCACCCCAGCAAACGACACGTGCAAAAATTGGCTGCAGCAGCAGCTGTCGGAGAGGGAAAACCAGCGCAGAGGAAAGAAAAAGGTAGCAGAACACCACGCAAGAACAAGACAAGAATGACAGACAGATATCAAAAGTGACAGTTTTAAATGGCTTCACATATAAAGAGACTTCTTCAGCAGCAGTTTGCAGTCTCCTCAGACATTCTGCCTGTTTTGCAGGCAAAAAAGAACAAAACACACAGAACACTGAAAATTTTTCAGCAGTTATGAGTAAGAGGCCTGTATTGATTTCTGTGCCACAACTACTGCTCTAACGGACCGTATTTAGCAAATAGTAAATACCCTTGACAAGTTTTTTTTTTTTTTAATGGGAGATAAAGATTATATACAGACTTGCCCTTTGCATTTTATTTTTTTCCAATGAAACGACGATTTACATAAATTTCATTATAACTCTTCATTGCAACAGTTATATGTCACTCCAACACATGCAGTAGTCAGATATTTGAAGTAATTCTCAGATAGATGAAGGAAAAATGCAATCTTATTCCAATAACTTGTGAAGTTTATTGGTATAATTCTTGTAATTGACTCCTACTTATCACACATGGACCTCAAACCCAAATGTAAACTGACATTCCCTTCAGCTAAGTATGTAGTGCAAATCACTGACATCACTCCATATAAACATCATAATTTAGGATACACACACCAGTTAAGCTAATGGGATTAAGGAAACTATCTTTAACCCTTCAAAGACTCTTGTGCTTTGCCAATCTGTCTCTCTTCAGTGTGCCAAATGGCACAGCTCCCAAATGCAATTTGTCATGTACCTGAAAAGATCCCACAGAAACAAACAGGAAAACCTAAGCAAGCAAAATGCAAAAGTTTGTTATCATAAAGGTTCGTTATAATGCCATTCACAGACCATCAAAATTATGCAGTGAAGATCAAGATGAATTTTCTCCAGAACCAAGGCAGGGGGAGACTGGCATAATTTGCATCACACACCAAATTTCTGGAACCTACTCCTCACCATGGGCATGGGGTTGCTGCTGTTGAGGGAATGTGAGAGTTTTGCCCGTTTGCGAACAAAGACAAAGGAGACATTTCTGAGCTGATGTCTGAGGAGCAAGAGTGGAACGGAGGAGTTCTGTACCCACCTCGGAGATCAGATGAAAAACAGTCTGAATTAGTAGATTTTGTGAAGGACTGTAAGTGGTATTGTAGTGAAGGGAAGAATACTGAATGGGTGTTGCCCTGAGCCCAGGTGAAATCAAACAGAAGGAAACAAATAAATCATAGTCCCTTGCAAACATGCTTGTGTAAATAAGACGTGTAGAGCAGCGGTAACTGAAAAGCGAATTTGACTCATTTGGGCCTTCCTTTTTTCAGTCAAATTTATAAGATTGGTGGTATTAACACACCCAGAAATGCCCTGTTTTTCTAGTCATTTAGCATAAAACCTGTAATTTGTCACATTTTATGTTGTTTCTGCTTCTACATGGTGAATCAACTTAATTATTAAATATAAAAAACTAGTAATGTAAATGTATCTTTTGTTAGCAACCAATTATAAACTGTGTTTTCATTCTTCCATACATATTGCCTACCAACTGGTATAAACACTCAGATTAAATCAAACGATGTCTTTCCTCCAAAATAAAAAAGCAGTTCAGGTAATCCATCCCAAAATGGTGTGGTCCCTCCCCAAATCTCCTTGACACTTCACTATCCCAGTTCTGTTCCAAAACTTTAACTGATATTGAGAAGCTGCAGGATCTTCTTCCGAGCTAAGACTGATACTAGTTTCTCTTTTATCACTTTGGTTTACTACTATTGTAGCCTTCCTTCGTGGTTTTCTCCTGCCTGGAAATTACAAGATGTAAACTAAATATAAAGTAGGTTCTTCCCTTGAACTTTTAAAGAGATTCATCATATTTGTCATAATGCAGAGCATCAGAAAATCATATGATTCAAATATTCTCCTTTTGTTTCGGATTTCTTTGACTCTAGATCAAAGGAAAGCTTTCTACTGGTCCATCCTGCTTCCCATAGTTTCATTTCCTTGCACACGTGCAGTGCATACATATATTAAGAAAAAGCTATGAGCAAATTTTGCTGTTCACAAACTGTTGCCTCATTCTCACCTTTGTTGGTATCAGCAACTATTTCACCCTACATAAATATACTCTGCATGATTACATAGACGTGGCTCGTTCTCTCTAAATCTCTTCAGCAATCTCCACTCAAGGGAGATTACATGACTTTCTCAGCCCTCTAAGGAGCTTCAGCACAGAACTCTGCCTAATCTTGTCTCATTAGAAAGCTTATGCTCTGTTCTGGTGATAGGATTTATCATGTACAAGATTTCAACATGTGAGTGTCTCATGATATTTTCTTTCTTTAAATTTTCAAGGTGAAGATCCTTTTACTGCCTGCATCATTAAATACAAGAACAAACACTTACAATTGCCTACGTGTTCATGCAGCTGATAAAAAGAATGATTTTATTTTTGATAATAAACTCCATTGACCCACAGGCTCAACAACAGAATTTTCAAATACCATTATTTGCTAATTTGTATGAGGAGTGTTTGATAATTGCAAATATAAATAGAAAGGTAATCTATTCCTCAACAGTATTTCCAAGAAATAAGGTATTTAGCGGATGTGATACTAACTTTGTCTGCAAGCATTTCTGAATAATGCCGTTTTCTTAGCTTACAGAATAAGTGTAGTGAACATAGTGCAATATATAGCAAGATTTATATTAGAAATATATCCAATTAAGTCTATATACTAAGTCTAACACTACAAAGAACTGAGAAAAAATTTTCTGCCACATTTCTACAGCTGCTATTCAAAATATGCGAAGATGTCTAATAGCTTAACTGAATAAATATCTGGTTAAGAGAGCACGTAAATCTTCAGTGGGGTTGAGCCCAAGGCCATACCCATCGTCAACAGGCGCAGCCTCATTCTAGATGGCTCCTTAGGGTCCCAGTGGCAGCACTGGTCCTAACGGAGCTTCACTCACTCGGGCTAACGTGAGCAGAATTGGAGCAGAACTTACCAGGCTGACAAAGTTAGTAGTAAAAGACATTAGCCTGCCATGGTATTTACACGGGGTTCAGAAAATATCATCAGTGGGAATTTGGGGTAATCAGGGAGGGCACCTAAACTTCCGGATTGAAAATGGACTCATTAATTTCAGAGGGTTAAAACCAAATCAATATTCAGGGAAATATAATTCTAATCATTCAACATTGTTTATATTTCAGGACCCATTTTTTGGTTTTCCCAGCCTCTACCTGGAAGTGTTTCTTATCTTAGTCTTAATTATTTCCTTAACTACCCTGCTGTAATTGCTGTAAGAATTTTGCAATGGAGACAAAATAGTTTTTTATATTTGTGTACAGCACTTAGGACAGCATGGAAGAGTAGGCATGTAGGAAGCAACTTTGTCACAAAACCAGTATATAACAACTGCAAAAGAAACTTTAAATGAAGTGTTTAAGGTGAAGTGTTGTAGATGATGTTACTTCTTTCTCACTTGTGGGTCCTATCTCAGAGAAGAGATAGTAACAGAAGGAAGAGATTCTGCTTTTAGCTTATATTTGAAAAATCATACTTTCTTGAATACAATGTTAATGGCTTTGAGAATAAAATGGCCTTTTTTTTTTCTTTTTAGAAGGTGGAACAGAAGAATCACTGTTTAACAGCAGAAAAAAAATTATCCTTTCAAAGAACTGCTGGGAGTCTCTGCCTCAGACAGCTGCACATCAGAATTATTCTTCTAACAATTGGCAGACAATCTTTTTATTAACAAAGAAGTTCTTCCAAAATTCCTTTGCGTTATTCCTAGTATAAATCCTACTAAAATAACTACAGCAAAATTGCATTACTGATAAAGACAAACACTCAAAACACTGCAAATGTCAGAACTTTCTTAGCCAAGGCACTTAGACATTACCAGGGTTGGCGGTGGACAGAAAAAATGAAAAGGTCTAATATTTTGAACAAATAATCGAATGCAATCTTCTTATGAGACCAGATTCATTTTAATTTAATTTTAATTGAATGTAATTTTGTAATTCAATATAATCTTCAGCCACACCCTACTGTTTTATAATATTATGCATATTCCTAATATTATGAAACAATCTGGAGAGGCAAAAGACAAACAGAAGGCTCTAAAGTGAGATCCCAAGAGTTAGCTTCTTGGGGGAAAAAAATAAGTTGTGTCACTAGTGACATCTGTTTTCTCACATTTGCAAGCATCACCAAGAAGGTGGTAAAAGCAGGGGCGAGTTGATGGAATAAAAGTAAGGAAAGAGGGATACAAGAAGTGGGAAGGAGTCATTGTAAAGTACATTCCAAAAAGCTCAAGGCTTCACAAAAATACGAGATGATGAAAGAAACTATTATGGTTGGACTGCTTAAGTAGTTTGTTCTCCCAAATTTAAGGAGGATTGTTTAAGGACCATTTTAAATGAAGAACTGCAAGCATTCTTATAGGAAATAATAATGGAATTAACTAGGACTGCAACTGAAACAGGGTCAATATGAACAGATTTTACTTTTGGTCCAGAGGATAAATAAACGGATTCAGTGGAGATGGGGAATGCTGGAGCATTTGAAGGACTTGATGCTTCAAAAATACCACTAATACATGATCTTGGGGGAGTGAGAGCAGAGATAAAAAACATCAGAACCTTAATTTCTGAAGCATTTATTAGCAAAAAAATCTTCATACTATGCTAACCAACAAAAGCAATATGGATCAAAGATAAGAAGCTGTATATAACTAGAATAGTTATACACAAAGAGAGTGTATATACTTAGGGTTCTCTTATGAAATATGGAAATATCAAGTGATTTGTCCATCATTGCAAGCAAAATCCTTTTTATAAATTCGTGGGAATGAAACGGAGGTCTCAACTATCACTTTTATACTTCCATCACAATATTACATAATAAACTAGGCTGGGTCAGGTTGGTCAGCATTTGAATTAGAGAATTGCCCAGAATATATCAGCTGCAAAAACACTTTTTTAATTTCCTTTGGCATGCCTGTTCCATCTGCACTTAAAGCAAATCTTATCATTAAGAACTGAGTGACACCATCTTCTTGTGATTTTACCAAAGTATACCTTGAGTAATTAAATTATTTTTACCCACATTCTTCCTGCAGTTTTCACTGTATGCTATAATTGTCTTTATTCTTGTATTAAAGGTACCTGAGGAGCATTGCTTCATTTGATTACATTGTTCCATTTCATCCCAAAGAGGACCACATTCATTGCTGTTGAACTGATTCTTGTATTTCAGTGACAAGAAAAAGTATTTTCTGCTTTAAAGGTATCGAATAAAAGTAAGATACCTCTGTACCTCTCAACTGCCATTGACTGACAGATTTAATTACTGGAAAGCAAACCACAGAGTAAATTGTTATCGTAACAACACATAGAATGCTCCTGCAATTAAGGACTGACTTTCTGTTTTAAACTCTACTATGCAGTTTGTAATATTCCAATAGTCTAAAATACCCTTATGAACAAGATGCTATTAGTACAGATAGGATATGTATATTTTTTTCTTTTCTAAGACCAGTGTATAGATTTCTGCTTTTTCCTACTGAATTGGAAATAACCTTCTCCTGTTTTGAACATACATGTAAGAGGTAACATTTTCAAGCAGTTAATAGATGGAGCCATTTCACTATATTAAAAAATGATACAGCATTTGTATTTTTGGAAATTGTTACTGAGCATGCAGCATAATTACTTTTCATAACCTCATTTCTTTTGACACTGATTCCATCATTTATCTACATGGGATTTTGTTTCCCAACCCACAATCACAACCATGTCTGTGCAAGTGTCCTGGGATGATACTACAGTAACAGAAGAAAAAACCCTGTCTTTATTTCATAGGGCCTTTCATGCCAAAATCAGCTCAAAGCACTGTAAAATATTCTTAGGCACAGAAATTTGTTTCCCACATTAAAATACAGTATTTAAAATACTTGGTTTTAGATGTATTGATGGAACTAATATTTTAAATATACAGGGGCTGAAAGTGATCAAAATTTATGGTGAAAATTCACTGGTTTTGCATCAGCTGCGGACACATGTGTCAGACATGCCAACAGAACACAGAGAACTTAGGAAGTCAAATCATTTCTTCCTCTCAGTTCACAGCCTTGTAGCCTTCTCTTCTCCAGTCATACCTTTTCTATTAGAGTAGCCGAAATAATTTTTATAAAGACGAACCATAAAATGTTGGAATAATACTTTTAAATAAAGCATAGCATCAGTTAAGCATTAGTAATGGAATTTTAACAGCATTAGGAAAAAAAAACAAAAAACAACACATATTAAATACCATATCATCTGACTCAGGCATTTTCTAAAGTATAGCTTTCCTTCTCACACTCTTTATATGAGACCATGACAATTTCTTATATCCAACAGTCATAATGGAAAGGAAAAAGAACAAAAATTCTGAGCAGGACAGGTGCCAGTAATAAAACTCCCGTTCTGTAGAAATAAAGGGTAGACAGCAGCTGTTTCTATGGTAATAAGTAAAAAGTAGAAGAATATGACATGAGTGTACCATCTAATATTTTCTTCGGCAAATACAAAGGAACTGAGTTGCCACGTAATTCTCTAGAAAATGTTTTTTCCTCTATATGCATCCTGTACCATTGTGAAAAGTAAATTGCAAAGTAAGTTAAACTCAGTTAGTCACTTGTTTCAAATATCACCATAAGAACAAAAGGATGTGTATCAAATATCCAAATAAATAAATTTATACTAGTTTGGATTTCCTTTTATTTTAACCCTTCCTCAGAAAAGGTTAAGGAGAAGAAATAAAAATCACTTTTTCCAAGTACATGATTTTCATTTCAAGAGATGAACCCAAAACTCATTGTCTTTCCCAGTATCACACACATATGAAGCTTGTTTTACACTACATAAGAACAATTCCAAGCCTGCCTAGACTCTATCCCTTAAACCAGCAGAGCTACAGCCCCACTCTTACAACATCTGAAATGTATCTCATGAATAATAAATATAACGTGAAGGCAGAAGTTATCAAAAGCAAATCCATTAATCACAGACAAACTTCAATAGCAAACTCTATAATTCTATTATTCTATGAAACTTCTTACTGTTTTCAGTTGGAGAAGGACTTCTATCTTCTATAAATTGCTGCAGTCTGTGGAAGAAAGAATCAAAATGTTAAGAGGGAATAAAATTTATTATTTGCTAATATGCATAGTGTTAACTGGCAAAGAGCTTCTTGACTGCAGGGCTGTTCTTTAAGTTTAATTTAATATAGTTTGATATGTTAAATGTAGCACCACAGCCAGTGATTAAGGCCAGCCTCAAGACAAGCACAGCAATGGCCACAGATCAGATTGTGATGCTCTGCAGCTGATGCTTAATGCAGACTCATTAGAAATAAATGATTTCAAGACAGGTATAATCTAAAGGGTTTTATACCAAAGACTAGATCAAATTATTACTATCTGAGAAAGAATTCTGGTTTTAATATTCCTTATATTACTTTGGGTCTATATAGGTTGCTGTAATTATATTCATATATGAACAAATCCCATTAGCTCTGGGATGCAATGAATTATTACAAATCACGTCAGTCATCAATGTCTCATTAGAGGTGGAATTTGAATATTTTCTTTCTTGCAAACTTACATTCCATCAGAATGCACATCTTCTATGTATAAAATCACAATGCAAAGCTTTGCCTGCATTAATAAAGGATAATCATTCACATGAAAACTAAGCACGCACTTTGCCACTACTCCACCACCTTTTCACAGCTGACTTTACTCTGTAAAATAGATATAAAAATCTAAGAATCATAAAGGATTGAAAGGAAACTCATTTAAACTTTTCTCTTGCCCAAAACAAAGTCTAAACTATTCACAACACTTGTCCTTAAACCTCCAGTGACAGAGATGCTACAGTCTGCCTGGGTCATCTATTCCAGCATTGAATCAGTCAGTATCCTGGCTGTTAAAATGCTGGATTTCTCTTTAACATTTAATCTAAATCTCCTTGCTGGAAGAGGGGCTGTTGTTCTCTGTCCCATTCATCCACTGCTCTTTCCTGTGCAATTTTCAGATGCACTTTGTGTATTTGAACACAGTCAGCTAGAAGAGCTTCCCAAAACCTCGCTTCTTTTGCCTAAACAGCCACATTTACTCCAAGTTGTCAAGCAGGTCCTGTTTCCTAGGCAGATATTCTCATGGATCCCTTGTAGGCTTTTCCTGGTTGTCCACAACTTTCCTGAGACAGGGCAATCGAAACTGAACAAAATTCTCCAGTTTAAGCATTATCATTTTCAAATACAGTGGATGTGTTAGTTCATACATCTTAATAATGATACTCCTATTTAGGCATCTAGATACTGTACTTGATCCTTGGACAGCAGTGTGACACTGTTGACATGTACTCAGAATAGCAAGTAGATTCCATCAGAATCCACCCTAGCAGTATTGTATTTACCAAGCCCATTGTTAGTCTTCCTAGGAACTACCAAAGTTCAGCTGAAAAATAATCTCATCTGCCTGATATCCTTGGACTGAAGATCTGTATTTTACCAACCATGAAAACACCTTTTATTTTTTCCTTTCATTATCACTAAGAACTTAAATGAGGTTTATCTGCTGACACATTCTGCCTCTCAAAGCAAGGATGTATCTTATTCCTCTTCTGTGCTTCCTAATAGAGTTGCCTATTCCATATTCAGATTTTAACCATGAGACTTATCCAATGAAGTGTGCCTGTTGGGCCAAACAGATCACAGCCTTGATTAGGTAGAAGACTTGAGCTTCTCCTCTTTATTTTGACACTTTTTGTGCAAGTCTATCTTAGTAAAGGAAATTACTTAATGTGGTAGTTTGTAAACAACTTAGTTCTAGTCTGAGTTTGCATTTTGAATTTAATTAATATCAGCAGTTAGATTTTATCTGCTAAATTTGTTTTTGGTGCATAAACAGATGCTTTACTGCTTAGGCTTCCAAATAGTGCAAGATGTTGGCAGGTTAGAACCTTTAACCCTAAGACAAATCATCCACAGAAACATTTTTAATAACATAAATGGTCATAGAATGACTTAATAATATAAAAGGTTCACAGAATGTTTTTGGAACGCAAATCTTGGATGCAAATTCTTTGAACAACTCAGCAATGCCAGATATCAAGCTAAGGAAATGTCATTGTTAGTCTAGCACCAAGCACATATCTCCTTGCAATAGCACAGCTATAGCACCAGGGTGCTATTATCTTAGGGGAAAAAAAAAAAAAAAAAAAACTTTCTGAGGCTGTTTTACAGACCTGTAATTCTGAAATATATCTGTGTCAATTAATGGACTGTCTGGTACAATTTTGAAAGTCTCCTTATGCTTTCATTTAATTTCCCTTAAGATCATTTATAGCCTAACAAGAAAACCTTTTAAGCCTACAGTCTCTTATTGAGAATTCCTGTAATTACTGCTACAGTAAGATATTTAACTTATTAATATAAATTAGGTGTGTCTTTTGTGGAATGTGCACTTTAAAAATAAATACATTAAAACTATTCAAATTATATCTTCTTTAATGTACACTTGTACATTAAACACATGTACATGTATACACATGTACATCTTGTACATTTTCTGAGATAATGTTATTTGATAACAGTTGTAGAATATGTATGTTATGTTTGAAGCAATAGTTCCTGAGACTCCCAAGGCAGTTTAGGAAAGTGAAATTATTGTATAAGTGTGAGCAAGAAATTTGTCGAACATATACTTTCAATCCATAAGACTCTCTAGCAGGATATGCACTTAGTCAGTGAAATAGAAAATAATGCAGTATTTTTATGCAGTTCTTACTATTTTCTATGATACTTTCAGGAGGCATCTACTCTAAATTGTATTAGCAAAAACAGAGTAGTTTACTAGTCAATTTACTAGTCAATTTACTAGTTTACATAAAGAGCAAGTTACCTTGAAAAGAAAATAAAATCTTGTAGCAAACAGTAAAGAAACAGTTCCCCCTGCCCCTTGCCAACCTGTCCCAGGTTTTAATAATATAATGAAGTCTGTAGAAATAAGATTCCTCTGATACAGTATTTCTAACATCAATAAGTAACTTCTCCAAATTAAAAGTAATAGCTTGCTAAATACATTTGTTTTTCTTTTGCTATCACCCCCCTCACACACACGCACATTTTCAACAGAAAAACAAAAGACTTTTTTCCCTCCACCCCATAGATGTGGATCTTCTCACAATGAAACGTAAAAGATGAGGTAAAAGCATAGGGTGAAGAGTGAAGTTTGGTTTTTGAAGGGAAATAATGTATCACAAATCTTTTGGACCACTTTATACCTCTGCTGTTACTTTTTCCATTACAAACAGTATTTTGAGACCCCCAGTATCCCTCATTTACCACACACAGAATACTCCTATTTCCATTCTTACATTAAGCAGAACATAATTTCAAAAGCCTGTGAAATCCTGGCAAAATCCAAATTTGGCTGTGACTGACATATAATTAAAAGATGGAGAAAAAAAAAAAAAAAAAAAGCAAGTCTTTGCTACCTTGACTGCTTTTGTAATGCTGTTGCTTTACCACCCTGCTAACTTTGCTGCTATCATAAGCCACCACACCTCTTTCCTCTATTAAACTCTTCCTCACATCTGGAAATCTGAAATTTAAAAATGTAGTTCCAAAAATCCTTTATTTCAGTAATGAGAATGTGGAACATTAATTCTATCTGTATCTAAAATCTGAGGAATCCAGCTACCTCCTGAAACATCAAATCCCAGACTACGGAATATTTTAAAAATAAAGACAGCAACTTTGGACTAGAAACAGAAATGTCTGTGGGAACCAAGTAAGGCATTAGAAGAATGTGCTAAAAATACATGTGTTCCCAGAGTAAGAAGGTGGACAGGACCATTCTGCAGGAGTTGATGTCTAACTACTCGTATAAATCAAGAGGGGAAACGAAAGCACAGGTGGAAATACCAGCATATATATCCTAGAGACTTAAGGAAATGTATGCGTGGGCTGTTTCCTTTTTTTCTCTTTCTGATAGTGGATGCTGCACACTGTAGGCAGGAGGTTGATGTCACTGCCGTGTCGTCTGTCCCTGCTCGGGGCTATGACATAGAAAAATGTTTAAATGTTTCCCTGTGAAGACGAGACAATAACTGTCAATATTGTGAAGAGAGCATTTTGATAACCATAACAGATGAGGTAATACAGGATGCAGGATAACATCAAGGTACCTCTCAATGAAGTCAAAGGGAAGGCCTGAGCTGGCAAAGTGAATAGACAGGACGCATTGGTATCTGAGGTCAGCAGCCAATCTGATGGGTAACAATATAACCCCTACTGACAACTCTCTGCTTTCCTAAAAGAGCACTTTCTGCCTATTTCTAGTAGCTACATCTTGTACCAGGACATTTCAAACAACTGGTAAGCTTTCAGAAAATAAAACTGGATGCTGACAAGGAAAATCGCAAAGCCCAATTTAAGTTTTTCAATATAGGCAGTGAATCTATTCCTTGATTAGTTATGTGCTTTAAGCAACTCAGTCTCTGCAAAACTTAAATTTATTAATAATTATTTTAAAATCTGTTTTTCCATATTATTTACAGAAAACATTAATGGTAACAGTAGTAATTCTCTGCAAGGGTACCTAATCCTGGAATGATAAGACCCTCATACTTTAATATTAGACCTTAATAATTAGCACTTCAGAAAATCAGAGAAAGGGGCAGGAGGATTTCAGGAGGGCAGAAACTGCAGTGCAGTAAGTCTCCTGTATGCAGCTCACACTGATGACTGCTAAGGCGAAGGGCATTTTTGACAGTTTGCTGTAAGGAAGGTGATGTTGCATACATGAAAATAAAGCACGAAACTTCAGATGGTTACTGATTACTTTCCATATGATTGCACAGCTCTGTAGCATCCGCTTGCCTCATATTTAAACTCTGTATTGTTTTCCTCGCAAATGTCTGTCTTCTAAATATATTCATAGTTGCACTTTCTGCTGCTGTCTTGACATGTCTAAATCCCTGTATGATGAGCAGTTCCAGACACTGCTCCCTGTAATACAACTAAAGTCTTTGACACAATTGTTCATACCATATGTATTGATAGATAGGTTGAGTTAGGTCATTCTTCTCGAGTTAGACAAAAGATTATGACTGATGCATTTCAGACTGTCAACTTTCTAAAATATATCTTCCTCCTAAAGTGCCTGAATAAGTTTTGTATATCAGTATGTAGTATCACCACAAATGTTTACACGTTAATTATTCAAATATCTCCTCTTGAGCACATTCATCCTTCTTTTCAATCTTATCAGACTTCCTACAAAAACAGTATTGTCTGAAAAATGCTTTAGTTGTCCAGTTACGTCTAAAAGACTGTACAAAGGAGACTGCATATTGTTTTTTGCGAGCCCACAGGGGATTAACCTGTTGCCCTTCAAATAGGGAAGCCAGAGCTTTTCCAATGCCTCCATCTAGTGGGGAGGAAACAGGGAGAGTGAGATGGGCTGGCAACAGGTTGTGAAGTTCTGCTCGTGCTGCTCTTAGCAACACAGGCAGTTCTGGTTACTTTCCTCAGAAATCCACATAATGTACAAGAATTTCACAGGTGTGGAAGTAGCTTCTTCAAGGAATGCTCTAATTTACAGATTTCAAATTACCTGCTTTATCAGAATCCTATAGCCTGAAGAAAAATTAACTCTCAGATTGAAGACTGAACATGGATCAGAAAGGTTCAAAAAAGAGGAATCCAAAACTAACAACAACATAAAAACAGCCCAACACAGCTCTTCATACACCACCTTTCTTAGTTTTCTATCATTTCAGAATGAAACAACTGCAATCTTTCCGAATGCCACAACTTCTGGGCTTAGAGAGTAGAAGTTAGACACTGCTGCCAAACTGATCCTGAGAGTAAATGTCCACTGTAAATAATGTGTTCATTATAAGCCAACAAGCCACAAAGTTGGCAGGACTATTTTAAGGAAATAAAACAACTGGACATAATTTTCTCAATCCCTGAAATAAGGACAAGTGAATTTGGAAAAATATCTTTTTAAGCAAAAAAGCAAAGCATAAATGAAGGCTGCTAGCACATCTTTCCCCCTCTTCCATCTTAGACTAGTGATCCTACCAAAATAGAAGAGGAAAAATTCCAAGACAAATTTTTTATCAAGTGGAATAAGATTTAGTAGCCTTATTGGCTTGTTCAGAGCCAAGAACCTCAGAGGGACATGGTAGTTACTCCAGAAAGAAAAGAAAACTGTGCCTAAGTATTTTAGTGGATATGCTTCTGAACCAAGGTTAAATTATTAAAGGATGTCATTTCTTTCTTCATGCGTCATTATACAGTTAAGGTTTTTTGTGACTTATCTACGTATTTCCATGTCTAAATATCAACTTTTTGCAAACATAATTCCAATTATTAATTTCTTAGACAGACGCTGATAGATGCCATTAGAAACATTCAATTTAAGGCATTGTTTAAAAAAAAAAAAAAGATTCAGTTAGCCTTAGACATGAAAGTCAAAGTGCCTTCTACAGGGAAAGCCTTATGGCTGTACTGAAAAGATGAAGACAGAATTCAGAGAAATAAAGGTTTTATGTTATCTCCTTGCTTGTTTGCCTGCTTTTTTACTAAAAGAAAAACAAATTGAGGATTTCAACAAAAATAAAACAAACAAAAAGAACAGTCACAGACATCTGTGGGGTTGTACTACAAGAGAAAAGTTTCTGAAAACTAACTGAAGATCAGGAGGTCACAGACTCAGCCACAACTCCTCAAGTTTCTGCTGCTTCTTCATATGAAAAGGAAAGCTTTACATTCCACTGAAAAAGAAAAAATAAAATCCACCCTTATTCACCCCCCCTTTTATTTATTTGTTTATTTTTAAGTTGCGCAAGTTCTCTCAGCAAAAGCAGATACTTCTCATACACGTTGGAATAGATAGTCTTGCAATTTATTGCTATTTTGCACAAGGATTTCCTTCTCTTTTTACTTCAAGGGTTGTGGTTGCAGTTGTAAATGATGTGTTCTTTCTAGATTAAAAAAATAAGACTAATCTTGAAACATAAACCAAATGTGCAAAACATTTTTCATACCAGAAGTCATGCAGCTATAATAAATTTAAATATTTCAATGCCTAGTTTACTATGTGATATGAGTATTTATGAACTGTAAGGCACTTGTACAAGTAGTTCAAGCACAGCCATTCATACAGTCATAAAGACCTCTGGCAAAACCTTGCCCTGTAATAATCCAGCAGACATGAAATTCTACCAGAAATGGATCCCACAACCTAATCTAAACAATTAAAAATCATCAATTCTCTTCCGCATCTACCTTAAGCTATATATCTCTCTTTATTCCTAGAAAAGGGAATAGCTCATGCTGTACAGTTCAGCATGGAACTGTACAGCATGGGAATCAGGAGGAAGGAAAAAAAAAAAAAAAAAAAAAAAAAGGTGGTCCAAAAAAGGAGCCCTGACCTGGCAAAGAGATCAGAAAAGGAAAATAATGAAAGAAAGACATTTAATTGCAGCCAGTGAGATCAGGAAAAGCTTCAGAGAGTCCTTGTTTTCAAAAACAACCTGATGAAGGAAAATGTGCTTTCTAGTTTTCAGTACATCCATGAGACTGAAGTAACTGAATACAGAGGAGTCAACAGGATGTTTTTTGTTTGCTAAGATATATTAAAAAAAATAAAGTTTTATTTAGAATAACAAGTTTCTTGAGAGATGAAAAGTTGAAGGAAAGCAGGAATAGGGAGATGAAAGAATAGCAGAAGAAACAGAGAATTGATCCAAATGACCCTTCACAGCACAGTATTTTGAAGTGTAAGCACAAATCTACCTTTTTTTTTTTTCTGATAGAAATTTTAATTGGAAAATAGTGTAACTGAAGATCCATGTCATTTTACTAGGGACACTTGAGCTCTTAAGCTGAGAGCTGCAGGTTAGGGGACGAGGCCTCAGGCGGGGGGATTCCCAGGGCTCCAGGTGCAGGAAGAGCAAGGGGAAACAACACCATGCCAGGAAAGCTGATTTAACCCGTGGAGATGGGACTCTCCTTGGAGGGGGACACTGAGGGCCAGGTATGCTCGGAATGGGCCACCAGAGCCCACCTGGGTCCAGCAAGCCAAGGACGGGCAAGTTCTAGGAAGTTCTACAAGAGACCTGAGAACTTCAAACCGCGACGCTGCTGTACAACACCTGAAGCGGCCGGGGGTCTGGGACGACGCGCTGGGCACGGTACCTGGCGGCCCTTAAACCCGCCGCTCGGCGCGAGGCCCGCGGCCCCCTCCTCGC
>VZSV01000003.1:3721691-3740343 GCA_013398735.1 Nothocercus julius
TAATTTATAGATATGGTTAAACAATGCACTTCAATTTTTATTTAATCAATAAAATGACATCTATAACCCACAGAAATTTAGAATTTCATGAGTGGGCTCATTTTGTGATTATAGTGCAGTTAGTTTTTGGTATTTCAGTAATTAACTGATACTGAAACAAAGCATGAAGTAATAGTTCTCATTAGTGAATATACAAGTTTAGCATTCATCCTCTCTGAGTTTTTGCTAGTCACTTTTTTTTGAAAAATATTTTTAAAGTGCCTTTCAATTTTTTTGCTGTGTATCTTTTTCCTTTTTTTTTTTTTTTTTAAATTGTCAACTTCATTATCTGCTTGCCTTTATAAGAGCCTAACTTGTATACCTGGTGTAATTTGAATATGCTTTCTGGAAAGGCCATGTGAATAATTCAATGCCTGAAGTTGGAAACAGGTTTAACAAAAACAAAACAAGCCACTCTTACACTGAGATTTAGACTTCTGCACTTCTTTGATGTTAGTTTTAACAACCTTCTTTTTTTTTAGCTTAATCCTTAAACAGATTTTTAGCTTGGCCATATAATTGGCATTGGAAAAAACACTTCATGAAGGACATCCCTGTGAAGAAAAAATCTTGTTCTGGTTAGCTTTTGTTCTGGTTAGCTTTGGAGTGTTGCCAGAGAAGGTGGATGAGCTGGGAATACAGCTGTATTTCTCTGGTTCATGTGTTAAAATGGACTGGCAAATTGTAGCTGTGCAACAATGTGAAGTAAATAAGGCGGAAGAGCCACTTGCCCCTTTTCTTGCCTTGCAAAATATGAATTCTCCTGCTTTATTTTACAGCAGTGCAGTGCTTGTGGATTTTTTTTTCTTTTTCTTTTTAATAAATGATTTAGGCACATAATACTGTCATTGACTTTCAAAGTGTTTTACTGAAACGGATCTTGGGGAATATTTTGGCTGATTGGAGGATGTTAACAGGGTTGGAACAATTTATATGTTTTAGTACAACAGAACAGATAACTTTTGTTTCATTTTGCCTATTATTTCTTGAACTTTTGAGAAAATATGGATTAGTATATATGTATTTGTTGGCTTGTTTGATTAGCTGAATTTAGTTGCAGGGATAGTGTGTTTGACTCATAAAACTAATGTGAACTTTCAGTTTGTATGATGTGTTGTCCAGTTTTCAAAGACTCTTTATTTGAAATTCAAAAGAATATATGCCGTCTCTCATCATATTTCTGGAAAAGTTATGTCAGTCAAAATACTTAGACTGTTGTCTGATATCACAGTGATATTTATGGAAAAAAAACATATCCAAGTGGCTAAAACTTAGGTTAAAAGGTTGTTTATAAAGAGAACCAAAGTGTTTTGTTTCAGAGATATTCTGGTGATATAAAGCTGATGCAACTGAAATTTATTATTTGAAAATGAAGTCTGTTTAAATGGAAGCATTTTCTAAGTGATGTCCACTTTCACAAATGAGTTTTCAGTGAAGAATTACAATTAAAAATTTCTTATTAACCTTAATGGAAGTATCTAGAGAGAGCTATTGGCATTAATCCTTTCTTGGTAGGCCTTAGTGGCAAAAAAAAAATGGGCCTTTCCAGTGGCTCTTCCCTATACTTTACTTTGAAAGACATTATATGTTGTGATCTAAATAATATCCTTAAACTTGTAGCTATTAAGTGTTTTGTCTTTTCTACATGTATGAGATAGTAGCTGCATGTGTTTCTTGCTTTCCTTGTTATTTTCTAGATCCTATCACAGTTCCTTTAAGAGAACCTTAGCCAGCTTTGATCTTGGGAATTATCTTAAGTTTTGCACAGTAGGCAGGCATACTAAAAAGTGCAGGAGATAACTAGGACTTCGGAGTTGTCTTGGTGCTAATGTGGATTTTTTGGGGATATTCCTTTACCAAACAAAAATTCCCGCAGTTTCAGATACGGATTTGTCGAAGACAAGATTGAGAGCGTTGATCCGCCTATGGTTCAGTTGCCTGTCACCTTATCCATAACCTTGCCTACTGTGTAGTCTTTTTTTGGTCAGATTCATAGGGCAGGAGTCACACAGTTGTGCAGGTTCCCATCAACAAGACTCCTGCTTCTAACTGATCTTAAATTAAGCTTAAAAAAAAAAAAAAATACATGTGAAGATTTTTCCCCAAGTAGAGGAATTACGGCAGTCAGTGAACTATGGCTTTATAACTAGATTTTCACATTTCTTATTAGTGTAAAAATTGTCAGTTTTGTTGCACAAGTTTCAGTAAGACTTATTCTTACCAGTCTTCATGTTTAATCATTCCCCCCACCTCCCTTATTGAACAGCGTCTTTGTTTGGGCAGTTTGTTTACCTGAACGCTGATATTTTCTCTACCATATGTAGAACAGAAATTGTGAAAGTTATTATAGCAGTGTAAATCTAAATTAATGAACCCCCTTGTGAAATGGTTAATACACATGGTCATAATCTTCTGAATCTTTGAAACTGGAAAAATGAGGGAAAAAATGCTTTTATGTAGAAATTGATGAAGGAAACTTCTCTCCTTCAAGTTTGTTTACTTTCTGTGACGAGGCCCCTCCTTACACTTTAGTTTAATCTGTAAAGACAGTCTTTAAAATATACATGAAAAATAGTGGCAATTTATGATCGTGTTTCTACAAGCAATTTTTATATATTGTCTAAAAGAATCCATTCTGTTACCTGGTTTGTATGTTTTACCACTCCTGTTGTTTGGAGTTTAAGGTCATAAATGTAGGGAGTCTTTTAAAATCATAGTATCATATAGGTTGTAACATGTTTGTACTCATGGAGAACTCATGGAGATTGAAGTCTTCTAATATTTTCTAATTTTACAGCATTTCTTCTCTTAAGCATCATTCTGATAATGCTCCTCCTATTGCTCATACAGCTACAGCTGGAGTTTGCCTAAACTAACTACTGGGGAGGTGTTACCAGCCAGAAATATTCACAGTGAACTTGATAGCATTCATCCAGCTTGTGTTATCTGTTTGAATGTGAGTCTTTATATAATACAGAAAGAACTGACAAATGTGTAATTTGGAAAACACTGTAAGTATCAGGAAAAAATGTGGCAGACAGGTGAGCTGCAGCTCTAGTGAAGAAAAGCCCATGTTTTTTTTCTAAAAAAATATAGCCTTTCAGAATGTTTATTTTAGCATAATCTTATTTTCGTTTAGATCTGGTTTTCTAAAACTACGGAGAACGCGTCTGTGTGTGGGGAATGACATCTGATTTATTTTCCCTATAAGGATTTTTCTATCCAACTGAATGCATTAACCCACTAAGAGAGATGGTACAAATCTAGAACTAAATATTAACTGTAATCCAATAAAACTCATGTCTGTGCTTTATGTTACATGTGCAGCACAATTTCCTGGCTTTTCCTTTGATTGGGATAGGTGCAACACTGAAGAGCAGCTGTGTGGAAGAAAATAAAGTGGTGTAGAAGATGATATTATTACAAAGCAAAGAGGGAACCCCCAAACCTCATGTTTCTAACAGGTTATTAGCAGAGGGCTGTTAGTTATCATGCATAGCCTCTGCTTTAGGACTCGTGAGATTGGATAACTGATACTGGATTGTAAAGAAATACTTTTTTCTTCTGCCTGTTGCTTAAGAGACCTCAGTCATTTAGTGGCATTTAGTGGACTATGAGATACCCAAAATACATATTTTTAAGTTAACCTCCCGAATTGCAATGCGTTGTTACTAGGAAGTGGCATACAGCCTGAGGTCTTTAAAAAAGATTTTGTTTTTACAATCTGTTGATTAAGCTTTGCCATAACCATTCAGTTTCGGTTTGTCTTTGGCTTTGCTATTTGCTAGTGAGTTCTGCTGAATTCCTGTGTGAGGTACCTGAATTATACCTTGATCTCCCAAAATGTTGATAGTACTTGATCTGGGCTGTCTCAAAGTTCCCCATTGTTTCTACAACCAAAGACTTACTTATAATGCTGGCTTGTAGTTACTGGGGAGCACCAGGGACTCCAGTATGAAACAGTAAAAGTGAGGGAAGTCTTTCTTCACCTGACCTAGGTGAAAAAATTGCTTTTTCAGAGTGTTTAAACACGTACAAGTATTTTAAGTTTAAGAATTAAGTGAAAAACAATACTATACTGAAAAGCTTTTGGATAAGAAGGGTGTTTCTTTTGTATTGTGTATCACCTAACATGCAGCATCTATTGCTTATTGAACTTTGTTGCTACTGCAGCTGCCTCTGACTGTGAACCTGTGATTAAGTAATTTGCTGACCTAACAAGGTTTTGGAAAGCAGACATAATTATGATATTAAGTGCCATGGGAGTATCTTTATAGGTCCTGCTCAAGTGAAAGTCTCGTTTTCTTTTTACTACTCAGGCAGAGTAGAAAAAATGGTATAATTTTCAACATACCGACAGGAGTGCAGGAAGTAGAGTTGACTGCAGATATTAAGTTTTTTTTTTTTTTTTGTGAGTTCCTTCTTAACTAAGCAGGTTCTTTAATAATTATGAATATAATACAGCAAATAATGTTTTACATTTTTAAAGTATATGATACAGTCTTCTTTTTCAATAGAACCATGTTACCTTAATGTAAGAATGTTAGAATTATGCATTCTGTAAAAGTGTCCTTGTAACTCTGCCTATGTGTTCCAGTTTTGTACTGCAGCACTGTTGTTATTCAGAACATGAGTGTGTTTTGAGCAGAGACTACTGGTGATGCTTAATTATATGGTAAGTTTTTATTTAGTCATATGGACAGACTGTTATCCTTCAGATTAGGGTAGTTCGCTCAGTTCAATTCACTGTCTCTGTCACTTGTTAAAAGTGGACTCATTTAACTGTTTGGGTTGAGGAGAAAATCTAGGAATAACTGATTGACTTTGACTTGGTGATTCTTACCTGAGATTTGTATGGCTTTAGACCTTTTGTACAAATAAAGAATATAAAGGAGAAGAATTCTATTGACAAAAAAAAAGTATATACCTAAAAAGGCAAACTTTGATACTCTTTTTTTCATTATCGTATTATATAAATTCTCTCTGTCCTGGCATTGCTATGTTTAAATTTGCATTTCTTACTGTCCTGACTCCTATAGCACTGTGTTTTGCTCCTATTCAATGGGAATAGAGAGGAAAACTTAAGAAAATTGTTAACGTCAGCTATGCGTGATTACTGTATGTTGCACTAAAGTAGGCATGCAGTATAACCTGTGGTACCGTTGAGAGGAGGGACAACTGAGGTCTATCTTAAAAAAAAAAAAAAAAAAAATCAACCCAGTGGCCACGTGCGTGCGTAAGCTCATTCTAGAACCACAGGAGAAGGATTGGTGTGGAGGATGAAAGCTGCTGAGGCATTAATTAACCCCTAGAAACTGAAATATCTGTGTTGCCTGTGCAAGAGAATTGTTTCTACAATTCCTTGGCCACGCAGAGAGGTTTGTAAGAGGCAAGGATAGCAGAGATGAGAGAAACAAAAGATTGGCTTAGGAGAACTTCAAGAATTGTTTGCAGTATTTTGCTGTTACTTAATGCGTTTTGCATCTTTAGCACTGTGGCATTTTCATGTACAAAATTTTGCTCTACCATTTATTTTCTTTCTTGAGCAATAACAACCAGGGAAGCTTGTTCTATATTTGTAGTGTTACAACTTTCAGATTGTAAACATTGCAGAAGTGTTCAAAATTATCCCTTTAAAATGAAGGGAAGAGAGGCAACAAAAAAAACCCAGAAGTTTTAAGGTTTGAAAATGCTTGTTCTTAGTGAATTTGATCATGCGTTTAAATAGGTGACTGAAAAAGATGGAAAGGAAAAAGAGAGATTTAAGGATGCTATCATTATACAAGCCTTATTCCATTTTTTTTTTTCTCAGAATACAAGCATAAGACCTTGGTGCTTAAAGCTGAAAAAGCTACCTGCAGTTTACTGAACCAGTGTCTCTGCTTTGCCACCACATCTAATACTGATCACACATCTTTGCTTACCACCCCTTAAAACAAAAAAAAGCCGTTTTGCTCCTTGACAGGTCAGTGAACAAGTCTGCGGGACCCACAGATGCTTCCAAGAAACAGATACACAAACCCAGGCTTCATTTGCCTCTTTTCCAAGGTGATTTTTATTTTCTAGCATTTATTAGTGCTGTTATTTGGGAATGTTAAATCATCTTGGAAACGTTTTGTGCTGTTAAACGTTCTGAAGACGGTTATCTGACAGAGTTGGAGTTTTGCCAAAATACTCCTGAAGTTGCACCCGGAACCTCTCACTACTGCTTTAAAGGCAGGTGTGCATGCTTTGAGTTGGAGTTTGGGTTGCCCCTGAATAGGATTCAAGTTGAAAAGGGGCTTACTCATAAGATCTAAAACAGGCACTGTACAAAAAGAGCCATTTTCAGGGCACAGTGAGGATTAATGGTTTTACAGATTCAAGGAAATGTGCTGTGTATTCCTGAGTGCCATGTAATGTTACATAGTGCCTTAGGTATCTACATGTATTTATATATTTCAGATAGCAGCTGTGAGTTGTTTTGAGTCAGTGTATTTACTAGAGCAGAACTTCCTTCCAATGAACTGCTGTGGGACTGATGACAAGTGAAGTATCAGCTGAGGTCTGAGCTTATTAGTTCTGCTCTCGAGAGACCACCATGGGTAATTCTCCCTGCACAGTGTAAAAATAGAATCTGTGACAATTTTGTAGACTTCCTAGTCTACAGAAGTCGTAACTTGGTTCATTTTTAGATGAACATTTACGCCTGTTTTCCTTACAGATGTACCAGTGAAAACGGCCAGAGCTTGCCAGTGTTTTTACGCTGCTGTATTGCAGAAGGCATATATTCAAGATCTAAGTAAATTTAAATAGTGGATGTTATAGTGCTTGTATGTCTTTATTTTGATCTGGATGTAGTACTTGGTTTTCTTTTGAATCCACTTTATTTTATGCTGTTCCTTTGCTTTTGACATGCTGTTTTGTTATTAGATAATGGTCCTGCCAGAGGTGCAGGTGACACCAGAAATGTGAATAGCCAAACATTTCTGCCTGGTGTGTTGGGGCCGCAAGGTGTTTTCCAGAGGACTTAACATTTGGATTGGAGTGTTAAAAGTGACCAGTTTCCCCATGTTGATGAACTCTAGGTAGTATGCTAGCAAGAGGTGAAACCAGGTGCTTAGACCTCTCATTTCTCAGTACCAGGAAGGCTATTTGGAGGCCTTTCACTAGAGAGTGTTTTGATCTTGGGTGATTTAAGTTCCTGTAGCCTCTTATTTTCATCTTTCTTTGTTTTAATGAGTCAAATGCATTTTTTAAGTTTAAACTGTTGCATATAATATTTTAAGACTTTAAAGGTACTGATGAGCTGAACAGGAGAGTTCAACACACCTCTGTTTTCAAAGATTACATCATCTTCTCACCACTGTATCTGCTAGTACTTAATAGTAGAATATAGACCTGTCCTGAGGGAGCAAAAGGAGCGGAATTAAGTGTAGTGCTCTTAGAGTTTCTGCATGATAGTTCATCTGAAGCTTTGCGTGAAGTGACAGGGCCCCTATGGAAAGAATGCTAGGTAAGGAGCAGAGGTGAGAGAAGAGGACAGCAAAGATAGGATGCTTGAACTTGAGAAAACGTTTTTTTAAAGTAGCATTTTAAAATAGCTGCTAGTAGCAGTATAGAAAAGGAGTCATATTTGGCTTTGCTTCGGTAATTGAAAATGTACAGAGGAGGGGAAGAGAGATAAAGTAATGATGAGCTTTTAGAGTGAGAAGACTACATTTTGGTTTGTATTTACTTTTGGTTTTAACTTTTAATTGCACTGTAAGTTTAAAATACACATTTCTTTCTGATTGCCCTCACTCAGTGCAAGATTAGGTCACTACATTCTTTCTCTCTTATTTGTGCACTATATATTTTTCACTGAAATACATAATGAATTGAAGGCAGTGCTGTCTTCAGAGGTGGCAGAACAGAGCAGTAGCTTTCAGTGAATAAACCCTGAAACAGTTTTGCAGGTTGCATAGTTCTCTACCTGATTTCCCCCTAAACTTTATATGAGTACCTTTGATGCTATTGTTTTCATTCAGAATCTCTGATTTTCAGATTATCATATTATTGTTTTTTTACATATCCATTTACTTCAACTTCCTCTTGTTGCTCCTGCTAAGTTACCTTAGAAAAACATGAAGAATAACTTATTTCAACTCTAAAAAAGAAATTAATAAATTTCTGTTCATTTATATTGTGAATAGTCTAAATAAAAAAAAAAAGTTTGAATTATAGTGAGGTGCTTCAGACTAGTATTTCTGTGTCTTCCCTTTGATCCAAGTTTACAATGTGAAATACGTATTTGATAAAATTACCATGCTTGTGTAAAAGTATATGCAATGGAAAACCTGTTAATACGTAAAGCTGATTTTTTCTAGGGTTGAACTTCTGTTGTCAAGGTATGGTAAAATAATTTTGTATGTTTACAGAGGCATATTTGCACTTTCACTATAGATGAGCTGCAAAGCTGCAGGAAGTTAAGTGTAGTTGCCATAGCTCAGCTGATATATAGCAAGCTGGAGAAGAGCCCTAAGCCAGGGTACTGGCAATATATGGGTGGAGAAAATGGTGATAATCACGATCCTTGTATTGGGCTAAATTAAAGCTCATTCAGAGGTTCATCAGGACACTCATAAAATCTGCTCCTGAAATGAACACTTTTCAAAATTGGTGAGAGAAGCTGTTTAACTGCCTCCTAAACCAAATGTCGCAGCAAGTTTTCAGTCTCGGGAAAGATGGATGATTGGCAAGTTTATGGAGTGGGTGAATACAGTTAAGTGTGCAAGTTTGTAGAAAGAGTGTATATAAAGTATACCTTGTCTGTGACAGCAAGTGTTCTGTCTTTTTTGAGGAGAATATTCCTCATGAGATTGATTACAGGATGGAAAAGGTAATGGGCTTGTGATGAATCTAGGAGAGATACTTTGCATGTGGAAGACAGAAGAAAGGTGGATGTTAGTGCGAATTGATACATGGCGGAGGGGGCTGGAATGGAGGATGATGTGTGGCAAAGTGCGTAAGTAATATTAATATCAAATGAGGAAGGATTATGCAGAGCATTGCAGATATAACATGGTGGGATAGAGATGGAAGCTAGCTGAAGGGACAAAAAAAAGACAATGCAAAATGCCTGGGAATAGGACAGTTTTTAACAACGAAGTATGATGTGGGCCACAAAGACAAAAGTGAGCTTTGAAGCTAGCGTGTAAATGACACAGTAGTAATAAGGAAAAGAACTTTTAGATAAGCAGAGTGTGAAAATAGCATGACAAAAAGTAGTTGAAGACTTGCCTGTATCAGTAGCTTTATTGATTTCTGCTTAACTGAAGTAGTACAGTACCATAATCTCTTCGCCTATCTCATTTATTGGGAGAGCCTGTAGTTTTAGAACCATATTTGTTTTTAAATGGTTTTATTTGTTGTTTTCGTTGTTGATTTTAATGCAAGACAGAGAAATCTATACAGTGCAGTCCTTAAGACTGAGAAGGATTGGTGTAGCTTGGACCTGGAGCAAAGAAGAGGGAGGAGGCAGGAGGCAAAGATCAGACCAGTGTCCTTATCTTAATGGTGAAAGAGTAGAATCAGTTTTAAAGCTGTATTTGCATTCTGAACTTCAGTCTCTTAAGTCTAAAGATGAAACAATACAAGTAGTATTCAAGAACTATTCAAGAAATAGGCCATGAAGAGTAATATATCTCTAACTAAAAGTTACCTTAGGATATAAGTTAATATCTTCTTAAAAATCCTAAAAGGGGAGGTTGATTGGGAACAGCCAGTATAAATGTACTAAAAACAAGTCACGTGTAATCAGTCTCACTGCTTACTATGAGGCAGTGACTGGAGCTGTGGATGGGGGCAATGGAAGATCTTAGACTTTGCAAGATTTTCGATGCAGTTTCCCCCATGAGTCTTGCAGCCAAATTTGGGAGATATGAACTTGGATAAGTGTTTGTTATTTTGGCTGTCAGGGCCACCACCTGGAGGGACCTGCACAAGGTGAAGGAGGTGGCTGGCAGGAACCTCACAGGGTTTACCAGAGGTGATGCAGAGCACTGTACTGAAGCTGGAATAACCCCATAGCAACAGAGTGAGCTGGGGACTGGCACCATAAAAAAGTTTTGAAGAAAATGGCCCGGGAGGGCATACAGACAAGCAGTTGTGCTAACCTCACGACAGACTGCACAGGCAGCGTGCTGCCCAAAGTGCTTATTTCCCTCTATTGAGCCCTTGTGAGGTGTCTTCTGGACCACTGTGCCGAGTTTTGGTCCCTCACTAAAAAAGAGATGGTGACAAGCTGGATTGAGTGTGACTGAGGGCCACAAAAATGATTAGGGAGCTGAAAATCAAAACACAGCAGGAGAGGCCTGAGGAGATAGCTGGGCTTGTTTACCCTGATGAAGAGAAAGCTGAGGGATTGAAGTGCTGTTCTCAGCCATCTAATGAATCTGGACAGAGAAAACAAAATCAAGTTCCTCTGAGGTGTACAGCAAATGACAACAGTCCCCAGCATCAGTAAGGGAAATACTACTTGGATTTAATGGGAAAAAAAATGACAGTGAGAATGATGCAACTCTGAAACGTGTTTCCCAGAGAGGCCGGAAAATTTCCATCCTTGGAGATGCTCAAACTTTTGACTGGGAAGTGCCTTAGCAACCCAATGTAATCTTGAAGTTACCTGAACTCTGAACAGAGAGTTGGTGCAGAGGTCCCAACCTAAACAGATTTATGATTTGGTGGTAAATTGTCTTTAGGGTCATTATGTATAGCTGTAGCTACAGCAGCTGATGTATTTAGAGATTCCTTACTAGAATTTCTGCTGTAAGCTGTACTTTTCAACTGGTTGTGACAAAGGAGGAGTATGTGTATTAGAATTATTACTGAATGCCTAGTCAGTCATCAGTAAAATGAGACTATTAAACAGCATATGCAGTTTTTGGAATCCGTCAGGGGAGGTCTGTCTATATAGGGTTTGCAAATAGTGGTGTGGTTACATCAGTGGCATTGGTGAGGTTACATCTGTGCAGTTTTCTTGTGCTCAGGAAAAACAAAAGATCAGATAGAATAAAATATAGAGTTTAGTAAGAGGGTTGTGAAAATTATTTTATGGGAGAGCTTGTTTTATAAGAGTAGCCTCTTAGCATAATTTAGCAATGTAACAGTCAAAACTAATTTGTTAACGTGGATTATGGACTACAGCCGGCTTATGTCCCACTATCCCAGCCTGTTTACTGAATGATATTTCACCTGGTGTGCAACATCGCAAGCTTTCTTGTCTGGGTCCATTTCTGAAGTTGTACCCGTGCTTTTTCATGAGCTTCTGCTGTTCAGTTTGCCACATCTCTGAACTGTTTGTGCTCTACAGCTCCTTCTGTAGGTAATCGCTGAGGGATGTTACAAATGAGCTCTTTAAATAACTCTGGAGGGGTTCGCACCTGGAAAGGAGAGGAGCTACAGGCAAAGATGATTTAAGGAGAAGGGAATATAAGATGAGGGTGAATAATTTGAATCTGGAAATTGAAATGAAGGCAAAATGTTTAAGTAGTTAAGGGAGAGAAGCTTGAATTATGAAATGTGTTAAATGCACTAGCTGATATAAATGATAAAGGTCTTTACTTGATGACCAAGGCAATCCTCATTTCTTAAGCAAGCAATTTAGTGATTTAATAATTTCTAATATATTTAATGTTGAAAAGATAAAATTATAAAATAATAAAAGTTACAAGGACTTGAAAATTACCTTATGAAACTACTATGTTTAGCCCTAACCAACATCATATAGTTACTGCTAGACCTTCAGCTTCTGGTAGTTTTAGATTATGTTTTTGTCTGAAAAGAAGCTTTTAGAAGTATCTGATTTATTCAGCTGTCTTTCTTCAGTGTATTCTGAGCAGTATGTTTTATATTGATGACTAAAATTTATTTTCTTTTTTCTGTTGGGAATATAGAGTTGATTGTACTAAAAGGAAGTGAGATGGATTTTTCCTCTTGCTATGTAATCAGAAGATACTTTGCTCAGTCGGAATTTACTGTGGATTTGTAGATCCTTTGGTACTAGTAGCATTTAGGTTTTGAGATATCTTGAAGTGGGTATGACAAACATTTATAGTGTTGAACCCTTTCCATTGAAGGGTTTGTGTGAGTACAACAAAATTTAGATTGGCTTGGAGAACCTAAAGAAATGGTGTATTTGGAAGGAAGAACCTACATTGATTCTGTCATCCCTCGGTGGATATTTAAAGAGGCAAAACTACTTGTTTTACCTGCTACTTTTTCTTTGAAATAATTACAGTGAATTATGAGTCCTTCCATCATAAACGTTGGTGTTGGTCGTAGCCCTACAGCTGTAGGAGCTGTTTGAGAGATGAGGATGGCGTTCGTGCTGTGTGATTCACAGAAATGTAGTTAAGAGCCTGTTTGGAAGACATAATTTCTGATTGCTTAGTATATTCTGTGGTCTCTTCACCATAACTAGTTGTGTTGCTGATCTGTATCACATAGGATATTCCTTGGTTTCAAAGCAATAGGCTTGTTTCCTTTGTCTGTTATCTGAAATAGCTTCAAGCTGTCTCTGTGACTTTTCAGAGGGGATGATTGTATGTGAATTTTATCATATTCAGCTAAAACTAGTGAGAGGGAAGACCAAAAAAAAAAAAAAAAAAAAAAGGTTGACAAGGTTTTGAAATTCATACAAGCAGTTTCAGTTGATTTGCTGAGTCTTAAATGTTCTAGGTAACTGTTGACGCTGAAACCTTCATTTCTCCATGTGTTAAATTACAGCCATGTTTCATTGTGAGAGTTGTTTAGGATCTGGGGTTTAGTGGGGTTTGGTAAGTCGCCCTTCACTCTGAGTTCAGATTGCAGACCACTGTGTGTCACCTTCTCTAGTATTTGCCCCATCACTGACAGCTGTTTCTTAAGATTGCCAGCACTGTGCAATTCATTAGCTTCATTCCTTAAGGAAGGAGAGCCTGAGTGGACCAAATTCTGAGTGTTTTTTGTTTTTTCTTTTTCCCCAACCACTGGAAGAGAGTAGATGTCTTTGTAAGACAGTTACAGGATTTGTGAAGTCTGTCTTGGCTACATGTGGTAGATGAGCTCTGATTAGTTCTCCCCTCTCATATTTCTGTAGAAAAAAGTGAGCTGTAACTGCACTGTATAGCCCTGACCAGCATCCGTATAGCACTGGATTTAGAAATAGCATGTTCTGTATCCATATGTGGTATGTCTGTAAGCTACTATTATAAGGCCTAAGGGGTAAAGTTGAAAGTTATACAGCCTTGTGTTCTACATTCACAATGAAACAAGTTTTGTTAGGTCTGCTGCATGTGGAAGGGCTTGTTTTGATCTCTTCTTGTGTATCAGTACCGGGGAGAGAAGCAGAGAGAATTTAGTGGGTCTCATCTGGAGCTCCTCATGGTAATGCCTTCCTTCTGTCTATCCCAGGCAGAATTTCTGGATTTTGAAGTGTGCCATAATTCTTAGATTAAAGGCTGAAGCAGTTCTGAAAATACTGAGATAACACTTTCTGAGAGCAAATCTTGCAGTTTTAGGCTAATTTGTTGTTAGAGTGTACACTTTTATAAACAAAATATCCTACCTTCCAAAACCTGAAGTACTTCTGTAGAGTTGGAATGCATATATTTTTTTTTTTCCTTTAAGTTCCCACATGCTTTCTTCCTACAATCTAAAACATACCTTCTGGTTTATGCAAAAATTGACTTTGGAGAAACACTTCCAGTGTACGTTACAAGACCTTTATTTCTATTATTCTGGTTAATTTCTGACATACAGAGCTCTATTAAACTTGATGAGTTTCTTTGTGTATTGAACTCTTCAGTGTGGATCATAATGATAAAAAATATATTCCTTGGTGTGTCTCTGAAAGTGAGTACTATCAGTTTTCATCAGTGACAAAGAGTATTTTATAAGGCAAACAGACATGACTTGGGCTGTCTTTCTCTCCTACTTTGTGCATAGAAGAATGTCTGTTGTTTAAAAAAAAAAAAAAAAAAAATGTTCCTGGTTCTTGTAGCCTTGAAAATACTTCTCAGCACTCAGCCTGACCAAAAGTGAGTTTGGGGGCAGTTGAAAGGTGCAGATAAAGTGTTGACTGTGCAGGGGAGAGCTAAAACAGCTGGTTTGGAGGATGGCTCCCCTCTTAGGTCTTTAAGGATCCCATGTAGGCACCGACCATCATCATTAGTTGTAGTTTATACCTGGTCTAGTTGTCACATAAAGTAGTATTGGAAATGCTGTTTTCTGCTTCCATTTCCAGCATGATAGGGCTGCACAATATTCTTGAAATATTTCTTTCGTTGTCTTTCAGAGTTTTTAAGCTGCAACAATTTTACCATCTTACATTTAAAAAAAAAAAAAATGGGTAGCATGAATTTGTGTAATTTCTGTGACTTAATGATACTGTGAATATTTTTTTTTTTTTTTACTCTGGGATACTTGCTTAAGATTTCTCTTGCCTGTGACTTTCCAATTGTACAGTCAAGATTTACATTTTTAATCTTTAAATTTTTCACCATAAATTTCTCCCAGCTTCTAAAATTTTGTGTTGCATTATTTTTTTCTATTTTGATTCATGATCAAGCAGCTAGAACTTTATGAAGTAGTGTAAGTTTTTTGATACATTAAATATGTAACCAATGTATTGTGGTCTTCAAAAACAATAAGCAAACAGAATGCATTTTATTTTTTAAATGATCAAAATATAAGACATAGGCTGTTAACATCCATGATGGAATACCTTCTCCATGGAGTATGTGTAAATTTAGTGAGAAGATTGCATTTAGTTTACCTGTTTTTAGATATTACATTACTGATTTATTTTAAAATTTATTTAAACTTATTAAAATACCTTTTCAGAGGTACTCTGAATGGAAACAAGTCAGTCCACGCAGACAAGGATGAGCAACAGACCTTTAGAAGCTGCTGCAACAGGCAGAGGAGCTGAGAGAGACAAATGATAGTGTTTGTGTGGTGGGATCTAAAAATTTAAGCTGTTTTATATATTGCCTAGTAATCTGGTAAAAAGAAAAAAAAATGAAGTTATCAGTCTGTACTGATATTTGACATTTTTTTTCCTATACATTGGGCAAAATGTTGCTGAACAGTGTCAAAGATACAGGAAAATTTGTAGAGCATGCCGTTGTAAGTGTAAAGATAAAGGGAAATATTAATATAGCTCAGTATTGGTGCTAGCAGTACAAAGTAGCAGTGCAGCAGTTGACGCAGCAGTTCTTTGCAATCAGAAACTCAGTAGCTGACGTGTATAGAAACGTATGGAATAAGCGTCAGGGAATCATGCAGAGTTTCTTATCTCAACTACTTACTACAGACATTTCTCCTTCCCCTTTTAAATACTGCCATAAGTAGTTATCTGAATTTACCCATTTAAAGTGTATCTGATGGCTTTAATGATAACCAGAAAAGGAGCCAGTGCTGTGATTCTATTAAAACAAGATTCCTGGGGATCGTTTCTTCAGAAGATGGAAGGATTTAACGTTTTGTTAATCCTTCAATTATTGATACCTGAAAGATGTAGAATGAAGCTCACTATAAGTCGATCAGTGTCAAACCTGAGGAGACACTTAATTTCCCTCTTATATGACATTCTATATCAAGAAAGATAAGGAATCAATTGGCACTTTGGTGGGAAATTGAACCTAAGTAGATAGTAAAAAATTTAAGGATCTATCATCTATTTCATAGAGGTTTCCAAAGAGGAGATTTGAGTTGCATGGGAAAGCTGTGATAAGGGCTCAGCATCTCAGTAAGTCTAGACCTGAGATCCTGGAATTTTTGATTGCTACAAAATCCACTTCAGTTTTTAGAAGGCGACTACTGTTATACCCAAACTTTTAAATGCCATCTATAGTCAACCAGAATTGCTGAAGAAATTACCCTTCTCTAAAAATCAGCAATTTTTTCTTTCTTATGAAACAGCTGACATGAGACAAAATAACTTTTTACTTTAATTTTTAAAGTGAAGTGAGTTTGGAGGGATCTCCGTTTTTGAAAAGCGTAGTCTGTATCGACAGGGAAGATAGACTCTGTCTTTACCAATGTTTCCTGTATATTGGGATTTTGCATTTGTCTCAAAGTACTTTCCATTCTTGTGTAATCTTTAGAGTATTAAACGTAACAGTTTCTGTGTGTTGCAGAGGTCTCTGCCTTTTCTTTAGTGTTTCTGATCTTTGATCTGATTATTTGGAATTTCAACTAAAGCTCTGTTATAGTTAGCAAGTTTATTTTGTTACATCATTGATGGTCAGCATTTTTTAATCAAATCACATTCTATTGTGAGGAAAATACGTGAGTGGCTTTCTGTCTCAACACCACTATATGACCTTTAAAAGGCACTTTTCTTGCAAGTTACCCCTAAATTTTGGTAAACAGTTCTGAAATTGAAATAGCCTGCGGAGCATCAGCTCTACTCTGTTTTAGCCGAAGTCCCTGTTGGAGATGGAGTGAGTGGGGATGTTGAAAATGAAACCAGTGGCTACAATTCCTTTATTTTTGCTCTGCACATGGGCCCCACAGCAGCTCCTTAGGGCCGTCCTGCTCGTGCTGCTTCTGCTACCAGGTTCAGCTCGTCCCCTCGCTCCTCTGCGAGGCACCAAGGAGAGACGTGGGGTCTGGGCCAGCACCGACTGCGTCCAACAAGGGCTGCTGTCAGCCCTTGCAGAAGAGGAAGTTACAAGAGCGCCACAGTCAAATACAACTTCACAGACTTAGAGGAGAAATCGAAACCGATCCTTTGGAGGTGAATTTTCTTTCAGTAGACTTACCCTGTGCGTTTGAAGGTGCCTTGCACTGTATTTAGGAGGCAGTATACTTCTTTTTTTATATGACTTGTGTAAAATTTCTCTTCAAAATACCATTTGTAGCCAGTAAGGCTTCTGAAGCAGCAAAGCTGAAAGTAGATGCCAATATTTTCACTCAGCCTCATGCTAATGTTCTGAGGAGCCGTGCTGTGCAGCCTAAGTGTGAGGAAGAGGAGAGCTGCTTGAGGATGCTGCTGAAGTGCTCTGTACTGCACCTATGAGAGGCTTTTGGCTAGGTTTCCTTAGGCCTGTGCAAGTGTGGTGTTGGCGAGGCTTTTGATTTTGCTGTGCACTGTAAGTTAGCCACCAAAACTTTAGCTGAATTGTCAGGAACAGGTGATTTTCATCTGGTTTGTGCTGTGCAAGAAGACCACAAAATATTGTGAGAGGAAACAGTAAGAAAAGATGCCTGTCTTTCTAGCATTAGCTGTTTACAACACTTCTGAAAGAGGAACATTGAAATCATGCTGCTTCCTTCCTTTAACTCTTTAAGATAAATGAAAAAAACAAAAGGTCTGTAGCGGATATGCGTTCTCCTGTACAGAATCATCATCTTCTCCTTATATCACTTTCTATCTCCAAAATCAATGGCAGAAGCCCCCAAACTGTTGTCTTTTGCAGTGCAAACAAAGCAACCAGTGACTTTTCACTAAGTGGTGGTTTTGAAGGTGTGAGCTCTGCGCATAGCAATGTTTAAAGCAGTGTCTTTTTCAGCATATTCTAAGAAACAGTTGCAGAGTGGTTCTTTATTCAAGACACTCTTAAGCTGTATTTTATTTTCCTGCTACAGATTTTTTTTGACTCTTTAGAATATTACTATTTCATCAGATTTTTTTTTTATTATTATTATTCACAAAAGAAACAAAACTTCTTAAACAATTTGGAGGAGATAGCTGCCAATTGGGCTAAGGGTCAGCCTGTAAACCTCACTGAGGTGGTAATGGGTCAATCACATAGTCCAAGGAGTCTGGCATACTCAGGGCACTGGAAGGGAATAGAGCATTCTTGTTTTTGGTGGAAAGTTAAACACTTTGAGTTGTGGAAAATGTGTGGAAACACAAACCTTAAGGTGCTGGGGTAAGCTGCAGTTCTGCTGTAGTCAGTACAGGGATGCAGTGGGCTACGAGTTGCACTTTAAGGGCTGCATTGGAGCCCTCCTGTAGTTGTAAAACTTTTCACCATCCAAAATCATTCTGTGGTGGAAGAGAATATCTAAAGCTCTTGAACATAACGTACAAATAGATGTCAGTGGATTAATTTACTTCACTTATACTTGTTCAGCTTTGTAATTCAACCCATTTAAATGAAAGGTGTAAGCTTTATTTTCTAATGGGTGTGCATATAGAATCATAGAATGCTAAAGGTTGGAAGGGACCTCTAGAGATCATCTAGTCCAACCCCCCTGCACACGCAGGGTCACCTACAACATGTGGCTCAGGACTGCGTCCAAGTGGGTTTGGAAGATCTGCAGAGAAGGAGACTCTACAACCTCTCTGGGCAGCCTGTGCCAGGGCTCTGTCACCCTCACTGGCAAGAAATTTTTCCTAAAGTTCCTAAACTTTTGGTGCTTCAGTTTGTGGCCGTTTCCTCTAGTCCTATCAGTCCTATCCTCCTACCACTGAGAAGAGGCCGGCCCCATACTCCTCACTGCCTCCCTTGAGGTACTTGTAGACACTGATGAGATCCCCTCTCAGCCTTCTCTTCTCCAGGCTGAACAGGCCCAGCTCTCTCAGCCTTTCCTCACAGGGCAGATGTTCCAGGCCCCGGATCATCCTTGTAGCCCTGCGCTGGACTCTCTCCAGCAGCTC
>VZSV01000003.1:3741093-3782752 GCA_013398735.1 Nothocercus julius
GGATTGGTGGTAGGATTTTATCAGGAAGAAGCAAAAAAGTGTGACACTTGGAAGAGAGGGAGAGATGGAAGAACAGACAGTAGTTGCTTCTTTTGCTAAAGGAGTCTAGGACTTGCAGGATTTGGTGCCTCCTTAGCATTCTCTAGTCTAGATGTCTTATGTGTCCATTTTTCTGTACTTTTTCTGTGTGAAAATACAATGTAATAGATGTGCGGTACTAAAGGATGATTTCAGCAGTACTGTGTACATAGCAGTTTTGGTCAAAGGTGTTGATGGTGGATTCTGTCCAAACTGAGTACTTAATTTCTCAAACAAGTGATATTTTAATGTGAAATTGTCAAGGAAAAATCATAGCACGGTGCATGAATCACCGACCTGGGAGGAAGATACCACACAGGAGCGTATTTAAAAAAAAAAAAAAAAAAAAAAAAAAAAAAAGTTTGGAGGGGAAAAGGAAAGGCTTTTGTGACTTTTACAGCAAGATGCTTTGATAGATGATCACTTTGATGCTCTGAGTTAGGTAACCTGCTCACTGCTCTGTGCCTGTTAGAGGCAGCTTGTAAAACTGTGGTTCAGTGTGGGCAGTGAATTAAGAAGAATTGCTGCTTTTAAATTTTTAGGTTCATTTATTTATTTATTGAAACCAGGGCCATACAAATTTTACATTTACTTAGTTGTGTACTTTAAAGAAATTGTGTTGGTGCAAAGGGGGGCTTTTATTAGTAGCTTGCTGGTAGTATTAAGCACAGGACGTCCTAATGCTTTTCCATTTGAACTCAAATGTAAGCAGAAACAAATTTCTGACTTGTTTCTATTCTTCTTGTTGTTAGACTCTTGACTGTGAGGCTAAACTAAGATGTGTTTGCTGTCCTAGGTATGCTGTGTTTTCAGCCTCTCCATCCTCCAGGTCGTATATACCATCCATCTGCATTTAAACTGTGTGCATTTCTGATGTCCCAGCATCTCTCTCCTGCCCCTGTTGTATTATCCTCTCCAGGAGTAATTCCTTTGCTCTCCAGCAGACTTAGTCACTCATCTATAAAACTGAGGTTGATTAGTGGATTGTGGTAATACACTGCTGTGTCCTAATACCTATGTAATCTTTAGTTTATGATCTGGTAATTTTTCAGTTTATGGTAAAATAACATAAATAACAATAAAATTAAAATAAGATTGAAGTTTCACAGATTTTAATATGACCTTTTTGTGCCTAACTTTTTTTACTTCGGCGTCATGTAATACTTGCTTTTCTAGCTTTTAAGAAATTGAAGTGTCCTTATTTGCTCTTACCTTTATATTTGTCTTGTTGGGGAATATTGCAGTTCCCAGCTGCATTTCACTGGCTAAATAAGTGGTTACCTCTGCAAAAACTTAATCTACAAATACCCTTCTGCATATACCAAATTTCTTGTTGTTGTAACTTTATTTTGACCTTTTTCTTTCTTTACTTTGCAAAATGAGGTTTCCAAATAGAAATGAGTAACCTCCAGATAAGGAAGCAATATTAATTTGCCATGCAGTTCACCTCACTGGAGGGTGCACTAGAACCTTCTGCCAAAGCCTTTGTTTGGAGCTGATACATTTGTGGCATTCCCTTGGTTGTACTCCTAACCGTGCGGCCTTAGATCATGGGCTGTTTCAGTGAACTGATAGAAAACATATCAAAAATGTGCTCTAGTCAGCATATGGTGTTGAACTCTAGGTGCTTTTCTTTTTTTAGCACTGGTAAAAGCTTAAATGTAGACTAAGGCTGAGGTCAGAGGAAAGCTTTTTTTTTTTTCTTCCCCTTTTTGTTTTGAGCAGCTCGTAATGATGCACCCATCCTTCTTAGTTTGGGTTTATTGGTAGCAGTTAAAGCCAGGGAAGTTCCCCAGTGTGGATGGGGAAGGAGGGAACCTGTCAGATTTTAGCCGTGGGGGGAAGGCCATTTCCTCTCCACATCAGCCCCCGCAATCAGTAGGCTATATAAATAACTTAGACTCCTTCCCCCCACCCCCTTTCTTTTTATTCGTTTGTATTGATCTTCATCTGTCATTTTACCCGTTTTATAGTTTTGGTAAGAGCTTTAATATTGAAGATGCAGTTGAAGCAAGATAAGGATGCAGCAATCTCAGACATATGCGTGGCAGATTTTGATAATGCCTTTGAGCGTATGAATTCCTGAGTTACGGGTAAGTCTGTGCTATCCTTTGATTGTGTACTCCTTGTCCTTCAGTTTTGATGCCTTAATCAGCATTTGATTTAATTGCCCACCTTTGGCTGCCAGTTTCTCTTATAAAGTCTTTTCTAGGTTGTTGTAGAAAGTTTGAGATCAGTCATATTGGACTATATGCTCATAAGTCCTATCTGTAAAGATCCTTTCCATATTAACATAAGAAACCAAGTTAGAAGGTCATCATTTAGTTGAGAGTTGGGTATTCCTGCTTCTGAGTGTCATGCTGGGATCTTTCTTAGTTCCATATGCTAACAGGTCTGCTTTTTCTGATGCAGAAAGCAGGGCTAGCTGCTATGTAAATCCCAAGGTCCTTTGGTGCTTTTTTGAGAAGAGCTCTGCAGTTTTGACCACTGCGCATCTCTTGAGAGACCTGTGGTTGTTCCTTTGCGTTTCTCACCTTGTTCTTTAATCTCCGGTCCCTACCAAGCTGTCACGTGAATGCAGTCCAATCCCCGTCACTTACTGGAAATTAAATGTAACAAAAGCTCACAAATATTTTACCCTTTCCGTGTTCATTATCTGAACAGTTTCTCAGGTGGTATTTTGCTCGCTTCCCTCTGCATAAAGGGATACTAACAGGTGATATTTGCTTGGATTTTTAACTCTTGTCCACTTGTTACTTTGTAGTGCACTTGAATGGGCACTTTCTACATTTGATGTGCTTGAAATAGGTGCCTTTGTATCTTTGACTAGTTGTTCCTCAGATCTCAGAATTGCCAATCAAATCTAAATACCAAAATCTATTTATTTAATATTGCATTAATTGAACTGGGTTTTTTTCCTTTGTGAAGTGTTTATGTAATTACTATGCAGCATAAATCTACAGGTGTAGAATAATTTTCTTTAGCATTTTTTTGCAACCTTACTTTTTAAAAACTTTTTTTTTTTTAGGGTAAAATTTGACAATGAATTGTCCTTTCCCTACCTACAGTGTCACTTTGTCATGATGTCTCAAATTTATGCTATAGTTACTTTTACTTAGTAGTTCAGTCATACTGCCTGAAACATCTTCTGTATTTTGAATGGTTTTGTGTATAGGACAATAAAATGGACAAAATAGTGAAAAACTATTACAGTATTTGTCAGGACTTTTGTCGTAGTGCAAATTTCAGATAGTCATCTGAATTCTTTCACTGGAGATCTCTTTCTGGTAGTTCTTTACAGCATTCACCAGTGCTGCAGTCATCTAGAGACTAAATGTATTTAGATGTTTTGCATTATTTATAGAATTGGGGATTTAATTGCCTTCCTCTGCTTGGTCACCAATTTCTGTTACAGTCTCTTACATTTTGTTCTAGACAGTTAGAAATTGGTTGTACGTAAACTATACCCTTGAAAGCACCATTGTCTTACTTGCTCTTGTTCACGTAATTCTTGGATTTTGTGTGTTAGGAAGAAAGGTTAGATGAGGCCGTCTGCAGGCAGCCAGAAGAAGCCCCATGTTCACATCACCTTGATCCTCAGGGCACGTGGAATCACCCCTTTATCTGCTGGGGGGGACACCATGAGTGATCCAGGAGGTTTCTGGAACACAGTGATGACAAAAGCGACTGAAGATCTGACAAGGGCAGCTTTTGGCTGTAGCTACAGGGGATAGTGGAGTTCCAGATCCTAAAAGGAGGGAAGCGGGTAAATAGAAGGATCACAACCACAGACTTCAGGAGAGCAACTGTGACATGTTTGGAGACCTGGTTGGAAGAGTCCTGTGCAATATGGAGCAGGAGGGGTGTAGGAGAGCTTGCTTTTCAAGAATGACATTTCTGAAGGTGAAAAATGGGCCTTGCAGTGAGCAGAAAATGAAGTGACAGGAGGACTGCTTGGATTAATAAGGAGCTCTTAATGAAATTCAAATATAAAGAGTAAACATAAAAGATGTGGCAGTGTGTGGTGACTTAGGAGGACTACACAGATATTGTCTGAGCGTGGAGGGATGTGGTTAGGAAAGTCGGAGAGCATCTGGAGTTATATCTGGCAAGTTGCTTCAAGAGCAACAGGGAGAATTTCTATAGGGAAAATGGTGTGGGGGTGGCGAACTGGAAGCAAAGGACATGAGAGAACCTGAGGTACTCAATATGATCATTGCCTATGTCTTTACAGGTAGGACTGGCCTGCAGGACTCTCAGCCTTTAGCAGAGGGATTAGACTAGATAATCTCCAGAGGTCCTTTCAGAAATAACCATTTTTTTTCCCCTGTGATTCTATAGTTTTTTGTACATTGTTCACTTAAGACAGAAGACTGTATTTATTCACAACATGCAAATGGTGACATCTAGTAAGTGCCAGCTATCCATTACAGAATTCTTTCATAGCAGTACTTCCTCATGTTTTTCACATATATTTTACTGCCAGGAAGTGCAAAGCCTGCTTCTTGTACCACTTACATTTCAGAAATGGCAATTTATTGCCCAGATACTTGTCTTTATCACTTTTTTTTTTACTTCTAAGGCTGTTGAATTAGCATATATAGGAAGCTTTGTGTAGAGGTAATTTTTAAAAAATATGTCCTTCCTCATGTGCTAATTTTATTAATGAAAGAAGTTACCCTTTTCACTCTTCTCTTTTTTTTCCTGGAAAGCCATTAATTAAATGAAAAGCTACTGGAGTGACATTTGTCTGTATTTCTGCTTTTGGGCTGCTGGTGCAGCTCTGGAGCTTACAGAACACTTTGTAGGAAAGGAGATCCTTGCCAGCAGAGCTGCATCACCGCTGACCATCTGCTTCTGTTGGATTCTTCTGGGTCAAAAGTCTCTATTACCAGTTTCTTTAATGAGATTTCAAGATGAGATGAGATTATTCTCTGTGGTCATTCCAAAATCTGGCATCTATAACAGTCTAGTATCAACTTTAAATTCTTTGTCAAAGTAGATCTGTGATCTTTTCCAGTTTCCTAAAACTTTCTTCTCAAATTGTTTTACTCCTAGAATTTATTCTTGTATGTTATGCAATGAGAATTTAGTTTTCCCTTAAAATGAGAAATCTTTTTGTCCATCTATATTAAAATGGTTTAGGTCTTTCTAACTGAATTTACTTCAACAAGGTAGGGAAACAAAATGGAAATCTTGTGGATGGGAGTCATTTACTTTTCATAGCTTTCCAAGATTGCTTATCATGTACAGTATCTTGTACATTGAAATGGACTTTACGTAAAAGATTTTTGCATGCTTTGTTATCTGTTAGATACCAAATGTCTTCTGAACTAAGAGAACTTGCAGTCAGTCCTTCTTCCATGTGCTTTCAAAATCTGTGGTAAAAAAGCAATTCTCAAAGAATTCTTTTAAGATACGACATTTGATAAAGACATTCCTTTTTTTTTTTTTTTTTTTTTTTTTTAAAAAAAAAAAATTAGGACACACATCTTAGCCTCACTGGAGCTGTGGACCGTGTACTGTCAAGTTTTGTTTGGCAAATACAGTAATTTCGCTTGGGTGAAAGTAGTCACTCGCTAAATCTTGCTGAAAGACTGAGTTGAATTGAGGGGGTCAATAAAGAGCAGTTAGATGGTCTTTCCAAGCAGCCACATATATTCCTAAACCAGCTACAAGTCTGTGACCATTGTTTCGAGACTAGCAAAGAAGCTCCAGGCATGTTATGTGGAGCACAAGTTATCCTGGAAGAACTGAGTCTCTGACTAAAACATTTCTTTAGGACTTTCAGAGCAGCCCTTTTCCTTGCAAATCTGTCTGCTGTCAGCTAAAAATCAGACTTGAGCAGGTCAAAGACATCCTATTCCTTGATCTTAAGAGAAGGGTTACCAGAGAAGAGGACAATTTAGGAACAGTGAGGTTTTCATCTTTGTCTAACAGTGCACCTGATTTGAAATAGTTCGGTCTTACTGAGCTTTTCGTCTCATACTGTTTATAACAAAGTTTTGGATGTTGTAGTTAAGATTTTGCTCTTGTTATTCTAAGTTCTTGTTTGCAAATTGTATTGCATGTTCAGCAAAAGAGGAGAAATGGGAGTCAAAGCAAAAATAGTGAATGAAGTAGTTAGCCTTGATTGGGTAGTGATTGGTAGCATATTTTAATGATAATGTCATGTTATCCTGTGTTTTGGGTTTCAGCTTTGCAGTGTATCACGTACTATTCATGGATTAGTTTATCATCAGTAAAGTTCTGAAAGAGTATCAAATTAAAATTGAAACAAATACAAATTTTATATTTAAAATGTTGTAACAGACTGGCAATTTATTACATTACACGTATTACTTTTTCAATTAGAAAAGGCATGGCTTTGATAGTTGGATACATAATCTTGGGGGTGAACTTACTTTTTTTTTTATCCCAGTTGAATAAATGTAGTAGTGATTTTGAAACTACAGCTACAGCCAAACTGGAGAAGTTAGAGTTGGATCCTTGGGTCCAATGTTTCCAGTCCAGCTGCTACCTCCAGTTCCAGAGAGGATGTATTTTATTTATTTATTTTATTTTTAACCAAAGCATATCTGGCAAAGCAAGAAGGGAAGAATGGGAAACCTCTGGCTCTGATGGAGTACCGGCAGCCAAAGCCAGAAGCTGAATCTTTTCCATTTCCAGGAATTAGTCAATAGACTAATGATGATTTTCCTTCCCCTGATCGCGTAGGAAGATATTCCTTTCTCATTGGATGCTTCTAATTGTGTTCAAAATGCTCTTTGCAGTTCGAGATGCTGAGCTGCCCATTTCTTTTTGCAAGATACACTTAAAAAGCCTTTGTGTTTTGGGGGTTTGGTTGTTTTTACTTATACTAAAAAGATTTGGCCAGGGTCTTCAAATGCATCTCAACTCCCTCATATCAAGCAAATAATTAAATTTCTGATTTCCATTTATATGATAAACAAAAGGGATTAAAAGTCAAAAGTAAAAACCGCATCATGCGATAGCTTTGGGAAACCAGTAGGCTGAAGTATAAACTTAGCTCTTTGCAGAATTAAGCACAACTTTTGAATTTCTGATATGCTTTTACCTCTTGTCGACTTTTATAATGAACCTGTTGTGTGTTGCACTAGGGGGGAGTATACAGACTTACTGGCTGGCAGTGTTTTGGAGATCAATATGTGAAGCTACCTACTACGTAGTAGTCCTTACTAACTCAAATGAAAGTTAATTTTGGCATTTGCTAAGAGCACACTTAGAGAGCAACAGTTGTTTTTGTGACTGTGTACTAATGCACAGTCACTTCTTTAGCAGGAGGACTTGCTTACTTTGTCACCCTAAAGAGGTGTGATGAACTAGAGTGGAAGATTTTGGTCTGTTTTTGTCAGTTTTAAGATTATAGATATTAGAGGCAACTTTCTTTGGAGCCTTTGTAATCTGAAAGTCTAGCTACTTTGCTTTAAAATTGAAATAAAATATCTACTTTTAGAAAAGGAGTAAAACAAAAATAGAGCATGCTACAATTACTGAAAATATTGACCTATATTAAAGGTGCTTAATGGCATGTTTACGCCCTTGCCTTTGGAATAGGGAGCCTCAGATTTGGGGAAATAATTTTTTCTCCCCTTTAATAAAATATATGTCTAAATGGCTGAATTGTCTTTGGATTTATTTTGTTGTAAAATAAGTTGGGTAGTTTTACCAATTTTACACTTATTTTGGAAGAAAAATATAGTGAGGTGTGCAAAATCCTGCATGCACAAACATGGTAGTCATCCTCTATTCTCTCCTTCCTCCTCAAAGAAGAAATCAAAGAAGGGACAGGCAGTATGTGCCATGTCCCTTGTCCGTGCTCTCCTGTATGTGTTGCAGTGGGCAACACATCCTACTATCATCCTCCAACGCATCTCCAACTATTGGGCACCGTTTGATTCAGTGGCAAGCAGATGCAGTGCGAGTTTGGGAGTAACTCTAAGTCCCGTCAGATTTTTAAGTGACTTTTCTGCTATTCCTGGTCATGGGAAAGGAGACCTCTCTAGAAATACCCACATGGACACAGATCTTCTTTTAGGGAGAACTGGGAATAACACCCAAGCTGTGGACACAAGAAAAATGCTAAATAGCTGGGGAAGGAGGAAAGCAAGTCAGGGAACCATGAGGGTGCCTGTTGTTCTTTGGGCACATAAAAGTTCTGTTTAGAAAGTTTTGCAAAATGTGACTGACTTGTGTGATGTCTGTCTGATTTGTCGTGTATTCCTGGGCCAGTCTGTAAACTCCTTGGCCTCTTGTGTCTCCTCTCGCCATTCATGTGCAGGATTGTTGTGAAAGTAGAAGGTAGTGGATGCTGAAGTGCTGTGTTCGGTGTTTTGCAAAATAGTCTGCAAATGAAATGAGAGAAAAAAAAAATCTGTTTGTCGCTTTCTGAAAGCAGGTACAAAAGCCTTAGCTGAGGCAAATTCTTTTGAGGAACATGAAAGTGAATAACGTGCTCAGTTCAGAAATTTATCTGTTTAAATAAATATAATACTCTTAGTGCTGCTATTCATCAATACATACTTTTAGCACAGTTCCTCAGTGGGAAGATTTCTCAGCTCTGCTTTGTGTCATGGATTATGGTCTTGTTTTGCTCTCCTAAATGAAAATAAAGTCTGCTGTTGATCGCCCACAATTTAATCTCTTTGTATGACCTGTGTATGTTTTACCTCGTCTCCAGTGGCATGTCTTGGTTTTGGCTTTGTTCTCCCTCTTCATTAAAAATTCTTCAATTTGGAAATGTCCTAAATTGATAAATTTATGCCCAAATGTCTCCTTATGATAAAAATGTACCATGTGAAACTTATATTCCTTGAAAAAACTAAATTCAGGCTTCATCACAGATGCATTATTTTTGTTCAGCTGAACCATTTGAAGATTCATATCTGTCCATGTCCAAATAATTAGAGAAAAGGGGATTATTTAAATCTTGTCTACATAAAGACAGCTAAGGCTTTTAATGTAAGTTAGCAGGAAGAATGAAATTTAAGTGGATTAGTTGGGCCACATTAAACATTGAGTTGATTTTCTTATTCAGAAAGCAGGAAGTCAGGACAGTTCAGGCTTCTTTGTCCTGCTCATAGGCTGCAAGCAGCTTAGCAAACCAATTTCTCCGCTTACCAGGTAGATTTGGTAGCTTTGATTTAGCTTTTGTGACATCTGCAGCCCATGAAGAGTAGGGTATGGAAGAATAAGACGGAAGAGATACTGCTTTAGAGAGCTGCTTTTCTTGGAACTGCATCTCTGTTTGCAACAGTTACGCGGGACAGCGTCGGATACTTTCCTGGGGAACTGTACAGATCATTTCCCAGCCCCATAGCGGCTGTAATGCAGTATAATAATTTTCTTAGCTGTTGAGAGATATGATTCTCACTATCTAGCTCTACTTGTTCTTGGTCATCTGGTAAGCATTGGAAAGTAGTTGCTAATAATTAATATAACAGTAACTCCAGCACAGATCCTCTAGAGGTGATGCTATTGGCCCTAGTGCTTATTAATAATTTTTGATATGTAGGCTTGACCAACTGTGGTCCCCGATTATTTCTTACCCTGTGTCTTTGAGTTCATCAAAAGAAAAGAGCCTTTTCCCAACGTGCTCCAAAAGTTTAGTGAGCTATAGAAATCATAGGAAGGGAAGCATTTAGTCCCAGGGCTCTATCTTCTGTTGGGCAGGAGAGATAGGTGGGCTGGCTTGGGATGTTTGTGCAGAGCTGAGGACTAACTGTCCTTGCTTTATGTGCTTGCTAGCAGTGACTGTATTAATAATGATAGTAGGAAAGACTGTCTGGAAGGTTGGGGGGTGGGGTTGTGCTTTTTTCTTGTTTCGCTTTTTTTTTTTTAAGCCACAAAGTAAAATGTCAGGGGCTCCTGACACTGCTCATACCTTGTGGTCACAAAATTGTGGAGTTTAATAATTTTGGAATTGCTAAGTTCAACCGGGTGTGACAAAAAGTTTATATAATCTTCATCTGTAGAATATAAATACTAACTAAAATTAGCTGTTAAGGGATGAATTTTTTTGTCCCTTTTTTTTTTTTAAGCATTAGCGAGAATAAGCATTTCCTTCACGTATATATGTGTATATATTTGTATATATGTGCAGTGTAAATTACCTTTTGTAGAAAGAACCAAACGAACAACTTTTGGATAGTCAAATTCTATAAAATTCTAAAATAACAGTAATTGTGAAAATGCCTACAATAGGATGCAACAACCAGAGCTCTTCATGTGGTTCTGCATGTGGTCAGTAAAAACACTTGATTTATGTAATGGTTTTCTGCCAAGTGCTCATGGCTCTGCTTACCTGTCAGTGCCTCCCCTGATGAATTTGGGAAGCACCAGCTAATTTCAAGGATTGGATGTGGGATGGAACTCTCAATGATGGTTAAGTTGGAGACCTGGTTACTGGATAGAAGAGTTGCTAATGTCTCCACTGAGCTTGTGCTGTTTCTCCTCCATCCAGCAGCTGAGAGGCACCAGAGTAGATTTTAAGTGAAGGAGGGAAGCAGCAGACGACTGTCCCAGAGCATCATCATGGATGGGGAAGGTTACTTTATCTTGGTTAGGAACAGAGGTCCTAATGTAAATCCAGAAGAAAAATGTTTAAATGTTTTGCTGCCTCTGCCAATGTGGAACAACTCCGAAGTGTTCATGGAGCGTGAGGGCAACACGCTTACGGGCAACAAGATGAGTATCAGGGTGAGGGAAATAACAGGTCACAGGTTTGGGTCATAAAGCTAAGACATCAATATTAATTCCAGCATAAAAAGTAGTGAGCTACTTCTGAAATGTAACCAGAAATGTCATGTCTTCAAAAAGTTAAGAATCTTTGAAAAGACGTCAAGGTCAGAAATGCAATGTTAAAAAATGGAGAGAGAGGGAGAGAGAGAGGGAGAGAAGAAAGTTTTCAAACTCTAAGTAGACATAAGCACACAGCTGTCTTTAGAAACAATAGTGTTATTGCAAAATGACATAAATGAGACATTAAAGAAAAAGTAGAAAAGCTGATCACTGCTTCCTCTCATACCTTTATCACAGTTATTTTAGTAACACAGGCAATAGGGTTTGCAACCTCCAGGGCTCTGGGTGCTGACCTTTGAGCAAACCCTTTTAACTGCTCCTCCTCTTCTGCACAGACCCTAGGGGTTTCGTTTCAGTGAAATGACTGCACCTGGTATCTGCAGCTACTTGCATGAGTCAAAAATATTTAAAGATCTGTGCTCACCAAAAAGAGCACAGTTACAGGTGTAGTTTGTTAGCTGCAACAAAACTTGTACATGGAGTCTGCACTATAGATGGGAAATAAAATGCATGAACTGTTTGAGTGATTTAGGGCTTTTTCTCTTCATGTTCCTGAATTTCTTGGCTGTGCTTAATAACTACTTTGAGCAAAGTTAGTTTTTTACATATTAATTATATGTTTGCTTCTGAAAGATAAAAATAATTTACTACACTCCAGTAGCATCAGAATCTTTGACATGAAGAGCTAGGCTCCAAAAGAGGATACATATGGGTTAAATTTAAAAATATGTAAAAGGAGCAATAATAAACTGAGTAACTGAATTCAGCCTGACAGAAGTTTTAGCTGCTTTATTTTGAAAAACTGGTGAGTGTAACTGCCCTTGAAGGGTATTTCGTGTCCAATAGCAATTAACGTTACTTTTCCCTAGGGGAGGGGAATTTTTTTTTTTTTTTTTTTTTTAAACAATATATCTTTTGAAAACATTTAAAATCTTTTGTCTAGGTTGTGACTTGTGACAGGAGAAAGTGATTAGTATTTTATTTTGGAGTCAGATACAAAGTTAATTCATTAACATGACAACTGAGCAGCCCTGACAGTAAGACTCGTCAAAGAGATTCTGTTTTGCCTCATTTTCTCATGAAATAGCAGGAAACGTCTTTCCTGTGGAACAATATTTTCTGTTATTTACATAGCTCCGTGGATGCATTGGTCATTTTTCATGAAAATCAGTAACTCTGGGGTTTGCATTTTCTAATCTGGTTTATATTTGTTGATCATCATGACACATTTTATGAAAATAATTTGTTTTTCTTTAGAATTCTGAATCAGGTTGTACTGCCTAAATGAACAAGCTTTTACTTGCTGCTTAAAATCTGTTTGTGTATGCAAGGCGTACGGGATTCTGCTTCATAGCGAATGGGTTTATCCTGAAGAGTTCTTAATATTAAGGCACCTGAACTAAATATTAATAGGGCTATTTTTAAAAGAATTTAAAACTTGGTGGGGTTGTGCAGTGCACTGTGCTAATGAATTTTCACCCCCTGTAGTTGCAAGGTAGCGAGGAAGGTCCACGTTTCCTGCTAGACCCTCGAGCAGTGAAGATCTGGCCAAGGGGAATTGTCTGCAAGCGCCTGCTGTCGACCCAGGGCTTCATCTGAGGGACTACAGGGCACTGGGGTGTGTGCTCGTCCCCCTGAGGAGGAGGAGGAGCAGGTTCTGGTTGCTCTGGAGCCTTTCCGAAGGCTGCTTCGTTGTCCGGAAGCACCTTTGAGCTGGTCCGGCACGGGCCTTTCCATTAAGATCTCTCTCAGGTGGCTTGGTACTCTCTCCCATTACATTTTTTCAAGCATGGATAACTATTTCAAGGATTAATTACAATTTGCTCTAATACAGATAACTTATTTTTGCTAAGTTTGGATTGATTTTTAAGAAACTTTGTAACATGTTAAGAAATGAGTGCCTGTATACCTGTGTGTATAACTTATATATACATATACGCGCCTGTGCTCTTTATATACAACTTGGAAGTGTCAGTCTACATTTTTGAAGCTGCATTCCCTTAGCGTTTTGAAAAACATTTGTAAGACACTGTGTACGGGGCTGTAGCCCAGGCTCGGCAGGCAGAAATCTGCCCTCTTGTGGGAAAATCCGTGCAGGCGGCTCCGTCACTGGCCGCTTTGAGGGAAAAACGGGATTTTCATTCACACTCTCCCACTGCCTTCTCGCTCCTTCCTTAGGTGAAAACTTCTCATTTGCAAAATGTAGAAGTTTAAAACTAGCTACGGGGAAGTCTCCCTTGGATTTTTAACTGCATATTTGCTGATTTGAAAGAAAAAAAAATGCCCAGCTGTCACATAACACTACTAATATGTGAGTTATGCTGCTTTACAGGGAGTGTGCAATTGTAGTGACTGCAGCAACTTTGATCATGGTGCTGTGATCACATCAATGCGGTGCTGCCCTACTTATAGGAAATGAAAACACTCTTTTGGATAGATTGAAAAATACTGGAAAGATTAAACTCAGATTTTATTTAGTCCAGATTCTGTATATAAAGTATTTGAATAGAATGCTTTCTAAAAAAAGAAAAGATATGGAGAGTTAATACCATAGCCTTCCTTTAAACTTAATTTTAATTCTCCTAGTTTTATCTTTTGTCTGCTTTTCAGTAATATATTAGACCATTCATATATTATTTTGTAAATCTGAAGGTATAGCAAGTTTAGGACTACTATCGTATGGGGAATTAAACATTTAAACACTGAATTCTTGAATGAATGAATACTAAGTTCTTGAATGTTAAGCTTGGTTACTTGTCTTCCTGTTGCTACTGAGCTGGTTTATGAGTGCCTAGGAGCTGTTCTTCCCCTTTTTCTATTTCCAGCAAACTTGTGCACTCCCATAGCTAAGCCTTAGAAGCCATCTGGTATTTTTGTTGAGAAAAGAACATATTTCAACCAAGAGGAAACATTTCATAACTGCCGGGCCTGAACTTCATATGGCAACCAACAGCCAGTGTTGTGAGGTTGTTTTAGAGGCAGTCGGATGCTGAAATATCTGAAAAAATATTTGCATAATTGCAATTTCTATTTTTTTTTTTTTTTTTTTTTCCCCTCACTGATTCTGGTCTGTCTTCTTTTAGTGAGTGACTGTTCATTCTGCACCCAAATTGTTCACAACTTATTTCCATATTCTTTTCCTCCCTTAATTTTGTCCATGTCTCTTCATTCTCTCTCAATGTTTGTTTTTTTTTTTTCTTTTTTGATTGTTTTTTTTTCTCTGTTGCTCATACACTCTGCCATTAGCCTACTACACTGTGCTGGGAAGTGCAATATATAGGGAGGTGAAAGACGACCCACATGATGACGTCCAAATCTTGTCATGTGCTGTAGTCACCATTTAAAGTAGACCATATTTTTCATGTTATAGACTGTTATGCCAATTGCATACTAACTTTTATTTCCACCTTTTTAAACTTCCTAAATTTACTTTGGTAGGAACTTTGTCTTTGCGATGCTAATGTGTGGTACAGGAGAATATACATAATTGACAAAAATAAAAAGGGGGGCAATAACACACAGAAATAGTGTATTTAAAACTGCAGCGTTAAAAAAATTTAAGTTCTGTCAGTATTTTGTGAGTCTTATGGGTAGATTAATATAGGTGCCTAGACTAAACCGCAAACGAGGGCCGATTTCCTAGAGAGAATGGGGGTCCTGTTGCTTGTGTTTACGGTGTTGACATAGGGGACTTGCTTGCTAATGGTATGGGGAGAAAAGGAGGCTACGTCAAGCAGGTGAAGCAAATGGTAGCAATACCATAATTAAATATTCCGTAGAAACAGTGTTCATGGTACACCCTATACTGACTGTTGCAGAGAACATTGGAAATTATGTCTGTATTTCACAGTAAAACCAGGTAGCATCTGAGATGTGTCTTAAATGGATGCGAGCTGGGCATATGCTCATGTGCCCTCTTCGACCTTCATGTGCTCCTGGTTTGGGAGAGCAGCATCAAACTTTGCATTTAAGCTCTTTAGCATAAAAGTTAGAATCTTCTCACGGGAAAAACGTGCACCCATTCTGATATAAAGTATATTCTGTAAGAGATTGTCCCTGCTCTTAGCTGTCATTGTATCAGTGCACTTCGCTCAACAGCAGTTTAAAAGCAAGGTTTTGTGATTCATGTAGGTTTGAGTAATTTTTGAAATAGAGGAAGAGATGTTTTTATACGATCAACTTAATTTCATTTTATGGAGTTTTGACTTTGATGGCTTCTAAAGGTCTTTCTGAGTCAGCAGTTAAGCAGTTGCTTTCGCGTCTTGTAGGATTGCTGGCATTTTAGGATCATCATGTTGCTTTCTATGAATTTTATGTATATTTAGTTGAAAACTTTATTATATACATTATGGGATAACAAGCTATATATAAGCTATATTAGGAGCAGTAGTTCTTGGGTGGAAGAAAAAGTGAGGTTAGTGTTGGGAGGGTTTTTAATTTAAAGTATTGAATTCAAAATACTAAAGTTGGAAGTGAGCTGAGGACAGGATTCAAAGGCATTTCCAAATAGTCCAGTCCCTGCAGGAGGATCGGCTTTGGTGAACTACAGACAAGTGTTTCTGTAGAGAACATAATTTAGGTGGGTTATCTATCTTGCAGAAATTGAAGCCCTTTTCTACCCTTCTCTGTCTGCAGTGTGTATATGCAGCAGTTTATTCCTTCCCTCTTTGCAGCTACCTTTAGCATACATGAATTATTCTGTGTGTCTGCTATAGCCTTATCTTAGCTACTTCCTGTCACTATAGCACATTAAGTTCTTTAATGTGGTCCCTGTAGTATGGCAGTACAATACCCAACACAGTGTGGGTGTTGCATCCAATTTTAGGAACTCTGATAGCAGAGCTTATTCTATTTTTAGTTTGTCCAGCATTTTTCTTTTAAAATGCTCTTCCAGCACTTGAGAACATGTTGGATTGTGGTTCTTGTGAAGTAAAACTGCAGGAAAAGGCAGTGTGTTGTCACCGCAGTTTGCCAGGGATAGTACACAGTACCATGCATAGTGTAAACTTTAATGTTTTTAACACTTACCTTCATTCACATCTTGGCCTGACTTCACCTTTTTGTTATGTAGTGTGATCATAGCTTTTTGTATGTGAACATATGCTTCCCTTTCACTGTTTTCCTTTCACTGTGCAATTCTTTGTATCACTTCCTTATGCTCTGTGACTTCCTCCTCCCCCAAGTGCCTTCTACCACTGGCTTGTGGTAGGAGTGCTGGGTGCTCAGTGGGGCACTGCTGAGGGTGGAGGATGTGCGTCCCACGTGCCCACCCTGGACTCCTTGCTCAGCAGCTTTGGAGCCCTTTAATTTTCTTAGCAGCTTGATGTTTAAAAGCTGGACGTCGGAATGATCTACACTCAGTAATAGCTCCTGTAGAAAGGTGGCAATGTAAATTTTTTTAAATATGGAGAAATGTTTATTCTCTGGAGTTAATTGTAGGCAGTTGCCACGTACTACAAATTTGTAAACAAATGTTAAAGCAGGAGGAGGAAAAAAGCCCTTTTTACCCAGCCGTTAAGCAATTGGCAACTACTGCTCTGCCTGTCCTTCAGTGGGCCTGGATGCATCAAACCTTTTTCTCCCCGCTTCCTTCCCTCTAACTTCTTGACATTCTGAATTTGCTCAGTGAGTGATTTTATTAGTGTTCTCAGTGACATCAAGTTCTAGTTTCATGAGACCCCAATATCTGGTTCTGGGATAGAATCCCTCAGTTTTTGCAAGTTGCATTTTGCTCAGTGCATGACAGATGTAATACTTGTATGCAAATACTGCTATGTGCTTGGATTTTTTATTCTTTTATATTTTGTTTATTGCATAAACTAACCCTGTCACTCACTTCCCTCAGTCTCTCTCTTTTGTCTAATCTCATCTGTTCACTCACATCATCGTAGAAAACCACAGTACTCTAAGAGACTTAATGAATCGTCACACGTGGTTCCTCTTGGAGCAGGTAACCGCATCTGTCCCTTCCATAACATCTCTGTGATCCTCCTTTAAAGTAATGACGTTGCTCACCTCCGCCAGGGCTTAGCACAGAAAGCTGCTCCAGACGGCGCTAAGGAACTCGGTTCAGATTTTCTCCTTGCAAGTATTTGTGTCCCATTCAGTGTAGGGGCTGCCCTGCCTTTCTATTTTCTTCCTTTCTAACCTTCTTTGACTGCCTTAGGGAGAGGAAACATCTCCCTTCCCAAGAGGGAAGGTTTCCTTCTTGCCATTGGTTTTGTTAGCTGAGCAAAGCCTGGCCTTTCTCATCTCCTCTTCCTCAGCTTCCCCAGCATCCTTGCTCCCACCATCTGCTCCAGCCTCACATCTTCTTTCTGGAAGGTGAAAAGCATAGAACTGTGGCAGTCCTGCTTTCCTATCATATATCTGTGAAGATGGTTTCTAATTTAACATTTTTTTTAGGATTTTTTTGCACTGAGTATCTACATAATTTCGGTATTGCAGCGGCAAGTTCAAAAAAAGAATTTACCCTAATAGGGACTGCTCCTGATGCCTGTAGCTTTCCCAGGCTATCACAAAGTAAAAACGATCTTTTTTGTTTTTGTTTTGTTTGTTTGTTGTTTTTTGTTTTAGTGTTGTTTACAGGGTTTCCAGTAATACTGACTACTGCCATGGCTTGAGTCTGTTTTGGTACAGCTGCAGTTAGGAGAAGAAACATCATGAGAAGAGACATCATCAGATAAGAGCTTTCTGTTATGCACACACAGTTCCTATGTGAAAAGCACTCTCTAACTACTGGAATTCTGAAAGGGATGTTAGTCGTTGTGGGATGCTGGTGCAAATTCATCGTGGGAAGTTAGTTTTGTTTTTGTCTTTTTAAGGATTACTTATTTTTGGACCCGAGAAACCACTGAAATTCTGTGTATATTGGTGACTGTTTCAGGTAAAGTTCCTCAAGCGGCGTTTGAGACTGCTCGGGATGTTTGAAGGTTGCTTTCTCCTGGATAAAGAAAACCACACGGTATCTCTATCTGCCGCCGTTTCCTTAATTAAATTGCAGCACCTGTAGTGTGCTATATGTTTAATAAACAAATAGAATATAACCGTAAGACTGAAGCTGTGGCAGGTGCAGCAAAGGAAGTCAGCTCTGCCAGTTCTGTTTAACCTCCACGGGGGGATTTTTCAAAGATTGCAGTTGTGCAAAGATAGGGAAACATCAAAAAGTTAAAGTTTTCATGAACTTCTGAAATAAAGTGTGGGGGGAAAAAAAGCTTTATAACATTCAGTTTCCTTTTCTAGCTGGAATCCCTGCAAGTTTATTGGAAGAAACTTCCTATGTATTTCCCGTAACTTTCTTTTGCATAAGGTAGAGATGATTCTCATAGAAGGTGACAGTGATCTTTTGGTTTATACATGTTCTGTTCACAAAAATACTGGTTAGTAAAGTAAGTGTAAACAAGTCATGATTTCAGCATCTTTGGTAGACAACATAAATGCTCACAGAAAATCTCTTTTTACTGTTTCCCGAGCTATTAATACAGCTGTCTGTCTAATTTAGGTAGCAGTATATGAAGTATGTTTTGTGTGCCTTCAAGCTCAGATTTTGTCCATCATTAGAGTAACTATAGTAGATTTTTATAGTTTGGGGAACTGCAGTTGAAATTGCTACAGTTAATGAAAAGTGAATGGGCAAATAGTTTTCAGTAGTTGTGTATAAGTCTCGCTGTTTTACAGGAAATAAGCTAGTCCAGTGGTGACAAAACCTCTTCCTTTTGTGGTAGTTCCTGGAAGTTGTTTTCCCAGACTGTGTTTAATGTTAATGAGAGATTTTCACGTTAATTTTGGGAGAATCACCTTTTTTTAAAATACACTAAGACTCTATGTTTGCCACTTTGTCTTTTCCTTGAGTAGTCTGTCTCTGTATTAGCCCTTTTAGATTTGCTGCCTCTTCTTCGTGTGAAAAATACCTCTTTCTTCAAAACTGGAAAGTGAATATAGCAGATAAATAAGACATACACTGATTGTGGAGAAAGTGCTGCCTTGCTGGAGCATGAACCAATAGGATTTTTACTACTCATTTTCTTGCATCTTGCATCTCTTTTAGAGGAAGAGCTCTGCTTGTGATACCAGACACTGATATATTGTTTACTTAATGCTGTTTGAATATTTAAGTATTAGATTGTTCTACCCATTCCTGACAAAATTACCTTAGTAATTTGGTGGAAGCTGTGGTCTGCATTTCATTTTAGGTGTTGAGCTTAAAGTTATCATCAGCAAAATGAGGGTTGTTTTTCTGTGTGCTTTGTTTCAGTGCTTGGGAGATGGGAAGTAATGATAGCTGGCACCTGAACTAAACTATCTGTGTAGGCACTACCACCGCAGAACTTCAGGATGAATGGGGATATGCCTCATGTTCCCATCACGACTCTTGCAGGGATTGCTAGTCTTACAGACCGTAAGTGCTCTTTCTTTTTTTCCCTCCTCTTTGCTGTGCTGTTTTCTACATTTTGCATAAATATCTGTATTTTCAAATATTGAAAATATTTTTATTTTGAAAGTTGCTTCTTAAAGCAAACCCACTCAAAATTAGATGTGGTATCAAAAATGTAAATTCTGTCATTGCTTGAATTTTTAAAAAGTGTTCCAAGGAAACTATGCTAACATAACCTGAGATGAAATCTAGGGGGAGAAAAAGAGTTGTTAAGTAAACCTGAAAGTGCAGGAATTCATTCTTAATATGACATATCTTTCAATAACACATCTGAGTATTCCACAAATAAGAAAACAGAGAAATGATTTTAAAAAATGTATCTTTAAAGCATAAATCTCATCTTCACTAAAGAGAGCAATTAGACAGACATGCAGCCAAAAAGAGTTGAAGAATAGGCTGAAGATGCTTGAAGCCTGTTTCCTTAGCTCAGGATATAAATCAAGATACCAAAAAAAAAAAAAGAAGGTACCTCTGGTTAACAGGGATGAGTGCAAAGAAGGGCTAGTAGAGTGGGAATAAGAAGTTCATGAGGCTTTTCTGGGCTCTTCAGCCCAGACAAAATGCAAGGAAAAGAAAGGAGCTATTTATATTAAAGGAACATAATGGTGCAAAAACAATTGGTTGTAATCTGACCAAAAATAAACTTGGGTGGGAACTTGTAGGAGAATTATCATTACTGTAGGGAGGTTTAAGAACAACCATTCCAATAAGGGAAGTGAAGACGAAGATGCATCTTGCTTAGGAAGTATAGGAAAGAGTTTATAGCTCAGTTTTCTTTCGTAGTAACTGGACTCCATGACCAAGATGCTGCTTCTAAGCTCAATTTTATTATTATATTGTTGAAATTCGGTAAGAGTTTCCCAGAGACACTGGAGAGATGCCTAACAACTGAATTTAATTGCCTATAGTGAAAAAAGAAAAATCAAATGTATTCAAAAAAAGTACCTTCATTTTTTATCTAATATTCTTAAATGTAAAATTGAAAGATGCTGCTGCATATGTATATATGTATAAGTCTTTCACTGAGTACTTTGAGTTACAAGAGCAGAGTGTCTTAACATACTTAACAGCTACATACTCTGGATAGTTAAAAATGTGTTTTTATTCATAGTACTTGCCTTAGCACATTTAGATATTTAAGTAATATAGTTTGAGGACTTGTCTGATTTTTTTTTTTTTTTTTTTTAAACATTGGGTCCACAGGGTGTGTATGTCATACAAAAACCTCCCTACAATTCAAATATAGTTGTTAGATTTTCTTAATCATCTTTTGTATGTTTGTGTTCAGTAAAATGATTCTGAACTTCTTTCCATTTTCTGGTAACAGTTTTGAACCAGCTGCCTCTTCCATCACCTTTACCTGCTACAACAACAAAAAGCCTGCTCTTCAATGGACGGATAGCAGAGGAGGTGAACTGCCTTCTGGCTTGTAGGGATGAAAATCTGGTCTCTCAGCTTGTACACAGTCTCAATCAGGTGTCAACAGACCACATGTATGTATTTTGGGCTTCAGCTCCTGTATCAGAACAGCCTTTTTCCTCCTTGAGAAGGGTTTTGATTAAAATCTGAAAATAAAACCATACTTTATTTATTTACCTATTTTTTGGTTAGGTTTGTTTAACAGAGTTCTACTGTATAGCAGTTAATTATTTCTATAAATTACAATGTTAGTAAATGTCCAGCAGCCTTATGTATAACTGTTTTTACTTTGGTTTTGTACTTAGGTTTGATGGTTTGGGTGGATTTATTTTTTTTATTTTTAAACATTGGCTGCTTTTTACCTGCTTGTTAGTTGTGAGGGCATACTTTGTATTTTTGTTTGTGCAGTAGTCATTTGTGTTCTAGTTTGGTTAATAGCGCATATGAACAAATACAGAGATAGAGAATTAAATGCCTAATATTGCACAAAGAACATTCTTTTAAGACCCCTGGCAATTCTTATTGGATCTTGAGCATAAGTATTTTAAGAATTGAACTAGCAAGTATGCTAGTATATCCTCTGTTTTAAAATATATACATTTTATTTTTTCATTTGTCCCTGCAGTTCATTAAATTGTCTTGTCTTGACAGCTCTTTTTCCTATATTTTTGCAATCAGTTGTTTTGATCAAAGGAGTTTCTAAAAGTTCTCAAAACAATTGAAAAAAGAAAGTACAAAGTCATTTAAAGAAAATTTATGACATTTTTGGTTGTTCAGAAGGAATCCTGTGAATCATAAACATGGTGGTTTCTGTTTTAGAATATAGTACTTGCGAAGTGTTGGCTGCAACATGAGTGCAGTAAATTAATGCAGGTCTTATTTCTTAATTTCACTCCTACTGTAGCACTTTCTTGGTTGCTATGCTTTCTTTAGTAGAGAAGATCAAGATGCAGAAGGTAGGCGTAAGAAACTTTGTAATGTCAGGAAGTGACAACCATGTATATGTGTATGTAAAGCTTATTAACAGAAAATAATTTTGAAGACTAGCAGAAATACCTCTTCTTCCAGGCCTCAATTAAGGGGCAAGGGGAAGGAAATTAAAATAGAGGCAGGGAACAGTCTTTTGCAGACTTGTGTTTCCTTTTTTTTGTTTGTTTGTTTTTTTATTTGTTTGTTTTCTTTTTTTTCTTTTCTTTCCATAACTTAATAGTGAATAGGGTTTTTATTTTGTTTTGCTTTTTACTAGACCTGTAGCTTCTTATGGTTTGAAAATGCATTTGTTTTTGTTTACTTCCACAATTCCAGAGAACTGAAAGATAACCTTGGCAGTGATGATCCAGAAGGAGATATACCAGTCCTGCTGCAGGCTATCCTGGCAAGGAATCCAAATGTTTTCAGGGAGAAAAGCATGCAAAACAGATACGGGGTACAAAGCGGTAAGAATTCATTTTCATTTTTAATGATTGCATTTTATGTTGTTCTTTAAGTTTAGGGGACTGAACCTACCAGAAATATATATGGAGCAAATATGTGATATTTATGCCTTACCTTGTATTTTTTTTAACAAAATCAAGCCATCTATCTTAATATCTTCTATGGATGATTCTGTTAAAGTAAGGAAGGAAATGAACTCCACTGGATATTTTGTAAAGATAAGGTTTAATAATGCTATGAATGTTATTTTGTAGGAGAGAGATTGGTTGATTTTCGTTTTTCAGTCACTTTATTTGAATTTCTTTATGGGTAGGTTTCCATATTTGTCTTAATAAACACTTGTAAGTTGAAAAAGTACAGCTTGATCTTACAGAAGATCATTGCAATTGTACTGTATTCTAATAGAGGTTGTTCTTAATAGCACTGGAGCAAGTAATGAGGCTGAATGTACTATGCTCAACAGCTCCTCCCTGTCATTGCTTTTCTCAGCAGCTTGTGAAGCCCTACAGAAGTTAATATTTCTACAGCTAATTCTGTTTTGAGGTGTAGTGGGTTATACTGCTGGAGCGAGTAAAAAGCCATGTGATACTTGAATAGAACTTGTTTAGGACAGAGCACATACTGTTCCTCTGCAGGGTGCAGATATTTTCTTGGATGAAGATTTTCAGGGCAGTGGTAAATACTTAGAACATTATTGATCTGTTTTGAAGCGTCGATTCTGTGTTTGATTAGTCTGGTGCCGAGCAGTGATAAAATAGTATTTTCCCACTGTGGGAAGAGTTGCTACTGTGCTGCCAGTTTGCACAGTGGTCCCACAAAGAAAATGAGCGGGGGTCAGGGTTTTCCACCAATTGGATGGAATGAAATTGTTTGGGCCAATGCAGAGGTAAGAGATTTGTTTTCTGGATTTTACTGGGGGGAAAGGCTTTAGCAGCTTGATTCAGTAGGTTAAGAATAATTCCTGATGAAAGAAGAGTGACTGTATTTTTAGCAAATGTGCTTCAGAAAGAAGATACTAGTAAAGAGTTATATGTGACATTTCAATATAAAATTTTTAAGAGTGGTGTTACATTAACAAAGGGTTTCAGAGAACCAAAAGAGATCACACTTAAAACTTGAATGTTCAGTATAGGCTGTTTTCTATTTTCAGCCTGTCTGAATAGACTGAATCACATCATGCAGCATCTGGCCTAACTTTGTATAAAGGGCAACACATTAATTTTATCTTAGACCTTTTTCATCAGATGACAGAGGAAGTTCTGTATGTTGTCTTGTAACTACATCTGTCTTGATTCTTGTAACACGAGTGAACTGGATTTTTAAAAATGAGTTATCTAAAATTAAGGTTTTAGATAAATAGTTTTAATTTCAGAATAACTTTTCCGCTCTTCTTCCTCAACACTCTGTCTCTTTCTTTCAGGAGATTTGTTTAGAAAGAAAAGCTAAATAATGTTTTGCAACAGGTTAGCGTTCGTAACGTAGGTTTCAAAAAGGACTTAAAATTCACTTGAAACTGTCTCTGACAACTTTTACATTTTTCCGGATTAAAGAATACATCTTTCCATGGATGTAAATTACTTAGATTGTTTTTTCCATTTATACAGAATACAAGTGCATGTGTGCCTGTAAAAGGGGAAAAACACCGCAGAAATGCACTTTCATAAAGAGTGTCTATTTAACCAAAGTAATTACCTGTTGTTCTGATGTCTCAGCTTCAACAGACATGATACTGAAGCAAAGTTTAACCATACAAGGCACTGTCTGTAATCTTGAGCTGTGTTTTCACACAGTACATTCTTTTACATTTATTAGGAATGCTAAAATAGAATTAATTATTGCTTTTTTCCACCTACCCCCCCCCCCCGAGAGAGAGAAAAGAAATTTGGCTGTCACTGAGTAAGTTTTAGTTTTCTCAAATTATATAATCCAGCGGATTTTCTGTCCCTCTTAAACCAAGCAAGTACTGCATGCATGTTTTGAGGAGTGTTGTAAATGGGGAAGACCGAGATAGATAAACATGGCTTTGATGTATACCCAATGTGCAAGTGCTGCTTTAAGCCTAAAATGAAACTATGTGTTTACAGGGCCTACATAGCTTTAATATGAGCACATTTTGTTATCTTTCTGTATGTGAATTAGGATTAGTAATTTGACTAAAAATCTAGGTGGTGAATATGTTATTCCCCAGGTGGGAATATCCCCAAGATGGGAGCAAGTGTAGAATGGCCACATGTGCAGCATCTCTAGCAAAAAAACTCTCTGTTGGAAATTGCACTAGAGGCAACGTGCAGGGTGACCCTGGGGTTTGTACTTGCCAACTGGAGCCCTTCCTGCCTAGCCTCTGTGCTCGGCACCCACTGTCTGTTTAAGCAAAGCTTGCAAGAGGGAGAATCCCTCTGCTCTTACTCAAAGGCAGTGAAAGGACCTCTGTATTGGAGTGTAGGAGTACAGATTTCTTCATAACCAGAGACCTTTGCTCCTGTTCTCAGCTGGTTGGTGGGATAATGTGCCTGGAATGAGGCCCTTCACACCTCCCCTGTTCCTGATGATTAGCCCAGCTCTTCTCCTATGGGAAAAGACGAAAGAGGGTGACAGGGAGGGTTTCTGAATCACTATTGACTTGTGCAAATATTGTAGTCATTGAAATGGGCAGTAGCCCATTTCAAGAAGGACTGGCTCCCAAACACTCTGAATTGTGGGCTGTTCTTGGCCTTCTCTCAGGCTTTGTTGTAAAATATTTTTGACAGTGATGTGGTTTTAGACATGGATGTGGATCACTTGCTATGGCTTCATGAGCTACAGTTTGCATATAAAGCCTGACACTGATTTAGGCACCTTGATTCTGTTATTAAAATCACTCAGCTAAAAGTATTTCAAGTTTCTGTGCACCTGCACCATTTCAGTTTCAATTGCTGCCTAGTTGCTAGATATTTTTTTAACCAGTATGTAAAAGAAGGAAGATTCTTTAAAATTATCCATAATGAAGTGAGATACTCTCAAGTAGTTACGTAACTTGATGTGAGAAGTAGTGTGGTTCCTGAAACTCCAAATCATGGCTGTGAATTTAATCTATGGATGAAATATTGATTCAGCTTTGCAACTTAAAATATTCTGGCAGCTTCCAAAGTAGCACTGCTTATTAGCAGAGCTGGAATTGGAAGATTTTTGTCTTTGCGTAGTCCCTCCCATGCAGGGACACGGGAGGGATCGCTAAGGGATGCCAGGATCCGTGAGAGCATCTTGCACCTCTCCGAGATAACTGTTGGGAGAGGGTTTTCTTGCCTGAATTGCTGTGATGTTCCTAAATCTTTTATTTATTGGTATTATATGCTGTGTATTATGTATATTATGTACCTATTGGTATGATGAGTATTGCATGCACTGCTGTACACACCACTCTGGGTATATGTCCAGAATATATGTCCTGCTATAAAGTCTTTGTTTTTACAAACGGATTTTGGATAGGAACATTAAGGAACAGAGGAGGAGTTTCTCTTGAAATTTATAGCAAGTTATCACCTCTTTAGGGAATATGATGTGTCTTTTTTTCGTTGGTTGTATGTTTGTTTATGAATATATCATGGTGTGAAATGGGCATCTTGCATGGAATGGATTTTTAAAATCTCTTCTAAGAATTGTTGGTAGAAAATGTTAATATGTGTGTAAACTTAATTTCTTCAAATACAATCATTTGTGAAAGACTTTATGGATTGAAAAGGGAGTGCATATGAAGTCATACTGCTCTCTCCTCTTACTAGGGATGATGATGTCGCAGTTCAACCTCTCTCAGAATTCCATGCGTGGGAGTCCTGCTTCTTCCAATTACCAACAAACCACTATCTCACACAGCCCTTCCAGGTAACACTGGATTTTAAGTGGGGTTGGTGGGGAGGGCAGTGTACAAGTTCAACTGTGACCACCAATTCTGGTTTGCTTGCTTTTCAGCTTTATAGTTTGTTTTCAACCTCTTAACATCAGCAGCTAGAAAGTACCTGTAAAGTGGGCGTTTGCTAATAGAGCTGTTCTGGTGCTCTAGGGTAGAGGAAAGAGCTTTGTCTGCAGTTCCAGCTTAGCTATGGGTCTGTAACAGAGTCCATCTGCAGTTACTAGATAAAATTATTAAAATAAATTATTTTATTTCACATTTCACTTAATGCAATTGTTCTGCCAAATGCAATGCTTTAGATCTCTCAGTCTTTATTTTTGCCTTTTTATCTAAAAGTGATAGTGAAGGAAGTTTCATAGACTATTACATGACATGTCTTCTCAAAAATCTTTGGAAAATCCTTGTATTATGTGCGTCTTGTTTTTGTGAACAACTTTTTGACCTACTGCCTATTTTATTTGTATTTTGAAAGCTCATACAAGAAAGTATGCAAGTTGTAGTGTATGTGGATTATTGTCAGAACCCTGTTTTATTTTTATGGCTTCCTATCTCTTGCATCCATCCTTTGGCCAATGCTAGAAAATATATTCAGGGGATTGGGTCAAATCCTGCCTGCCTATCACTTTCTTATGTCTTGGCAGAATAGTTCTGTTAAATTCATTGAAAGTTCTTGGAAAACGTACTGCAATATTTGCATTTTCAATAGCTGTCTCCTTGTTAATGCTAGCAAGCAGGTCATTATAAGCTTTTAATAAGCTGCGAATGGCTTTGGAAATGACGTATTTGAGTAAATGTTTATAACTGGTGCCAGTGTTTCCCTATATCAGTGCAGATCTGTTGAATGTTTTCTATTCTCTCCTTTACCTTGACTAATGCAGCACTTGGAGTGTGGCTCTTCAGTAATAATGGAATTTGGGATGGTGTAGATAATTTGTGAGAAATGTTGCTTTTGAAGGGATTTCCCAGTTACCTTGAAATACTTCACCTCTGCCAAAAGTTACAATGTTCTGAAGGTTTCGGATTTCAAAAGGAATAATAAATGTCTACATTGTCTCTTCCAACATTTAAAAATATTTTCTTTTGTTTTATCTTTAGCCGGTTTGTGCCACCACAGACAAGCTCTGGCAACAGATTTTTGGCACAACAGAACAGTCCAGTGCCTAGTCCATATGCTCCTCAAAGCCCTGCAGGATACATGCCATATTCACATCCTCCCAGTTACACACCACATCCTCAGATGCAGCAAGGTAAGTCTGCGCTATATTTTTGTTTATTTTCTTCCCCCTGACTCATGCAGCTTTACCTTAATGTGCCTATTTCACAGCTCTTTAATTTCCATGGAGGAGCCATATGCTTAATGCAAAATATTGAGGTGCTAGAACTTTCTGGCATGTTTAAATTTTGCTTACCTGACTGTCCTGATGGCAGTATATACTTTAAAAAAACAAAAGGAGGAGGAGGGTGAGACAAAACACATCTTCATGTGCCATTGCCCTTCTATTTACACTTATTTCCTATAGTTACATATAACAAGAAAAAAACAAGTAAGCTATGACTGTCACTTAACTCATTTTCACCTGTGTGACAGTTTGACTGCCAGCTCATTTAGCTTTACACAACCTTTGTGGTATAGACGAGACTAGTTCTAAGTTGGCAAGAATTATGCTTAAGCATGCAGTAACTGTTGAAGATGACCTTCAGAATGAATAGATTTCTCTGTTCTTCTTTTTTTGAAACAATTTTGCCCAACACGAACATTGTTAAAGTATCTAGGAACTTTAGGCATGTTCTTTTGGTAGGTAGAACTTTCGTTGGATTCTTCTAAATCATCTGTTCTTAAAGGTTTAGCAGTGTTCTAAGAAAAAGTATATTCTGTATTTAATCTTATGTTTTATATGCATATCTCAAAAGTTTCATGTATCAAGATAAGTCAAAACAATTTATCTTGAAGAAAAAGTTTTCTATAACTTGTAAAAATGTAACAAAGTCTGTAATTACAGTATCTGTGGAGAGAAGCTTGATTAACCTATATGTGGAATTCAGGTTTTAAAAGTTGAAGTCTTAGCTGGTTTAATTCAAGGTGTTCACTAAGAAAAATCAGGCGAGGAATGTGGGTACTTGCTCAGATTCCCCATCCCTTGCAGCTGTCTCATTAATATCTGCTATTAAGTTGTTTTCTGTAAGACCTGTTGGAGTTAGAGTGTGTATTAGTATAATTATTCACATTTTTCTTATTTCAGCTTCAGTATCCAGTCCCATTGTCTCAGGTGGGATGAGAAACCTCCATGAAAATAAAGTTTCAAGTCAGTTGTCTGGCAATTCAGCTAATCATCATGCTGATAATTCTAGACATGGCTCAAGTGAAGACTACCTACAGATGGTGCACAGACTAAGCAGTGATGTATGTTGCCTAAATTGGTTTATTATGATAAAGCAAATATGTGTTTAACTATCTAAAAAGTCAGATATTTTAGTAAGTTGCTCATGATGCGTAAGAATACTGGAAGTATATGTCATTTTTGCACATGTACACTAAAGCATTTAACCTTAGCATGTAAAGTTCTTTTCTACACGGCCTGTCTTTTTCTTTCTTTCGGAACCGTTTAGAATACCTGTTCTATTGAAATTATAGAAAGTGAAAAATCTTACAACTGTATTTTTTTTTGAGATGCAAATTATTATTACAAGAAACAAAAACAATTATTTAGCATTGCTACAGTTATCATAACAATACTCTAAATGAGTAATAGTTATCTTGTCTCGCTAAGGGTCTTTGTAATTTTCGTTTGGACTTGAAATACCGGAATAGCCTGTTGGATAGTCATTTGGTCTTGTCAAAAGCAAGAGCTCCTATGGGCCATTCTTCTTCCTCTTCTATTAAGTGCTTTATAGCCTCCTTTCTTCTAAAGGGGTTTCTCCATGTATCATTAATTTCAGTTAATGTGGGAGAAATTCTTGCTGAACTCTAGAGTGCTAATTTCTAAGGGAAAAAATGTTGCTCCAAACTTATCCAAAATTCTTTTCTACACTAGTGATGATTTTTAGTTCTTAATGAGTATCTCATCCTGTGGAAGAAGCTTGTCTCTAGACAGCTTTTAAGTGGAGAGCCCTTGAGTTTCAGTTTTGTATTTGACTTTAGGCTCTTTGAACAGTATGATCATAGTGATGCCTGCAACAATTTTTTGATCAAAACTTGGTCTTTTGTTGTTGTTGTTGTTAAAGTGTTTTCCTTTAGCTTACATGAGGCAACTCTATGCAACAAAAGAGTTGCAATCAACAAATGTGCTTATTAAGAATAGCTCTCTTAAGCCCCTTACCAGTGTTAATACAATAGATCTAAGTGTCATCAGTTTCATTAGTCTTGTTTTTAATTAGTCTATGTGTTGTATCAAAAAAGGTTAATTAAGCATAGTATTTCAAATAAATATGTTTTATAATGAAGGAATCTAATACAGAATTGTCACCTGTTTCTCTCAGTCTCTGCTTTGGTGATAAAAATCCTTGTAAATAGGAAACTGCTTTTGCCATTAAATATACAAAAAGAATCTTTTCTGGACATGATTTTCTTAAGACTTTTGGAGAATTTTGATATTAGGAAAATATACTTAATTGTTTAGAGAGGGAATATTTCCAAAAAAAAAAAAAAAAAGTCCATCACTGATTTGGTGATTCAAACCACGCAGTGGCTTCCTGGTTCTTGAGAACTTATAAATGAAACTCACTCAGAGCTGACAGACTGTGAATGCAAAACGTACTATCATTGCTCTATGTAATAGAGAAATACTAAGATAAACAAGTAGTAAAAAGTATATTTGATCCATTTTGTATTTAAATTTTCAAAAATATGAATTAGGGAGGTATAGAACATAAACTTCATGTGAATTAGGAGCAGGGGTCTAATAAATTAAGTAAAGCAAACATTTAGAAAAAAATTACTTATCTTTTCTGAGATGCGTCAGAGTTTTATGCCTCTATGCCTCTATTTTCTTAGTTGGCGTATTTATGTAAATGTATTTTATCATAATTGTTCATTTTGCATCTGATTTTTGTTATCATTCAGAAAATGGTTTCAAGGATTTGGATGAATTCAAGTTTTGCATCTACATATGAACAATAATCAACTGCATCAACTCATAATGTTGCAGCTGTATCAGAAGCAGTGTAACATTTGATACAGATTCAGTTATAGATGAGGTTTATTAAATCATGACATTTAATTGTTCTGTAGTACTTTTCTCAATCTTAGGGTTTTACTGCTTTAAAAACAAATTGTCAAAGTTGTGAATAGTTACAGGATACTGTTTGTTTGCAACATAAGATTTTTATAGAATCAGCATATGTGCTTGAAGGAACACTCCACATACCCTCAACTTAAGGACTTTTCATCTTATTTTGAAAGACATATCAGCGCCTTCCCCACTTTGTTTTGACTTGCATTTCAGCATTTGATTCAGCTCTGAACAAGGGAAACAGTACATTTCTCAGAAGTGGCAGCTGCAGTAGGAATGTTGTGTGTGCAGCACAGGTTGGCTGCCCTCTTGAAAGGTGGTACCTCTGCCCTTGTCCCTGGCAACCGTGGCTGTAGCACCTCTCCCATCATAAAAAAATATCTGTGCTAAAAAACTGCTAAGCTGAATTGTCTTAGTATTTGAGATTTTGTGTATGTGTGGAGGGCTCCCTCAAAGATAAAGCAGGCTGCGTCTTCCTCGAAACGCCAGTCTGGCTTTCTCACTTATAGCCCCATACTGACTTCTCATAGAGGCACGTGGAAACCTAAGCTTCTCTTCGAGAATATCTTCCACAACATTCAGTTGAAGTTGGCCAAAAAGATTCAAAACAAAGAATTGGGGCATAAGCAAACATTCAGGCTAAAAAATACGGCGGGAGGAAATGTTAAATGTTAAAATGTTATAAGAATGAACTGTGCACGCACATAGCTCAGTAAAGGCACATCGGAATATGACGTAGGGCAATAATCAAGATTCAGAATTAAGGAGGAAGTAAATAATTCTAACTTCTTTGGAGACTTCCTGTAATTTAAACTTCATTGATGTAACTTTACTCTTTGGAAGAACAGACTTTTTGTGATTTGTCAATACTGAATTAAATTGTCTTTTCATAAATATTAAGCATTATGTTGTTTTTGAAAACATTCATTTTAACCTAGACATTATTTAAAAAAAAAAAAAAGCCAAAAATGAGAAATAGTATTTTATAAAACTTAAAATTAATAAGGTCCCTGACTGTGATTAAGTTTACTCTTGACCAGCAGAGGGCTCTGTTAAAGCAATAAAAAAACATGCAAAGCATTAAATGGAAATCGAAGAGAGGTTTACGTAGATCATTGTAAGATATTGTGGAAAACAAATGTCACAGGTGCGTTCTTAGAGATTGGGCCTGAGCCTCCTTACATTGTAGTCAGTATTCTGTTACGATGAAGGTTGTCTTTGAAGCAGGTTGTCCTATGCAAAACTGGAGGGAGAAAAAAAAAAAAAAAAGATTTTTTTTTTGCTGTGTTGAGGCAAGCACTTAAATTTACATACAGTATTAAAATTACAGCTACAGATTTGATAAATGTTTTTATAATATGTCATCCNAATTATTACTTTTTTTTCTTGGTTTATTCCATCTTCTCAATATGTGTCCTAATCGCAGGCTTGCTTTATAAGTGTTCCTGTTCATAATACTAATTTTTATCATTGTTGTTTTAGGACGGTGATCCTTCCATAAGGAATGCTGCATCCTTTTCCTTGAGGTCACCGCAGTCTGTCTGCTCTCCAGCTGGAAGTGATGGAACCCCTAAAGGTAGTCTAGCAGTTGTGTATACCAATGCATTTTTCCCAGCTATAAAAGACAGATTGTTTAAAGTGCTTTTTAGTTAGTTTTATTGACTATATTCTATATAATATATTCTATATCCTTATAGGACTTGAGTATGTCTTAGTATGTCATCAGACATCCAGTTACAAAATTATTTTGAGCCCCATTTCAGAAGCTTTTGAATATCCAAAACTGACTAATGTTACTTCAAAACAAAGCTCAAATTCATGGAGGACAGAAGGATTGTAAATCCTTTCCCGTATTAGAACTAAATTTTGCTGTAAAAACAGTTTCAGTTGCTCTGCATAATGAATGGTTTAAAGGCAGCATTACGAGTATTGAACGCTTAACCAACTCAAAAGTGTTTAACATGGAACACTTGGGTTGACTGTAATCATGAAATTTCAAGCACATGAAATTCAAATGAATTCAGTGAGCACAATATATCTAGTATAAACAAGGTCTAAAAACCTTAGTTGGAGAGAAGGAATAGGGTATACTATCAGACAGGTAATAAAGGAACAGAAAAATCTGCTCAAAATAGTTCTTCAAATTAAAGTCTAGAATGCATGCTGCTATTTATAATTTTATTCCTAAAAAACAATAACTGAGGTGCATGAGATGAGGCAAAATAGAGGTTTGGGAATATTCTTGGTAATTTAGGATTTTAGTACTTAAAAAAAAAAAAAATTGCTGTATAAGAACTTAAGTGCAACAGTACTTTCTTCTGTTTAGCACTGGAATAAAATTAAGTCTTTTTGGATGGTCAGTTTATGTGGAGAGGGAGAGCCTGAAAGGGGCAAAATCACCCTCAAAGCAGGTGAGGATTCTGGGCTTGTTCGGCCTGGAGAAGGTTTTGCAGCAGGACCTCAGAGCAGCCTGGCCTGCCTGTGAGAGGTTTATCAAGAAGACAGAGTCAGGCTCTTTCTTCACAGCGGTTTATGGAGGGAGGGCAAGAGACAACAGGAATAAATTGAACCAAGAGGTGTTCTGAGTAGATGCAAGGAAAAATTCAATATTAGAACAGCTGAGCATTAGAAGAGGTTGCCCAGAGAATCTGTGTAGTCTTCATGCTTGGAGGTTTTTAAGTCCAGAATGAATAGAACTCTGCATAGCCGCATGTGACCTCCTCGTTCATCAGGCTTTGAGCAGGAGCTTGAACTAGAGGCTTCCTGAGATCCCTTCCTAACTGAGCATCAATGATCACGTGTTTGCTGACTGGTTTTTGTGCTTCATCTCCTATAGCTATATACTGTGTTAAACAGTGATGTTAGCTCTACCGGGAGAAGCAATGGTATAGCATGCCACCAACACGAGCATTTTAGGAGGTTTTGTTGGATTTGTGTAAATGGTAGACTTGTAGGGCTTGTATAAATGGCAAAGACTGTGTGTCTTTTGTTTATTTAACTCAGTGCGTTGTCACAAAATCCGTGTTTACAGAGTTTGTCAGCTCAGCAGTATTGTAAATCTAAGCTACTTCCACTCAGATATGCTTACTGGTCAGAAGAAAAACTTATTTATTTGTTTGTTAAATTGCTGCTACTGGTTCTCCCAGTATCCATTTTGCAGGTGTACTTTTTAGATGGCATTACAAAGGCTGAAAAAGTGCAAGAGGAGCTTTTTCATTTATGTAGTTGTGTGTTAGAATGTTAGATCTACTCTTCTCTTGATTGATAAAGCACAAAACTGATACTCTGTTACTACTGATGCTGGCATTTTGCCCTCTTAAAGTGGAGATTGATGAACCTCAGTTGAGAGAACCAGTTCTAGATGCTGTAAGAATCTTGCCAGACATTTGCTTCCTCTAATCTCTCTTTTTAGAATTGTATTCAAGAGGTGTGCATAATTTTAATGTTACTTAGAATCTGTGATCCCTGATAGTGAGTTCTTGGCCTGTGATTTGGAATGGAAGTGGTTGGTTGCACTGATAGATTTTTCAAGTGATGAACAAAGAGCAAGAAGGGAGGCCAAGCTATTTTGTTTTTATTTTTTTTGCTGCTGCCATTAACCCATTAAAGCTTGACTGGCAAGTCTGCAAATTTTGGTAAAGAAAATTACGAAATATTTCATTGCTTGGGAGGTTAAAAAGAATGACACTAGACAGTTGTTCATGATTCCGGAAGAAGATCTCAGAAAGGGTATTAATTTTTTTTTTCTAAGCTTTCTTACTTTATATAGAAATGTGAGGCATTTATGGAAGACACGAGTCTACATTTCTGTACTTTTAAATGGAAATAACAGGGATTTTTGGACTTTTGATTATGCAATACTTTAATTTTTCTCATACTGAACAATAGCTTTCTGAATCGGAATGAGGGAAAAAGTTTGTTTTCAACTGGACAAAATATTTGAGGGAGATGAGAGAGGTTATATTTGCTCTTTTGATTGATTGTTCACTTATTCAACAGAGTAAAATTCCTCTACTACTCCAGTAAAGGTAACAGAGCAGCTGAGGTTTTATGTAGAAGGTTCTTGACTGAGTTTTCTATCACTTTTTTTAATATAGATTTTGTATTTTTACCTGTGAAAACAGATTTGTGTCTGCATTGCTGCTATTATCTGCTACCAGTTCTGCTACAATAGATAAATTCTAGAGAATTATCAAGGAGTATTTTCTTGCTGTCTTTCTGTTAATTTCATATATGATATTTTGTGGGATCTATTAGCCAAGATAGATTATTCATCCAAGTGCTTTATTCATTTGCTGTGCTCTTTCTGCTCTAGAATCTAACAAAACACTTCTTTAAGATAACTTCTGAAGATCTGTTGTATAAAGGAAAGCCTTCACAGAGTTTTTCATCTACCACTTGCCAAAGTGAAGGGCTTATATATCAGAGTTGTTTGCTTCCCAACACTTTCTTAAACATCCAGCAAAACTTCAGTAAAGACTAGCAACAATACCTTATTCAATTATGCCATTTTGCACTTTCTTCCAGAATTAAGTTATTTTCCTTCCAGAAACAATCTTTCTCTCACAGGAAATATTCCAACATGCCTTTCCAAAATTATTTGAGATAGTAATAATTTTTAAAATATGCAGATTTTCAGTAGAGGCTGATATCTTCCAAAATAGTGTGGATACATGACTATATTCCAAATGACTTGGAAAGATTATTTTTATTTTCTTACGGATCTCTAGGATTTCTCCAGAGAGGTTCTTGTATACATGGTCTCCAAATGCATAGTGCCTTGCAAGGAGAACTAGGAATCTTCTCAAATCTCTATTAAGAACTTTGTAATCTCACAAATATTAGTTAAGAATAAATATTATCGCTCTCCCTCTCTTTTCAAAGAAAGATGCAAGAAATTTATCCAGAGAAGTTTTCTGACAGAGCCAAAAATAAACATCCCCTCTTGTTTCTTTCTTCAAGTCCTTTTTACACAGGGATGCATCTGAATACAACAATACTAAGCCAGAGCATCCAAAGCTTAGTTTTTGGTCAGGCATTTGAAGCTGTGGGAAAAACAGTGAGATTCTTCCCTGAAATTTGTTGAATGAGAGTATGGAAAGCAAATAAAATCTCTTCCAAGAAATTTCCAAATGTATTTTTTCTTTTCCATCTAATTTGTGTATTATGCTTTTCTTTTTTTTTTAAAGTTGAAATTCTTAGTGAAATGATGCTCTCTGAAAACAAAATATAACATAGTCCATTCATTAAAATCAGTAATAATTCCTTTACATCTTCAGCAAAATTTGGGAGATTTTCAGAGTAACATTCAAACCTCTTACAAGATGCAGTAAGAAAGGACTTGGTCATCTTCCCATCAGGCACACTGTTGTCATTCCCAATAACCTGTGTCCCAATCATTCTTAAAATGGCACTAACGAAGTTTCCTTATTGTTTCTGTGCAACCTGTTTCATTTCTTAGAGCTAGAAAGCTTTTTTTTTTTCTTTTTTTAACCCTGATGCTTTGCCTGAATTATTTTTGTTGTGGTTAGGCTCGACATTTCTTGACTTATTTCTGATGGGCAAGAAAAAACAGTTCACTTTTTTTATTTTTAGTATAGTGATCTTTTACATATAAATGTACATGAATATAAATTACACATATAAAAAATCATTCCTGTGTTTTTCTTCAGTCCTCTGAACAGCACTGGTTCATATTTTTCTTGATGTTTTGCTGCTGCTGTTGTACATACAACTGTATTTGAAAACTTTGAAGGATGAGTAGTTGGAATATTACTTGTAGACATCTCTTTGTATAATTATTTTGTTATGTGTGAAAATTTAGCTACTCTTTTGGCAATAATAACAGATTCAGTTCACAAGGTGTTATAAACATATGGCTCTCTCTCTGTAGAGCTTTTTTTTTTTTAATCTTCTTGGCTATTATAGTTGGTGTTTCTGAGGTAAACAGAAAGTTGGTGCTTATTCTTACTGATTTTGTTTGTTTCAAATGGTCGAGATAGTTGTAAATTTTGATTCTATTCTTGAAAGCACTCGTAGGCCTCTCAAACATTTTACACCTAAACTTGGTAACATCTTAAAATTAATAAAACTGCTCTTTTTCTTTTTGTTAGTTGAAAATACTTGATACTTTCAGGCTGGGAAGCTGTGTTTGTGTATGTTCAGCCATTTTTACTGTGATGCTCTTTGAGTTTTGCTTCAATCTTACATTTTGCTTAGACCAAATTTCCTCAGCTTGGTAATGAGATTTTTGTGGGAAATGATACAGAAAACCTTGCTAAGGTCCAGGTCTGCCTCTCCATTCTCTCTAATCCACCAATCCTACTGTGTTGCTGGATGAAATGAGTTTTGTTTGGTGATATTTGTTCTAAAATATAAACTTCATCAAGTATATGCTGAAACCATACAGACTATTACATAAAATTCTCTGGGTAGTTCTTCACCATGCTTTTTAAGAGATTGTGTTTTCCCTTTTTGAGTGTACTGGAGGCACAACTTCTCAAGATGATTATCACCAGTTCTGAGCTTGGTTTAGCCGGGGTTCTAGAGTGAATCCAATTTTTGAGAAAACATTTGATTTATGTGGCAATGTTAAGTAAGATCATAAAAAATATGATTTTTTTCCATCTGTAACTGCAGTCTTTTTGAATCTTTTGACAAGAGTGGACCTGATCTGTTTGCAAATGTTCAAGTTATAAGATCCAGGGTCTCAGCTTTTTCAAAAAGACTAATGTCATTTCCAATGCAATATGTATGCTCCCTCTTGTCTTTTCTCCATCCCTTCAAGACCGTACTTACTACACACATATATAGTCTAATAATCCTTATGTAGAATATATTCCTTAAAGCCTCTCTCCTTTAGAGACCGATGAGTAAAAACTCTGCAATGTAGTGTCCAGGTTTGAAATACAGTGTCTTCGTACCCACTTAAATAATATTCCTGGAGTCTCAAGAATGTATTAATTGAAAAATGTAACAGCACTTGAATGTTCCTGATGTTTCTCTCCAATGTGCTCTAAACCAGATATTATCTATCATTCCTTGTTCATTAGCAGTTTTTTTTTTGCCTTTGTGCATAAGAAACGATTCTTCTGGCAAAAGCAAATGTTGAAAGACTTTTTTAACAGCTGGGAATCTTTACCTGCAAGAGATTTAAAGAAATATAAAGATATTACTTGGAGTAGGCTGTGTTTTTTCTGTTTGTTTTGTTGTTGTGCAAGCGGAAAGCTAGTAATTCTTTCAAATACCTGAATCTTATTGATGGTAGCTTTAATGATTGGGTTATTACCGTATGCGTGTGCATTACAGAAATGAGTGTGGTCATCAGTGAGAGTTGGATGCATCAGCTTTGAAAAGCAAGTGGTCTTTGCTCTGAAGAGGCTCTGAGAACATCAGAGAAAGTGTTGTGAGTGGTTAAATGAGGAGATGTGAATACGGTGGCATAGTAAAAAAGTGTATGGACAAAAATGCAAGGTTCAGGTGTCACTGTGTATAATCTCTTGGACAGAAGCCTGTTCGTTTGCTACTGAAGTTACTGGTGAGTTTAAACATGCAAATGAAGCCATTTCATTCTATATTATTATTGAATCTTTACGTTTTTTAGAAGGCTCAGTCACTGTCAGAGCAAAACATTTTTAAGCTGCTTGCATTGCAAAGGTCTTAAAAGGATCAGATCAGAATCACATCAAACAACAACAACAAAAAAAAGGTATTTACATATTGCTAACACGGTTGATGAGAATTGTTCAATCCTCAGTGCTATCCATCCTTAGGAATCACAAGGAAAACTAATAATTATGCAGAACCAATCTCAGGAATATCATGTGTGGTCAGGAAGGCTGTTACTGAAAGGCCATGGAAATGTTGCTTCTGGCCATACTGTTCTTTGCAGGGGCTTTTACTCCTATGATGTTCCCTGCTGCCCATTTACATTTAGCATTATCTAGATGACCGTTGGTACTTGCTGCTCAGTAGTCATGCAGCGACCTTACCAGAGCAGTGGAAGGTCTCTTGTTCTTGCACAAGCTTTATGTACTCCTGGCATGCAAAGAGTTTTTATGAAGTCTTGTGCTGATACTGTAGGTCAACCACAGAAGTTCAGATATTCTTCTCTTGAATTGCAGTGCAGCCCAAGACCTAGACTCAAAAGCTGCCCATTTCTCTGTTCTAAAAGAATGTTCTAAAATTGAGTTTATTGTGATACTCTAAGACATGAATGTGATTTACTATGTGGTACATGTTCAAAACTGTTAAAATGTCTCTAGTAGAGTAAAACTGTTCAGAACACCTCATCTTTTTCCATTTCTTTCCACCTCAGGATCTAGGTATTGTAGCCAGGTATGTTAACCATTTTGTTGCTAGGTAGAGCTCTGAGATGTCAGACTTAGCTTAGAATAAACTGAACAGAGCAAGGACCCAAATCTACTCAGCATGCTTCATTCCGGATTTAAGCATGGTTAGACATCTTAGAAATATGTGCAGTTACTACCAGAACATCTCCTCTTAAGATGCAGCTTACAGGCACTGCTATCAATGCTGTTCAGAAATTTCTTTCAGGAGGAAGACATTCTTAAATAGCCTAGTCGTAGTGCTGCCTACAACAAGGAAAATTGTACTGTTGTTTCTTCATTTACTGGATTCCAAGTACTTTCAATGAAATGGGCTGAAATCCTTCTGACCTCCTCAAGTCTATCCAATGATAAAAAGAACCTGCTTTGCTGCTGCTGCAGTGTTTTTTTTTTTAGCATGACAAATAGAAAATTGCTTCAAATCAGAAAAATATTGTCCTGTTAAGCTTAGGGCAAGGGAGAATCAAACCTGTGTCCTCCATTCAAAATGTAGTTATGAATAACAGTAGCTAAGTGTTCCACTGAAACTGTGGGAATACTCATTTGACCTGAGAACAAGAGAGTGAGATGTCTGTAAGATCACCAAAAAGTTTTGAGCTTTCTTTAATATTTGGAGAAAGAAAACTCCAAATAGTTTTGGAGAAACTGAAACACAGAAAACTGTTTGCGCTGGCTAATTTTACAGGAGTTCAGCACTAGTGATTGGGGGCAGCTAAATTAAGGCTAGGGGTAAGGAATGGAGTAGTGGAAAGATATTGAGAATGAGGATGAGCAACCACGGGGCTTCCCAACATTGCAGGTGTCATTGGCAGAACATGGAGCTGTCGCTAATATTCCAGGAAGGAGAGCTGGGTGAGATAAATGAATTTTATACCCTGCTCTTAGGGTATAAACCTATAGGGTTTAGGGTATAGACATTTTAGCGTCTCTTGGAATGAAATAGAGAGAAAATAAAAGATAAGAGTTGATGCAAAGAAGTCAGTGATAAAAGAACACCTTTCATTTTAACTGAGGCTTTGCTGCAGGTACCCATTCTTTCATGTGCAGGTCAATATATTGCCTAATGATGCCTGTAGCACAAGTCAAAGTATAAGCTAGAAATTCAGCTGCGGAACAGAGCTGTTTTCGTGCTTCGTGGTGGTTCTTCACCGAAGCACCTTCCCTTCCAGTTAATTTTGGGTGGTGGTAGAAGCACTGACCTACGATGGCCTGAAACGCAATCAGTATTAATAGTTTTAATGACTGCTTCATGATAATCAACGTCCTCCACTGGATGAATGGGATCAGAGAAATATTTGACTTAAAGAAACAAGAGCAGGCTGGAGCAGATGTTTGCATTTGTTTTGTCACACCGTCATTCCATTTTAAGCCAAAAGTTATTGCTCAAAATTATTATCAGGACAAGTTAAAAATCTTATCTGTTTCTAAAGCCTTTCCTGGGCAAGAGATAAGGGGAGCTGGTCAGAACAGAGAGACAGAAATTGTAAATTTGTGAATGGAGAATGTTTTTAGTGTAAAATGTCCTCTTAAAAAAAAAAAATCTAAATATACTCAATGTTTGCAATCAATGCATTTAGAAGTGGAAACAAGTATATTTTAAGAGAGGGGAGAGGTATATGCGGGGAGCGGTAGACTAATTTTTTATGAAAATTAGCATTTTGTAGACAAAGATGGGTGAGGAGGTTGGAATCAATTTACCTAAAATGGAAACAAAACAAAAAAAGAATCTGTCAGAATTAGTTAAGGAGGAAAGAAAAGCCAATTTCTTTGTTTAATTAATAAGGCAATTATATTTGTTTAATGTTTTCTAATTTCATCTTTTCATAGACCTTTTTGGCTAGGGAACCCTCCCTAAAATTTTTGTTTGTCATTTTTTTAATTTATAAATATTTGCCTGGAATGGCCAGTAAGTGTACACTAATAATTAAATCTTCATCACTGGATCTTTCTAAGGTTCTTTATCCTTTCTCTTTTCTGTAGTTGACTTGCTTTCATTAACTAGTTTCTAATAGCCAACCTTCTGAACCTGCAGGTACTATGTTTTTTGGTGGTGGGTGTTTTGGTTCCTTCTTCTCTGAAATGATCCCTTCTCCACCTGCTGTGGACTGCTATAATTCCTAGGAAAGCCAGTGCAACTCTCTGTATTACATCTTGATCTAGAAATGATGTGCTTCCTACCAATCTTATTTAGGCCTTTTGTGAACACAGATATATGTGCAAATACACCTTAACATTATGTAGGTTATATTTAGTGTGTTTTTATATAAACTTGAAACAACATAACTGTTCAGTTTTTCTGAATTATTATTCTAGGATCAAGACCACCTTTAATCCTACAATCTCAGCCTCCACCTTATTCATCACCTAGAGATGTGCCCCCAGACATATTGTTAGATTCTCCAGAAAGAAAGCAAAAGAAACAAAAGAAAATGAAGTTAGGCAAGGATGAAAAAGACCAGACTGAAAAAGCTGCAATGTATGATATCATTAGTTCTCCTTCCAAGGACTCCACTAAGCTTACATTAAGACTCTCTCGTGTAAGATCTTCGGATATGGACCAGCAGGATGATATGCTTTCTGGTTTGGAAAACAGCAGTGTGTCAGAGGGTGATATTCCTTTTAATGTGCAGTACCCAGGACAGACTTCTAAAACACCCGTTACTCCACAGGATGTTACCCGCCCACTAAACGCTGCTCAGTGTTTGCCGCAGCACGAACAGACAGCTTTCCTTCAGGCACAACAAGTGCCTGTTTTACAACAGAACACTTCAGTTGCTGCAAAACAACCTCAAACTCCTGTGGTACAGACACAGCAACAGGTTTCGCATCAAGGAACTATAACGTCATATGATGAAGTAGAATTGGATGCATTGGCTGAAATTGAGCGGATAGAACGTGAATCAGCTATTGAAAGGGAGCGGTTTTCAAAAGAAGTGCAAGATAAAGGTAAAAGGATTGTGTGTGTGTATACACTATATATATTATATAAACATATATATATATATGCATA
>VZSV01000003.1:3792691-3827724 GCA_013398735.1 Nothocercus julius
TAATGTAGGGAAATAAATTTCTAAAAGCATTTGTATCCAGCAGATGCTGTTATACAGGAAAAGCAAAAATCTCCATGCTGAAAAGTTATACCTGCTGTGTGGTGAATTTATTTTGTTTCATGTGACTATCATAAAGTATGAGTTGACTGGCTCTCCCACAGGTTCTGTGTTCCTTTGCAAAGATCCTTTTTGCAGTCACCCCTTTTTTGCATGGAGCTTATTATAGCTGTCTTTACTGTGGTCCACAGCCATAAATATTGAATATTACGGTGCAGATTTAGGAAGTGAAAGATATGCAAATAGGAATGAGAATGAAAACAATGGAAAAAAGCCTGTTCATGTTACTGAAGTCGACCCTGGTACTACTTGTTACAGTGTTTTGATGTTAACTTTGGAGGTGATCCTTCAAAGTTTTCATTCTTCAGAATAGGACTCTTCTACTAGTATAGAAGAAAGTAGAGATTGTAATTCTGGTTTACAATTTGTGAAGTCTTTTTCTTATAGTTTATTTTGCTCTTCCCCTGTTTCCATCCTCTTCACCCTTTCCCCAGTTCCCAAAAGGGAGCTGACAAGCTGACTTTAGATCACAAATCTAGGCACAAAATAAGTTATTTTTCTTACAGCACATTTGAGGTCTAGACATAAATATTTATATTTATATTTAACAACACATGTACATTAGAGTTTCCAACCTATGTTTATTCATTCCTGAGACTTAAAATCAAATCCCTTGATTACATAGAAAATGTGTGGGTATTTTCCCCAATTTCCAAAATATTAGCTGACAGATGAGAGTGTTAGTTGCAGGTAAGACTCTTAGTTTTTTTGACAGAAATTAATTTTAGTCCAGGTACCATGTTAGTAGTATAAACAGATTGTAGCTTAAATGAATAATTAAGATTCTTTTTGTGTATTTTCATGTGCTTCTCAATTCTGTCAATTCTACCAAATTACATGGCGTGTGGTTGGCTCACAATTTTTCTGTATTCTACTCTTGATTATTTTTTAGCACAAATTAAAGGGATTGTTGCAGAGTCAAGCTCTTGACAGTACATGAAATTATTGTTAAAGTTTTTATTTCACACATTAAAAGTGTTACAGTTATAAAGGGAAATTATCAAGTTTGTAAGTATGTAACAGTCTCCCACCTCATATGTATATATGTATTATAGTATGGACTCCAACTTTTGGTATAGTACTTTGCTTCCAAGAGAAGCCTTGTGCTGGAGTTTTAATTATTTCATTCATTGTTCACATGTTCCCCCACTACAATATGCGAGTCCAACTAGTACACTGAACTGTGTAGGGAAAACCTTGGCTCTAGTCATTGCAGATCCCTGCTTATTTCATGTGTAAGGAAGCAGGCTGGATCTGCAGAGCAGAAACTTTTATAGTAGTATTAATCAAAAAGCTGTTATGAAGGAGGACCTCAATTTTGACATTGCAGACTTTTGTTTCAACCTTAAACTCACGTTGTTGTTGTTGTTGTATATTGCAGTTGCTTTATTAGATGGTTCTCTTGGATTCGAATTGTATAGGGACTTTGATTTCATGTGTCTCAAGTTCTTTTTTTTTTCTTTTAGTGATTAATTGGCATGTGTTGTAGGCTGCAAATGAGCAACAATCCATGAATAGAAGTATTAGCTAGAGAAGTTTTAGCTAAAGAAGTTTCGTTATTATTTTTAAATTCAGTTAATTTTGTTGTCTGTACACAAATACGCTGGGGGGCGGGATTCATTCATTCGTGGGGGTGAAGGGGAATAGACATTTTTGCTTGGACAGGTTTCCTATATATATGATTTGTGTATTTTTTTCTCTTTTAATTTGCAGATAAGCCTTTAAAGAAGCGAAAACAAGAAAACAAGCCACAGGAGGCTGGGGGTGCTACTGGAGGAAACAGACCAGCTTCTCAGGAGACAGGTTCTGCAGGAAATGGGGCAAGGCCTGCGTTGATGGTTAGTATTGATCTTCAGCAAGCAGGAAGAGCAGACTCTCAGGCAACAGTAACTCAGGATTTGGACACCATCAAAAAACCTGAAGAAATTAAACAGTATAATGATGGGTTTGTATGTGTTCCCCAAGAAGACACTGGTGGAGTTCTTAAACTTAAGCCTGAAAACCATCCTGAGATCCTTAGGAAAAAGTCTGACTTTGAGGGCCAGAAGATAGATATTCAGCAAAATGAAAACAGACAAATGGAATTCCAACAAAACGAGAGCAGGCGGTTGGAAAGCAAACACAATGAAAACAAACAGGTGGAAGCTAAACATGAAAGCAAGCATGAAAGCAGACAAATGGAAGTGAAACAAAATGAGAACAGACAGACAGAATCAAAACAAAGTGAGAGCCGACAAGTGGAGATGAAACAAAATGAGGGAAAACAAAATAATGGCAAGCAGGAAATAAGACAGAGGCCTGAAACGCCAAAACAGAAGACTGAAGGCAGGCCCGAAACGCCAAAACAGAAGACTGAAGGCAGGCCCGAAACGCCAAAACAGAAGACTGAAGGCAGGCCCGAAACGCCAAAACATAGACACGATAATAGGAGGGACTCTAGTAAACCATTGTCAGAGAAGAAAATTGAACTATCTAGGCATAAACCAGATGTGAAATCTGATCCATCAAGGATAAAATCTGAAAGTAGACCTGATCCAGGAAAGCAAAGACCAGATGGACGTTCAGTTTCTGATACTCCAAGACGTGACCATGATAGCCTTAAACAAAGGCCTGAGGACAGAGGGGAGTCAGAGAGATACAGAGGAGATCCATCCAAGATTAGAAGACCTGAATATTTGAGATCCTCAAACAAAAGTGAACATGATTCTAAGCATGGCATTAAATCTGATGGTTCCAAAACTGAGAAATTGGAAAGGAAACATAGACATGAGTCTGGTGAATCAAGGTTTTCTTCTGGGGATCAGAAATCAAGACCTGACAGCCCTCGTATAAAACAGGAAAGTAAAGGAGATTCTAGTAAATCAAGACCTGATAAAACTGGTTTTAAATCACCTAACAGCAAGGATGAACGAAGGACAGATGGTAATAAGAGTAAAGTAGATAGTAATAAAGCACATGCTGATAATAAAGCAGAGTTTCCCAGTTATTTGTTGGGGGCAAGATCTGGTGCATTGAAACATTTTGTCATTCCAAAAATCAAGCGTGATAAAGATGGCAATGTCACTCAGGAGTCGAGGAAAACTGAAATTAAAGGTGAACAAAAGGATAAAGTAGAAAAGATTGGTCTAGTTGAAGATCTAAATAAAGGAGCTAAGCCTGTAGTTGTTCTTCAGAAGCTATCTCTGGATGATGTGCAGAAATTTATTAAAGATAGAGAAGATAAATCAAGGAGCTCTTGTTTTAAACCTAACAAGAACAAGTCATCCAAATCTAATAAAGGTAAGATTATATTAATGTTAATTACATTCTATTTTGCACATTCCTTCAGTTCCTTTAGACTTACTATTGCAGTGGTCTATAATTCAGCTCAAACCTTTGATAGTTAATTTATATGTTTGCTTACATGGCAATTTTGGGGAATCAAAGTGAAACTGCTCTCATTATCATCTAAGAACTTGTTGGTGTTGGAAATCTTGCTCCAGTGTAAACAAAATGATTTATTTACTCTAGTGAAAGTACCTAATGAAGGAACACTTAAGTGGTTTTAAATTGTACTTCAACTACAGTAGTTTGATCTGTTAATTTAACGAATTAAACATAACTGGTATATGTATGATCTAAACAGGTTTAAGTGTGTCTGTATAAGGTATTGGTACTACTATAGCTAAATCGGTGTACTTTGAGCAGTAGAAAATGCTATGTGGGCCAGCTGTAAGACGATTTCATATTTTTCAATAGAGGTGAATGTGATTTTCCAAGGAATACTTTGACATGATGCAATAAGAACACTGTTGCAAAATCCCATCTGCCTCTCTTACACTATAAATGACACTTTTAGGGAACCACCACGCTTTAGGCTGTGTGCCAACAAACTTTAAAAAACATCCTATGTTTACTGCTTGACTCTGTTTCCATTTTAGAATTGAGTCTTTAGGAGAATTCAAACATCATTGTCTTTAAGGTCCAGTATAAATTCATGATGTGGATAGTGTATTATTCAGTGTAGTTGGTAGATTTAATATCTAATTGTTTGTCTGTTCTGCTGAGTTTAATGTTTTTAATGGTTACTATTCTTCTTGCTACTATAACTGTCTTTTTTTGGTTTCAAAGTGAAGTAGATCATTTCACATTGTGAAAGTCAGGTTACTTACCAGTCAAGGGTTACTTTCCTTTTTAGTTTTAGACTCCAGATGACTATGCATTTCAGATTCTTACACTGCACATTTATAGAGTTGGTATGTTTCTAAATTGACAAATAAGTGGCAAAGGAGAGGGTTTCAGCTTTATACAGGATTATTTATGAACACATAGTTGCAGGTATTCCTCATTGCTTAAGAACTTGAGATTATTTTTTATTTTCTTGCAAGGTTATTTAATGAGGAATGATGTAGGAATCATCTTTGTGAATGTATAAACACATTTATGTGCAAAGGTGATGGCTGTATAAGTAATTTATAGTGATACATCTCTTCTCTCTCTGCTAACCAGATTGTGATTGACTCTTGGACTTGTGATTTAGCGGTTCAAGATGAAAGTCACTTTTATAAAGTATCAGCCTCCCTTTTAAATATTTTCCATTTATCCTGAAAATACGAACGTTTTCCTTTTCTCTGAGGTTCAGAACAGGCAAGATTTGAATTTCTAACAGTAATTGGTATGTAGAATTAGATATAAGATTATTACACCTTTGAAACCACCTATGTTTGAAGATTTTAAATGAAACATTTATGTTCCTGACAGAGAATGTTGAAAGTTTTCTTAGAGTTTTCAGCTCTAATCTTCAAAAGATAGACTTTGAATTCACACAATTTGATGTGTAGAAAATTTTTAGAAGTTTGAGCGCCCTCTGAGCTGTGTACAGTGCGAGTATACTTTCTGAAATGTTAAAATACATTTTTTCTGTAATTTGCTTTGTCTGTAGTTGTTATACAGTTTGTTTTAATAATGTCTAATGGTTTTAATGACTTCTGTAATCTGCATAACTAGTAGCTGCGTCACACAGGCAATGTACTTATTTTGAACTCAGGTTTATAACTTTTCTGCAATGTTTTTGTTTATTTTGTGTTTGCAAAAGTCATACGTGTGTCTTTCCCCACTACTTGGAGAATGTTTTTCAGGGGGAAAAAGTTTGAAATGTAGTATCAGTCTCTCTTTCTATTGTATCTTGAATAAGATTCTTGCTATGTTATTCGAAATAGGTATCATGGAGAGAATTATGTAATTAGATTTCACTTACAAATCAAGTTTTGTGTGTTCAGCCAGGCAGATTCTGGAGAAATTGTCGTTATCTTTGCATTTTCCATGTATATTTCTAATTTTACATTTCTTGTCTAGTTTCCTCATAAATTACTTACTACTTTCTAGGATATATTATACTGTATAATTAGGTGAACTAAAGTGTTTTTAAAAGTTTCCTAACTCATATAGATATCTGTTCATAAGCCAGAGTCTGTTTGACAAGAACTGACCAGCTGATACTGAAAAGATTCATGTCATTCTTTCAAAACCATCCTCCCTCCAGTTGAGGGGAGTATGTTGTTTGTAGTGTTACTTCTTTACTTAGGAAATTTTTATGACTAGGAAATGTAGTTTTCATAAACATTCTATATCTAGTTCATCCTACATCTTTTATTAGATAGTAGCAAACTTTTTCTAGTGTTTCTTTTAGTGTCTCCATCCCACTTCTTCCATTTCTCTTGTTCCATGTAGCTTAGTATATTTTGCCTTTTTCCTTTCCTACGTTATCTACTTGTATTCCTTATTCTTTGTTTTTCCTTTTTCATCTCTCCATTCCTGAAGGAAATATCTTTTCTAGCATTATTACATGCAAATGCATGATTTAGTTTTCATACAATTTAAAATAGTTTTAGTTCTTCATCTAGTTCAAAACACCATTTAGACAGTCATTCGATCGGGAGGGACTTAGGATATTCTATATGCACTTTTTAAAAAGATAAAATAAATGCTTTGTATAATGAAAGTCTATACTACTTTTAATAACATTTTTGAAAATCATACTTTACTGGGCACGTGGATAAGCCTTGCATGGTAGTATAACAAGACAAAACAACATTTTAATAAAATTTTATGCTCAAGTTGAAAATTTGTTAAGATATTGGCTAGGAAGATAACCACTGACTGTAGTGTTATAGAGACTGACGGAAGGAAGACATAACTAAAGTAAACCTTCATTTATAAAATCTACAGCCTAGATTTCAGAAAGATTTTGCTTTTGTACAAATTTTTAGCTAGCATGTGACTGCTAAGATTGAGTCACCTCACAGTCCCTTTGATGTTTACAGGGAAGAAGCAATGCTTTTTTCTTTCCTTGGGTCCTTCAGCATTTCTCTGAAAGATGCCCTGTAGCTCAGAGGAAAGTTGCAGCAATTCTTTTTATGACATTTTAATTGAGTGGACGGGTGAAATCTTGTGGCCTGTTTTCCCAGGTTGGAATGAATTGTAACGCACTTTTATTCCTTTTTTTTTTTTTTTTTTACATCTATAAATGCATTATTGTGCTTTTATTGGAAATTTGTGTTGTGGAAACCTCCCTGGAACTTTTCCATTCTTTATGTTTCTGCCTGCAGTGGTGAGATCGTTTATTTGCTATACTTTGCAGAACTTCAATGAATACTTCCAGGCTGCTGCTTATAGCTGTACTGCTCAGCTACTTTGAATGAAAACTGCCCTCTGGTCTCAGTAACTTGTCTTGACCATGACAGGAACTGTAATTGTCTGCCTGTGTAAGGACTTGTCAGCATTGGTTTTGTATGTGTTTGCAAGACTGGTTTTTCAAAGCAAGCTCCCTATATGTAATGCAAGTTTTATTTCTAGGATAACTGTTTTTTGTTTTTGTTTTGTTAAGACTTGTATAGAAATACCTTTTGAGTCTTTAAATGCCACCTAAAAAGACTTTGTGTTGTTTAAAAAAATAATGGTAAATTGAAGAATCTAATGCCCAGTGCTTCTCCTTCATAGCGTAGGTTGTTATTACAGGATTAAATTATCTGTACATTACAGAACTTAAAGCAGAGGTTTCCATAGCTCCCTACAAGTCTTCCTAAAAGCACTCTCCTGCCACATTCTGAAATTTGAATAGTGATACTCTGTTTTCTTAAAGCTGCTCTTTTTTTCTTATAGGAGCAGCTAAAGATTTTGCTGTAACTTACTAGCCTTTAATATCATAGTGTTAATACAGTGCTTCTACATTTGCTGTTCTGTGCTTGTGTGTTTCTTTTTAAATTCCAGTTTAATTTTTTGGAACATATAACGCACCAGGTTGCTCCACACTTCTAGCACTACTGGAAGCAGTCTCCCCTGTGAAGCAGAGTAATCGGTGAGGTGCTCAGCTTCCAAGGATGGCAAGAAAGGGAATTTTCCAGGACACACAAAGCTGTATCCTGGTCCTGGTGGCTCGGCAAGACCGCTGGTGCCTCGCTTGTGCCTCTTTCCACTGTCTATGTGCAGAGCAGTAAAGCTACTCCTGCAGCTGCTTTCTTCCTGTTACTTCTTTTTCTGTGATATTATTGACTACCTCTGTGGAACTTAACTAGAGTAGAACAGGAGCAGTCTATCCCTGGTGGCATTAGGAGTATCTAAAGATATTTTGGGTTTACATCCAACATATCTGTTGGATATTTTAATATATACTTTGTCCACTTATTCCTATTTGCTTCTTTTTTCCCTCTTCTTTTGGTATTGTGTTGAACAGGATCATTTCAAAAATATTCCAGACATTATTTAATCAAGAGCTGAAAAGAAATTCTTGATAATTTGTTAAACCCAATAGTCAAGAAAGACCTTAGTTCTTAAGCATGCTTTGCACCAGAATAAATCATTTCTGCTTACAGGGATGGTGTGTCCAATGTCCAGGAGTTTGTTTGGATGCATGTTGGCTTTGTACTGCCTGGGAGCTTTTGGTGTTGATTTTTCAGAAGTAGATGGTGGTTAAACATCTTATGTTAATATCTGCTAGGCATTCAGCAGTTGCCTACTGGATTCCTCTCTTGTTGTGGTCTGTTACCTTAACGAGAGAAATTTTTACGTGTCTGGAGGCTGCCTCAGTTCTCTCTTACTCTGGGCTTTGCCCCTGTGGTGAATGTTCTGGTGCTTGTTCTCACAATTGTTCTTTTCTTGCTATGTCTGCTCTGGATAGGAAGAGTGATACTCACATATTGCACATCTGGTTCTTAACAGTGACATGAACTGGCCTGAACTTAGTTATATTATGCTTTGGTTCATCTGAAAGATGATGCTATTTCTGTTTGGAGATTTAGGACTGCTTTCTTAATTAGTTTACTCTTGAAAAATGGCTTTAGCAACTGTAAGTGATAGAATTTAATAATCTAATTTTTCTAATTTTTCAGAGCAATCAGGCCTTTTGTTGAAGTCTGAAACTGTTTGGTTCTTGGGCTTTGATGCTCAGTTAACTTCCTCTTAGTTTCTGGGAAAAGCTTCATCAAAATTATGTTGCATAAATAATCTATGCATAATGCATTGCAACATACACAAATGTGGGCCAGTAATTTATGTGACATTACAATATGCAATGCAAACTTTGTCAAGTGTCTAAGCATCTAAATACAGATGTGATTTCTTACGTACAAGAATATATCAACAAAAGCATTGGTTTGAATTTTCTTTTAAATGGTAAATTTGATAAAATTCAGATATTTACTGCAGGTAGGTTAACTTTTCTATCGCTTGAAGTTTTCACTGCTTCTAGGTGGCTGTTTTCATCTAAGAAAATTCGAACGATGGGCTTGAAACTTTGAACTTAATTCCTGTTCATTGATACCAATGAACATAATAGAAGGGGCAGAGAACTATTTGTTCTTCAAGGAGCTGAATTGTTTCATCAGATAAAGGTTCCTTAAGGATTTCACTGATAAGTATCTTAGAAGAAGCAAACAGTGGAGTAGCTTCCTGTAATGATATTTTGAATGCTAAAGGCCAAGAATTTTTCCATGACAGCATAAGGTAAAAGCAGAACTTTCTGATGACCTGAAAGTCAGAAATCACGTTTAAATCACTGTGTGTGTTTGGCTTTTTATCTGCAAACATCTTGCTTGTATTATATTGTCTATATAGGAGTTTTTCTAGTATGGGCTGAGTAAAGATGAAATGACTTAGTTGAGGCGTGATTTGATTTTATTTAGTGAAAGTCTTTCTTCTTAGATGAGGCTTCTTGACTGAATTTTGAATTTTTTAAATAGTCTATCTTTAAATTATCTTTCGAAACTAGCCTGCTCCAGGATCCTTTTAAAGATTCATTAAGATGAAAGTCAGAGAAGGAGTATAAGAACTTGTGGATATGGCTGCCGCAGCAGTTGGATAGTGAGCTAATGATGGATGTCCACACGTTGCAAGCTCTGATGCTCTGTGGCAGCCCTCGCAGGGTGTGCACTGAGTACCTTCCCTGCTCCCTGCCTGAATTCTTCAAGGTGCTCTGTGAAAACCTTTTCCCTCAGTCCAATTATGATCTCAATTTGTAAGAATATTTTGAAGTACTTCTGAATCTGTGCTGCGTCGTCATGGGCAATGATGACCTCTACTATGGCATGCAGTTATTTGTTCAGTGTCCATATTCTTTCTTCCTTGACCTGCCATCCTGGCTGGGTCCCATTCACAAGGCCAGAGCCAGGGTCTAGAATATAAATAAGGAATCTGAACCTCTCCTTCTTTGAACCAAAATCTGGGAACCTTCTTCCTTTGATTCTTTTTCCAAGATGTCTTCAAGACCTTCTGTTTGCCCATTTCTGAGCAGGATCTGTGGAATCTTAGAGGACATGCTTCATTCTAACACTACTTTTTCCCCTCTTTCCAAACGCCTTGCCATGCAGAATCCTGTGTGCCCAGTTACTGGGGTGGTGCTTTCTAAAGGGGTCTGAGCCGCCCACTCTTTTTGGTGTGTGTACATGTATGTGAGTTTGTATTATGTGAGCTGAGGTGTTACCTCTGCTTGTACATGGTGAGGATAAGGAGCTGGAGAAAGGGCTTTCAGCCTGGTTGTAGGATATGTCTGTCTACCCTTCCACAAACTTTTAAGGCAGAGAATGAGGGAGGAAAGAGGAAAGCCACCGATACAGATGTACAACTTGTCAGATTTGGTTTTGGTCTATATTAACTCTGAATGGATGTTCCTCGGTTGATGACATGGCATTGAGATCAAAGTGGGCCTTCTGTGTTATGAGCATACAGACCTTCGCTGTGCTTTGAATTTCTCTGGGTAAAATTATTCCTTTTTCTGGCATTTCCCCCATCCATTCTTGAAACTGCCCAGGGCATAGAATTTCTTGGAGGAGTGTGAAGCTGGCAGGCAAGGGACTCCGCTCCCCCAGGCAAGGGTGAACTCAGTGTGTCGTACAAAGGAAACACCACGGCTGAGGGTACTGAATCTGTGGGTGCGAGATAGGGACACAGTGAAGGCCCTGACTATAAAATACCAGAACATTCTAAGGATAGGATATCCTAGACATCCAATATAAGATATATATTGGAAAGAATAGATTTGCACAGTGAGGGGCATTTGAAAATCCAGCTTTCCTAAGCAAGCTGATCATCACCCACAGGTAGTCATGTGGCCCTCCTTCATACATGCCTGAGGACTATACTGTAATAGTGCTTAATGACTTTGAAAGGATGTTTGTTTTCCAAACATTTTTGTAAAGTGGAGAAGTACTTTCATCCTCTCTTTTGACTTTCAGCTCTCCATCTAAAAGAGAAATTTATTTGCCTGAGTAATTTTAGTAGACTTAAGCTGTGGCTCTGTCGTGTTGCAGTTGCAGCACAGCTATCCAACAAGAAAGGAGGCACTTTTATTGTAGAATAAGAAAGTATTTCATTTGATTTAGTACTGAGAGTTTGAAGGTTGGTTGAGATAAGCTAGGGAAAAAAAATAAAATGTTTTCATTCCTGCATGTATGTTACCTGCATGTATTTTACCATTCCATGCATAGATGTTACCAGTGTAATTGTAATGATAACCCAAAGTGACTTGAGAAAGTTAGACAGTAAGTTGGTGATAGATAAGAGTGCTAAACAGAAAGCAGCTTCAAATCTTCCTATAACCACTGACACATCCTCACTGTTAATGTTCAGAGAGGACATCTAAGGAGGATGAGCTTGACCTCTGTGGAGTGACAGGTCATACAGGTAATGGCTTCTGTGGATAAAAAGCTTAATTTTGCCCTCCTCAAGTGAGAGGAGGGTAAAATTAAGGGTAAGTAATCTGTAAGTATTTTTTTTTTAACATCAAAATGAGGAAGTGTAGAAGTGGAGAGTGGTTAATCTTCAAATTTCTGAATATGAAAAGATGGAAAGTCAAGTTTCATGTCCCCTCCACAAAAACGAGTAGCACTGTTCCCTCTAATACGCTTGCATGCTATTTCATGTAATGTCTTGGCGTTTAGGAAGTTTTTCATTTTAAAATGAAAAATATATAGAGAGAGATTACAATTACAAAATTTCGTTAACTATATATAGTTTTCCTTATTACAAACTATTAGCACAGTATGGCAGTTAGCTTATGCAAATAGACATGAACGTGAAGCTTTCTGGTTTCAAAGTGAACTACATGGTTTTTTTGTTTGTTTTTTTTTTTCTTCAAGAGCTTGTTCAGATGCTCATTTGCCTCCACAGATTAATGTACAAACAGGTTGTTTTGTTGTCATAAGCATCTTGAAGTAACTATATATAAACAAACTGATACGTGCCTTAGTGAATGCTTCTGCTGCCGTGGCTGTCCCTTAAGCTCTGGAGGTGAGAATTCAGAGTGTAGGCTCCCAGGTATACTTGAGTCTCGATGGCTGGTTGATTTTTAGGAAATTGCACCAAAATATAAACCTTTTTTCCTACTTTGAAAAAGTAAAGACAAATCGTAGCTGACAAAAGAATAAAGTTTATTAGAGTTGGTTTTGATTTTATGGGAGGAACCAGTTCTCTGATCCTGGAAAGCTGACTTAAGTGTCAGTAAATATATCATCCCCCTTTTCATACCTACTTGTTTGAAGTTGCCACGTCAAGCCAGGTGAAAATAATCTGACCATGCTGATTGTTGTATTGAAGGAGCTGTACATACGGAATGAATAAAGGTCAATAATGATGCTACTTTTTTTTTTTTTTTTTTTTTTTTTTTTTTTTCCTGTTCAACCTATCTTGAAGGCATTCTTCTGTTGAATGCATCTTCCTGAAGCAGGGATGTTTATTTAACTTTCAAATTCAAAGCAGTGTGATTTTTGTATCCCTCTAATGATGAGGTTTTGCATAAATATTAGGTAAAGTTAAAGGCTGTTCTTCGAACTTGAAACAACATGAACAGAAAATGATTCTGAACCTTTTAAATCAGGTCCCTGCCTTGTGATTTTTTCTTAGGCCGTACATGAAAAGGGGAAAAGTTATATCCACTAGAGATTTGTAGAAGTTTTCCTACTATACAGGACAAAACATTTTGAAAAGTTTCCCAGATTGAAATAGAACGTGGGGAGAGGCTTATAGCCTAATTAATTTTTAGCTGAGGAGGTTCTTGTTTGATTTTTGTACTGTAATACATTTTGTCAAGAATTGCACGGTAAGAAAAAAGTATCTTGGCAGTCCTTGGGCATTCAGTAACAGCTTGAGCTTCTTCAGTATCTTCTCTAAGAAACCTGTTGAGCAATCATACTACAGCAACAACAACTTGTTCTTCTTCCTGCAAGCAAGAAGTATTTAAGTCATGCAATAGATCTGGACAAGCACTGAAGAAGAAATGGTTGTTCACATATGGCAGTTCTTCAAGATGTGCTGTGACTTACCCTTCGGTTTCACTAATGTGAAGTATATTGATGTTGAGATTCCTTGCAGTGAGCAAAGATTGGGTTAGGATGGTGGTTTTCTCCCTTTTTGGAGTTGAGGCGGATTTGGGATTATGTGTAAATGCTGCCTGAAGAACACTGATGTCTAGAGACTGTTTCAAGCATATTGTATATGCCCATCACACGTTGCAAAAATAGTTAATTCACTGATTAGGACAGCATTTCTGAACACTTAGTTTACTAGAAGGCATTCTTTAATGAAGTTACTTTCTCCTTTGCTATTAAATAGGCCATTTGAAGTAAGGAGAATGTAACAGCTTAAAATGAAGACAGGAAAGATGGATAAAAAGTCTTAGCAAACTTAAACAATTAGAAAAACTGAACATGGCACCATACATGCTTTTTGTAAATACTGTCAGATAGTTTTAGGTTGTATATCCTTTTAAACTTTTTTGAGAAGTGTCCCTGCAACCTGAAGGGGAATTAGCATGGGTTTTATAACCTAGTGTTTGTTGCCATGTGACCGGATTCTTATGAATAACCAGATCCTCTATAGTCTTGTTATATCCCTCTGAACAAACAAAATTTCATATTTTATAATAAATTAATTTTCTAAAAGAAAGATCTTAGTAAGATGTTACTAGAGAGGGAGGAGTGGGTCATCCTGACTCAGTATAACATAAAAAATATTAACAACATCTTGGCTGGAGTCCCAGAGTATGCAATAGGCCTGAATTTCTTTTAGAAGCATGGAGAATCCTTTCCTGTGTATGTCTGAGCTGTTGATACATGTGCTGTCATGTCTAACTCCTTTGTGTTGCATGAGTAAAACTCTTTTTAGAATTGGTTATTTGCAGTCCTCAGCAGCTAAGGAAACCATGCATGCAGCAGAGTTGCTCCAGGTAACATTGTGAATGAAACAGAAACTGCAAAGAGGGCATGGAGAGAACTTTATAATAATTCTGTTTGTTCTCTTTTCTGCTGCTACTTTATTGAATAAAAAAAGAAAAACTATACATATTCTCCCATAAAATAAAAAAAGAAAAAGATTATAGTCTGATCTTAAATATATATCTGTACAGACAGCAGTTCAAGTAACTTTTTAAATTGGATAATTTTACCAATCATTGTTTTAAAATTTGCTTTTCATAATAGAGTAAGAAAGGCTTGAGATGTGTTTACAGAAAATGTGTTGGTTTCTGTAGGTTGCCATGCATCCAGGTTTTAAACATATGTATTGAATATATGCAACTTTTATTCTTTTAGTCAGAGCTGCTTTTTGCCATATCATTATTTGACCAAATTTCCTGTAGGTTTCAAGCTCTATGAGTATTTGTTGATTTAAGTGAATTTGCTCAGGCAGCATAAAATTGCCCATGTGTGTTAGAGAAACATGGTCAGAGGCCCTTAGGCGAGTGGTCGGCACCTGTGGAAACTGTCTTAAGCACATGCATGGATGAATTTCCTTTGGGTCTGGGGTGGATGTAAGCTAACTCCTCTCCAGAAGCTGAATACTTCTAAGAGACATGGATGATTAATGCAGGGACATCACCAGTCTGCTGCGGTGAGACAGCTTCCAGATTATTACGCATGTTTGCGTTCAGCTCCTAAAAGGAAATAAGTGTGACCGCAGGTTGGGGGTGAAGCACAGAGACAGGATGTCTTGGGAGATAAGATTTTTTTTTCTTTTTTTTTTTTTGTTAGGAACAGGTATAGTGAATGCAGTTAAACAGTAAATGCAATTAAAAATAATTTAGAAGATGATATTTTTGCAGGGTGTTTTATATATATATATATATATATATATATATATACAGTAATCTGCAGGTGATTTCTTCTCTGTCTATAAATGATACATTTTACCTTGGGGAAGGAGAGAGAGGCACTTATGACAAAAATGTCTGTTCTTTTTTGAAAAAGATTAACAATTCGGTCAGATAGTCTTCAGATCTGTTTCACAAGCTGTCTGGTAAATAAAGATAAAACTTCAAAACAAACCCCAAAGAAACACTGAACCAATTTGCTGTCTTTATGTCACTAGCAAAAGACTTCACGGTAAATTTTGGAGATCATTAGGAAGACTGACTTTCTACAGCCCTAGTCTTAATTTCAAAATGTCATGAGAATGGTGAGATGTTGTCTAACTGTATGCTTCTTGGGAAAAAGTGATGTTTTACAGCTTGTTGTTTTTCCTCTATTAAACAAAAAACCTTCAACTTCGCTGTGTAACAAAATTATGCAAAAGTCTGTGTTTTATTGTGGAAATATTAGTAGGAGATAAGAAACGACTGGAAGCAGAGTTGAGATGTCATCAATTTGGCTTTTATTTAAGGATACTAAGAGTACCCTCTACCTACTGGTAAAGGGTAAATTGATGTCTTGCATGCACTAGGGAATATGTTTGAGAATGAGGAGAACTAGAATGAGATAGAATGAAACCTACATTTTCAGGAAAAAAAAAAAAAAATCAGCACAACCAGAGAAGGAACCAAAATGAGATTAATTTTTTTGGAGTGGAGCAAGGAAGTATTTTTACAAAAGAAATGCACTGATTTGTATTTGTTCTATTTATATGCTTGATAAAAAAGGATTTTCATGGAAGGAGTTATATGTGCAATTCATTATGTTAATTTATAGATGCAGTGTGACCACTGTATACAACTTTAGAAGGGGCTGTCAAATACATACATGTATATTTTACCGTTGTTGTTAGTGGATGTACTGTAAGCAGTTCCTGAGAAAGGTCTGTAGTTTCAGGTCCTTGTTTTTATCTTCGAGTTCACATGTATTCTTCTTACTCTCCATTAATAGGTAGCATAGATCAGTCAGTGTTAAAGGAGTTGCCTCCCGAGCTCCTGGCAGAAATTGAATCCACCATGCCACTTTGTGAACGGGTGAAAATGAACAAGCGCAAACGTAGCACAGTTAATGAGAAACCCAAATATGCTGAGATCAGTTCTGATGAAGACAATGACAGTGAAGAAGCTTTTGAATGTAAGTAGAATATAATTCTGTTTCTACTGCTAAAGAAGCCTAATATTTTGCTCTTACCAAAAGTTTTTTTTTTTATTTTTTTTTTTTTTTTTTTTTTTTTTAAGTCTAATCTAAATCGTATAAAAACAAGATAAATTTGGTGTCCAAACAACTACTTGGCCAAGTAGCTTTCTTAAGAAAAACAAACAAACAAAAAAACACTTAATTTCACTTCACACTCAAGATAAAAAGCTGCAAGCTGTTAATTTTCTTTTCTCTTTACCTTATGGGAAGCCCCTGCCTATACCTTTCTTACTTTTTATAGTTGTGCTATGACATTTTTAACAATCAGATTAGAAGAAATGACATGTAAAGCAGCTCAGAAAATCTATATGCAAAGCTATGGAAAGAAAATGTCAATATAAAATTAAAAATCATTACTTAGTTTCATTGGTAAGAAAAGCGAATCAGCCCCTCTTGGATCTTTCTGGCATGATACTTTGAGAATATTATTGCCTAGGAGTTTCTTAAAACACTTTTTTCTTCTAGTATTTTCCTGATGTATTGCCGGACAAACTGGCAGTTACTTCTGATGGGTTCTCAGAGTAGCATTTGCTGCTGATACTGGTCTTGAACTAAATGTTTTCAAAGGAAGAGAGAAAGCTTGTATTCAGAATTTTGTGGTGTGATCAGGTAATGAACATAAGTGTTGGGGAAAAAAATAATAAATTGCCATATGCATCTAGGTTAAGAAGGGATTTCCTACATGGTATAAAGCATATGGTTAGTTTGTATCAATGGGAATTCAATTAACACTGAAAAGAATCACTGTGAGTCAGTTTACAGTGAAAACCTCCTTAACTGTGTTACTTGTGCAATACTGCAGGAGACATTGCTGCTGTTAACCTCAGAAAGCACCTCATATAGTCATTTCTTCTTTTTAGTTTAATTTTTTTTTTGCTTTTATAAACTTTATATTGAACATTTATTAAACACAAAAAGTTTTTCTACTTAGACTCCAAAAGAGATTTTGCTGTCCTGATTTTTAACATGTTTCAAGTTCTCCTTTACTTGATATGTAACATTTCTACATCCATACACACACAAAATTGTAATTAAGATACTTCTCCAATCTTTCTCAAAGAAGCAGAAAAGAATATCCCCTTTTCGTTTCCTTTTCTTTCAAAATGCTACCAAAATGATGTTGATTTGGCTGTAAGTATGAGTTTTTGAGGTAACATTCTGCTGCTCTTAATATGGCAATGCACTAACAGTCGTTTGCTTCTTTCAGGTTTGTATGTTAAAATCTCTGTTTACTTTATAACATCACCTGTTCATGATACTAATAAAGAAAAGGGAAATAAAGAAAGGGTTAAACAAAATTACTTAACTTGGTTAGGAAAGGAAAGGATTGTGAGAAATTTCAGGGGCATCTTAGTAATATAGCCATTAGTGATAGTAGTTGCTGAAATTCTTAAAAGTAGGAAATTAAGGGGAAAAAATGACAGTAATTTTATGCTTTAAGGGATTAGATTATGTCAATTTAAGAGATCCTAACATGATTCTGAACAACTTGGTGATGACATCTACTTTAAAGGGAGATTATATTATCTCTCAAAGGGTACTGCAGAACTGAACTGAAAACAAGAGACAAAGACCATGACTATTTGTGTCAAACACGCTCATAGATTTGTACTGTTTTTAAAAAAAAACATATTTCAAATTTATTTTGTATGACTGAAACTATGCCTTAGAAAAGTATATAAAAAGTGATGCTTGTAGAAGATTAATTTCTTTGACCAACACATGAAGATGGGTCAGTGCAAAAAAGCTAAATGATAGGAAATTCAAAATTAATCCATCTCTTACTATAAATGCTAGATGGGTTTTTGCATAAATGCTTGATAGCCTTCGAAAGGAAATTGGGTATTTATATTCTGGATAGTCCTTATGTATGAAATTAATAATTTTTGAAATGTTATTAAAATTGTCTTTTTAGTCAATCTTAATGACTTCAAAATAATACTTGTTAGAGCAGCAATTAGATTCTGAGTAGCTGTTTCTGCGTCCATCTTATTTACCTTGTAGAGCCAACACAGTCTGTTTAGTTATGCAGTACTGACAAGATGATCAGTTTAAGTTTCCACTGGAAAGAAATATTGGAAGTTACCTTTCTCATGAAGATGTAGCTGGGGTCAGAATTTGTCCTTCCTAGTTTGATGCTGAGGAAACCAGAGAAAACTTATATATGTTTCTAAACTGAATAAATTTGTTCTGGAAGTCATTGAGGGAAGGATTGAAGATATTTTTTCAGAATTGTTTTTGGGAACAGAAATACTCTGCAATCTAATTGCTCATTCCTTAGGCCAGTATGACCTCAGGTTCAAAACTTCTGGTTTTGAGTGGAAAAAATGATTTAGTTTGAGCCTAGACTGACTACAGTTTATATCCTAGCATGTATGATATCCTCTTTCCTATGCTTCTCGGTAAACTGGGGTTTTAGAAAGGACTATTAAAATTCTGTGTAAGTGCTTGGAGCTGGTTTGCTCTGAAACAACCCTGTATACAATCTTACCTCTCAAAACTCAAGGAGAGTGGGATACCACGCACGCACACATGCGCGCACACACACACACACACACACACACACACACACACACGCGCACACACACACACGCGCGCACACACACACACAGATGTTAGGGTTGTTATCAGCGGGTTCACAGGAGTAATAAAATCTGCTAGTCTAGAATTTAACATTTTAGAGCCATTTTCATCTTTACAGCAAATTCTGTATTATATATTTTGTTTAGCCCAGTTATCCTGTTACATTAAAGAATGAAGAATTGAATGAATTCATAGACAAACCAATATATCCTCCTCAATTTATATTAAATTTTAGCACCTGTATCTGGGAGAAGGCTGCACCTCTACCCTTCAAGGCACAAGACTGTCTTTGAACATAGCAGACTTCCTCCCCACCCCCTAGATGTCTTATTTCATTAAAGCTCTGTTTCTCTCTGTACAACATTTGTCCAGTTTTCTTCACTGTTCAGTTCTGCTAGTTTGTTTTAGTCCCAGCTGAAAAGTGGTTGTATTTACCTTCATATGCACTGGTGGTACATATGCACTGTCTGGCTCAGAAGCTGAAGTTCCTTTACACTCCCTTTACACTGAATTCTCCACAATATTTATCAAGCCAAAATTATAGGTATCTTGACAAAATAGAATATCCTTAAGCAATTAGATCATCAAGTCTCATTGGAACTTGCTGTGTTGGATGGATAAAACAATCACTGAAGTGGAACTTTGGCACCTACTGTAGCCACAGTTTAGATTAATGAAGAAATTATCTTGGTGTCTTCTCGTGAAAGGAAAGGAGGAAAATTATTTTGATCTTTTCTACTTTTCTTACCTTGTTTAAAAGGACAGATGCTCTGTATTTTTGGTATTTTGAAATGTTTGTCTTTTTTTGTCAGTTTAAAGCAGTTTTTGCAGTTTTATATTATTTAAAATGAATTGTTAGAACAATACAATTACAGGATTTTATACTATTGTTTTAATGTGTTCACTTGTTTCATAGATCATTTGTACAACAGCATTTTGCTTTGATTTGAAAATGCATTATTTTGTGCTATGAAAGTGTAAATCTTGTACCAATAATGAAAATGCCCTTCATTTCTAGCTTCTCGGAAAAGACATAAAAAGGATAGAGATGCAGCCTGGGAGTATGAAGAACATGACAGAAGAAGTTCTGGTGATCATAGGAGAAGCGGTCACTACCATGAAGGAAGGAGGACTTCTGGTAGCAGCCGTTACCGTAATCGCAGTCCTGATGACTCTGACATGGATGATTATTCTCCTCCTCCGAGCCTCAGTGAGGGTAACTCATCAGTATAAAAGCTTTCTTCACTCCGTAATACTAACGCAATATTAAATTATATGTTGATCATTTTAAAATCAACATCTTTGCACACATTATTTAGTATGAGCATAAGAAATGTAAAAAAAAAAAAAGAAAAAAAAAAGAAAAAATTCAATTTTTAAAAGTATTATTTGTTTCATTCTTTAATTAGTGGCTAGAAAAATGAAGAAAAAAGAAAAGCAAAAGAAGAGGAAAGCTTATGAACCTAAACTAACACCTGAAGGTAATCTTTTGAAGTTGTATTTTCTTTTTACAGTTTGTATTTTCTTTTTCATAGGTAATTATATAGTCTTCTTTTTTTCTTTTTCCACCAGAAATGATGGATTCTTCTACTTTCAAAAGGTTTACTGCTTCAATAGAGAATATTTTGGAAAATTTGGAAGACATGGATTTTACTGCTTTTGGTAATATGTCAGGATTTTTCAAAATGTTTACCCTATTACAGGTTGAAGAGGCAACAACAAAATCTCGGTATTTTCAGTATTACTTTTTTGGTGTGATTTAATTGTTTGTGGTACATACTAGGGTATGCAGTGTTCATACCGATTTGGCTTCCACCTTGAGTAGATTCCTTTCTGTTTTACTTGCTGCTGCAGGTAGAATATTGTTTTCCATGCATAACTCAAAAGAAACATAAGTACTAAAAGGACAAATAATCTTCTACCTGGGTGGAAAGGGTGCTTCTTTGCAATGTCGTTAGGATGTTACCTTCTCGTACTCGTAGCTTTGCAATCAACACTAACATAACGTGGTTTTCTTGTCAGTAGTATCTGTAAGACCCACAATTTTGCACGTGCTGTGGGCTTTGCTCTAACATAGCATGGTGGTTCAACTCGAGTGCCAGAGTCCTTGCGTACTCGTGGCGGAGACACTGGGTCTCGGTGCACTCCTTGTCCATTTTAACTCAACCAAAAGTCATCATCGTCAGTCTTGACTAAATGGAACTGTGAACTGATAGCTGTTTGGAAAACCTGTTCTTCAGTAGGTCTTCTTCATTTGGCTTTTTCATCTTGGCTATGAAGCACTGCTTTCTTTGATGTGTTATTAGAAAGATGGTTGTTAATTTTCTTTATCTTTTGTTTTTTTAAAGGTGATGATGATGAGATTCCACAGGAGTTGCTACTGGGAAAACATCAGCTTAGTGAGCTGGGTAGTGAATCTGCAAAAATTAAGGCAATGGGCATTATGGACAAGGTACATCTCTATAGCCTCTTACTCTTTTTGAATATTTAATTTTGTTTGTTTAACACATGGAAAGCATTTGTCCCCTGTTGTAACGTTCTACCCTCTTCAGGTGCGTGTGATTGATACCATAAATAACGTTCCACCTTCTTCAGGTGTGAATGTGACTGATACTATAAGCAGTCATCCTTCTGCTAACTTGATGGAAATTACTGCACTTTTTTACTTCTACTGAATGTTTTTCTTCTTGATACTTTTACTGGAGCTGAGACATTGTTTTGAATGCATCGATGCAATGTCAGAGCACCATGTGTCATGGTATGAGATACCTGGCTTTGCAATGAAATAGGTATTAAGATAAATTGCATGATCTATTAAAGCCCCTGAGTTCTCAGCGGTATCACGCATGCCTGAGCTGTAAATCTTAAAAGAGTTTTCCCCAAAGCACAACAACCTGTAATGCTTCCGGTGTGGAGGAAAATGGAGCCTGCTGACAAAGTCAATCCTTTCCTACACCCCACCCAACCCCACACCACTCCTTCCAATAAAGGTCATTGGTATGAAGGTTTATAGCTCCAAGTGAGTGTAAGAAGAATTTCCTATAGGATGCATATTTCTTTGTCGTACTCCTACTCTTACGGACTTCACTTCGAAGGATTATTTTCTGTCGTTGCAAACTGTTGCCTTCTTTTATCTTTCTTGAACTCTTTGGCCAGTTTTACATTAAACTCTGATTATGACTGGCCATGCCCACTTACTATTTCTGTGAATTGTCCCTGAAGGCACTGAATGACTCTGACTTTTTTTAATCCAAGATTAAGATAATCTTCAACCTCCCAACCTCCTTGTAGCATGTTTTCAATCTGAGTGTTTCTACTTCCTCATAGTTCTAGGCCTTTGCTTTTGTTTCCTGCTTTTTAATCCATCCATCCACCCATCCATCCATCCGTTGTGTATGTGGGTGTATATGTATGTTGCTCCAAGAGGTGAGCACCGTTAGTATCTAGATGAGTGAAGCTGGTCCTTTCCAGATTTAGTGTAGTCTCACAATTGTTTAATGTTGAATCTGTAGGCGAACATGAACTACTTTTATCAACATGCAATGTTTTCAAAGTTGAAGCTATTTATTAAGAATAAATTTCCTGTATGTTGATACTGAAGTGTTACAGATAACCAGTTCTGTTTCTCCATAAGCCTGTAGAACCATCTAGAATTTGTGTTTGATACTTGACTTTGATAAATTCCAGTTTTTAGGATCAATAGCATAAAAAATATATGCTATTGACAGGTGGTTTTAGATAAATTTTTATGGATTTGCTCTTTGGAATTTTATTGCTGAATGTGTTTCACTAGTTTATTTTATCAGCATTTTCAGTCATTGCTGTGTTATAAACTGGGCAAGCCAAGATCCAATCCTTGTTTCAAAGTGTGCACAATGTGTAATGCCAGACTTATGTACCATATTCTATTTTTCATTTATGAAAATGTTTTAAAATAGTTTGCAAGCCTTTATGTTCCTGCTGCTGTTTAATGGCTTTGTTTCCTCCTTTTAGCTCTCAACAGATAAAACAGTAAAGGTCCTGAATATTTTGGAGAAGAATATTCAAGATGGATCAAAGCTTTCGACATTACTTAACCATGTGAGTTTCTTAACCATTACTTAACCATGTGTTCTTAAAACTGTATTTGGGTTTGAAGTTTCTGTGAAGATGAAATATGATATTTATTTTTATACATTCTAGTCAATACAATGTTCTATCCAGAGTTTTAGCCAAAAAATTTACTGGTATGCAGAAGCAGAGAATAGTTATGAATATTGGGAAAGAAGCATTTGAACTTGAAAATGAGAACAATTGATACATTTTGTACTTCAGTGTTTTCATATAGATATTTTGTTCTCTTTGAAGTTTGAGAATATAGTTTTGAACATCTTCAGTAATATAAAAAAAAAAGTGGGGAAAAAAAATGCTTGTTTTCCTATTCTACTTCAGTATAATTGAAACTTCATGCAGATGCTTTTTAAACATTTTCTTCCTTTTAACTTTCTGTAGTAAGGCCTGAAAGTTAATGAAATAGTCTTGACTGCAGCTCGGAGACAAAACCTCAAGTAACGAGTGAGCAATAATTAGCCAAATAAATAAAGATTGGTAAAGTCTCTGGTTATGTTTTTTTACCAGGGGTATTTAAAGTGCAGTGAATACGTCCTGCCTTCATGTCAGGGTATTCAAAGGCAGAATGGCTTGCGGGATCATTTATTCCTAATATTAATGAGCAAAAAAGTAGTAAAGATTTAAAACCACTTTTTTTAAGTCCCTTTCAGGATTATATACGGATAAATGGTTTAAAGTTTTCTCCACTACAAAGTGGAGAAAATCCTATTCTCACCCGTTTTGTAGAACTGTAGCAATCTCTTTGTGTAGGAGTTCCCTCTTGTGGCAAAAAGGACATCCTCCTGATGAGGAGAAAGTAGAAATCTTTCTTCACAGTGCTCACTCACGATGTTCAGAAAACTTGTTAGTGTTTTACTGGAAGAATACAGTAAAATATTGAAGACTTGTATTTTAGAGAGGACATTCCAGAAACATTTCGCTAAGTTAATTAATAGAACAAACTGCTTTTTGATCATAAATGCAATAAAATATCCCATATATGCTTGTACGTATGTGTACTGAAAAGCATTATTGTTATATATTAATTACTTGGCAGAAAGATAAAAAACAGGCTTTTTACTCACACTATCTTATTTTTCTTGCCTGTTACAGAACAATGACACTGAAGATGAAGAGAGGTTATGGCGAGATCTTATTATGGAGAGAGTGACAAAATCCGCGGATGCTTGTCTTACGGCTATCAATATTATGACCTCACCAAATATGCCCAAAGCTGTATATATAGAGGACGTAATAGAGAGAGTTATTCAGTACACAAAATTTCATTTGCAGAACACTCTCTATCCTCAGTATGACCCTGTGTATAGAGTGGATCCTCATGGAGGTTAGTATGTTAGGAGATTTAAAAAAAATGGGGCACATCATCCTGTACTCATACAAGTGATATGACTTTCCTAAATACTGTGAGGTTTTTGTCTATAAATCTTATATTGACAGTTCTTTCCCATAACGTCCAGCACCTTGAATCAATCCTTTACATGTTTTTTGAAGGGTGATAGAAAATGTAGAGTAAAATAGCAATGAATGGAATGTTTTCTCTGAATAATTTGTACAAAGGTTGTGATTTACTGCAAGAACAGCAGTAATAATCATACATTTATCTGTGTATACATTTTAGAGATGTGAATGAGTTTGTAGTCAGAATTGTCATGTACATAGTGATTTACTTCAGTGAAAACTATCTGGCCTTGAGCCATTGTTTTGGGGGATTTTGGTCCTGTTTTAATAAGACCTTTTTGTTCTGATGTAACCTTCAGATGTGGGTTCCTAAATCTTGGATCCAGAATTTAGAAAACCATTATGAAAAATGAATCTGTCAAATGAAATTGTTGTTTTCCAGTTGGTGCTACTAGATAATTCTTTTTTTTCTGTAAACTGTATTTATAAAATTGTAGTCCTGGAGTTTGCTGGGGAACTTCTTTGATAAAGTGATCACCTTTCTAATTAAAACATTAAAAAATAATAATGAAAATATACTTTTTTTTCTAGGTGGTGTTTTAAGTTCAAAAGCAAAGCGTGCCAAGTGTTCCACCCACAAGCAAAGGGTTATAGTGATGTTGTATAATAAAGTTTGTGACATTGTCAGCAGTTTGTCAGAGTTGCTAGAGATACAGCTTCTTACTGATACAACTATTCTTCAGGTAAATTTTAACAGTGTTTGTTTTTTCCCCACAGAGGGACTTTAAAGTGTGGTTGCATCAGTGGCACGTGAACTTAGAACAGACTTTTTCAGTGATTCACATCAGACTGGTTTATGTTGTGGACTACATTATCCCAAGGAGAAAAGCATTTAATGTTCAAATCTGGCTTTGTTGTACACTTGGAAGTTTAACATGGCTGTATTCAGATATGCTTTAATAACTTTATTTGCAAATAATTGGAAGTAACACATATTGTGGGAGGGCATATACCTTATCTGGTAAACATATAGCTGTACATATGGTTTTGTTCAACTGCATAGATATCAATTTGTTAGACCATGCACCTAGCCCGATTTATTTCTGTTGATAGGTATCATCCATGGGAATAACACCATTCTTTGTAGAAAACGTCAGTGAACTACAGTTATGTGCCATCAAATTAGTAACTGCAGTAAGTATTTTTTGAGATTTCATGTTCCTATATTTCATGCTCCTGTACTTCTGAGAGTGTTCGGGACATTTACATACACTGTATTTTTGCTGGTTTGCTAGGAACAGTGTTCCTGCAAATGTACCTGAGATGCTCCGATTTGCAGAGCACTTTATAGTAACAAATAGTATACTTAACCAAAATTAATTTAGTTGTATATGTGGTTTAAAATGTAAGCAAAATCTCCATACTCTCATCTGTCCTTTCTCGTCTTGAAATATCCTAACAATATGGTTTTCTTTATTTCCTTTACCATTATTTAAATGTCACTGACGTTTTAAAGAATATACAGCATTTTAGATAGAAATTGGGTCAATTGACGATTTTAAAAAATCAGTATTTGAAAAACAATTTTCATGTTTTTTTTTTTCTCAAGATGTGCTTTCTGTGAAAAGCAAAGCAATGCATTGAAAATGGGATTTGTAATATTAAATGCCATTTTAAGTGCATGTTAACATATATAATTTTTGATAATAAACTCAACAATAATGTTCTGTTGTATTTAACATTAAATAATTATCAATCTTGTGACTGTTAAATAGGTGTTCTCCAGGTATGAAAAACACAGACAGTTAATACTGGAAGAAATTTTCACTTCCCTGGCGAGACTACCAACTAGCAAGAGGAGTTTGAGAAACTTCAGGTAATTATTAACATAGATTGCTAATTTGGTAGCATTTACAGTTTTGTACAGACAGGAATTTAGGCTTCAGTATTAATTTCTTATAAGATTTGCAACTTCACAGCAATTTTTTAGCAGCTTCTGTTTCAAAACTCGCACAATGGGAACACAGCTGTCTGATAAATGCATTTCAATTTGTACTGTAATAAGTCCTTTTTCTTACTTATGCTTAGTTACAAAAAAAAACAAAACAAAACAAAAAAAAAACGGTGAAATACATGTTACTGTTACTACTTTTCTCACTAAGCTTGTAAATGGGTGTAATGCTAGTGTGTGTTCAGAGTTTCTTTTTTTGGAAAAGTCTTTGATCAAATGGAGATAAATCAGTTCTTCATTGCTAAATCCTTATATGAAAATTCTCCCAAATGTTTCCGAGGACAGTCTTGGAGCACTCTTGTCAGGGAATCAAGCCAGTGCTCCTTTGGCTTAGTTTTACTGAGAAACTATTCAATTTGCTTAGTTAAACATTTAAAAGCATTTGTTATTGCTGCAGTTGATTTGGTTCACTGCTTGCATACATCTTTCCCCGGGAGCCAGAAACACTGTCAGTGCAGAAATTTGTCCCATCCACTATGGATGAACAGGAAGTATCCAGAAGAAAAAAGCACTGAGACACTGAGCAGAGTTCAGCTGCCCTGAACTGTGTGAATGCTTCTGCTTGGGATTTGCTGTTGTTTTGGCTGCAGACATCAGAGACACCTACCTAGGAAGGTGGTAGCCACAGGAGCAGAGCTGCTGGGCTCGCTCCTTGAGACAAAATTCTAGTGTTTATCCGTAGAATCCTAGGTCTCTTTTCTTCCCTATTTGTGGCTACCCTCATGAAGGGTATGGCTTAGACAAAATTTGATATGAAGAGATTTACTCTCCAGCAGTAGTAAAAAAAAAAAAAAAAAAAAAAAAAAAAAAAAAAAAAAAAAAAAAACCCACCTTGATAAAGCTAAAGACTTGTGGCATCTGTTTGTTGCACAGTGACTTTTTGGATAGCGCGGTGGTGGTGTCAGAGATAGTCACCCCTTCTACTGTCACCTGCCCCAGGTGCTGTCAGGATTTGAATAGCCAGATAAACACAGCTCTATCTGTCATGTAGCCTGGCTTGGAAGGGGGTAATGTAACATGCAGGTTACTCATGCTGGTCCCACTTACCTAAAGACACCCTTGCACGGTGAAGTTTATAGTCTTCTGCATATGAAATATTATCTTAGCTGTAACTTTGTAGAAGGCTGTCATAGTGACTGTTTTCTCTGGCTGAAATGCCTTCACATTCAACATGTTAATAACTTATTACTTATGTATTAATTATGGGATCTGTTTGGTGTATTTTTTTTTCTTTTTTTTCCTGCTATGTAGAAAGCTGCTGTGGAATTATACATAGTAAGCCTGCCTGCAAGCCCCTTAGTATGTAGGTGTTTAACATATGAAATATTTCTGTAGGTTTGACTTGCTGAGTTTCACAGGGCTTCAGGTAGCCATTGGGGGCAGTTTCAGTTTATCTCTCTTGACAGCAATGCTGGTTTTGTTGGTCTGAGTCGCTCACTGCACACAGAAGCAGCAAATAACCAAATGTCTAGAACACAGATTTTTCCCTATGTTAACAATTTTAGAAAAATATTTTTTAGGACCAAAAAAAAAAAATCTTATTTTACTTTGAGTATTAATATTATCATATTCATATTAACAGATTAAACAGCAGTGACACTGATGGAGAGCCTATGTATATTCAGATGGTAACAGCGCTAGTTCTGCAGCTTATTCAATGTGTTGTGCACTTACCATCGGCAGAAAAAGATTCTAATTCAGAGGAGGAATCAAACAAAAAAGTAAGAAAGCCATGTTTAAACAGATAGGAAATTCTTCTGTGCAGGAACATCTTTGTTTTATGTCTTATGACAGTGCTGTAGTAATCAAGTGTTGTATTCAGATGTGTGTTGTAATTTTTTAATGCATGAAAAATGCTGATATGTAAATCACATTTCTCATATGTTAAAGTGTTAGACAAATGAATTTTGTTATTTTTAGGTGGATCAAGATGTGCTTATTACTAACTCATATGAAACAGCCATGAGAACAGCACAAAACTTCCTTTCTATTTTCCTTAAGAAGTAAGTATTGTTGTAATATTCTTTATTGATAAAACAAACTCAGAGGAAAGTCTGTCACAGGTTCAGACAAAACCCGTCACTTCACAATGATAAATACCCACTAATACAGATATTTGTAGCTATGCTCTTTATAGATCCCTAAGAGGGTTACTTGTCTGGACAAATTTTTATATGGAACAGAAATTCTGCAGAGTTCTTTATAGGTTAAGAATCTGCCTAACACTTTATGTGGGATCCTTTTACTGGGTGTCTTTTACTCATCTGAAGGGTGAAAGAAAAATCTGATTAAATATTTAAGAGATGAAATGTACTACTATACTAGTCATCAGAATGACTAAGAAAGAAAAAGCCTAAAATACTTCTCATTTATATGAAGCTGGGTTTATTAATAGGTCAACAGAAAAAAAAGTCTTTTTATGGTATGGCTAAATAGCCTAACTAAGCATTTATACAGGAGGTTCTGTCAAGTCCCGAGACTTCTATCGAATGAATTTTGCTAAGGGAAAATGCTGTTTACTGGCACCCTTATCCTTCTGTATACCTCAGTTATCATTAAAGAAGTCAGGGTTCTCACATGCCAGAGAAACATGAGCAGGACAGTGCATGTTATCTTTTGTTTTTTACATTCTGATTTTAGCCTTTGTGGAGTGTAGGCACTGAGATGTTTTATGAAAACGAGATGAGTTGTGCCAGGCTCTAGGAGTGTAAGCACATTATTTCCTAAATGCACTTTTCCAGCTTGAGCTTTAGATTTTTAATTTAGCTTTGTCCATCCTCTTAGTGCAGAATTAAAACAATAAATAAAATCTTGGGAACAAAAGCCCACTATCTTGAATTAGCAGCATTTCCTGCAGTGCAGTTTGGAGTGTTCAATGTCCAACTTCTTCATCTTTAACTGAATGAACTGAACTGAATGAAATATTTTTTTTTCTGCAAAAATTTCAATATTTCAGAAGTTTTCTTCTTATAATTCCATAAAGCTTGTTATCTTTTAAAGCATAGGGCTTCTTTTTTTTAATATCAGAAGAAAAGCTTAACTGGCTTTTAAAAATGCTTACAAAGTTTATGTTCTTTTAAACAGGTGTGGTAGTAAACAAGGGGAAGAAGATTATAGGCCACTGTTTGAGAACTTTATTCAAGATCTTCTTTCCACAGTCAATAAACCAGAATGGCCAGCTGCAGAGTTGCTACTTAGCTTATTAGGAAGGCTATTGGTAAGAGATTTTTGTCTTTAGCTCTTATAGTAATTGATTTCTCGTTACAATGAAGGCTTATTTCAACTCCAACTCTTACAAGAATGTTTTTGATAGCTGACAAACATGCAACATCTAAGAATTTTCATATGTATATTATTGTTACATAAGACTTAGATAATACATTTTAGGTTGGAACATGGTAGGACAGATCAACACGACTTGCAAAAGAGAACTTGTTCTCATGGAAGACCGCTTTCATTCTGTGATATATCTCCTTTTCTCCACTACAAACATGCCCCAAAAGTGCATATACCTTTTTGGGGGTAAAAACAGCCTCATAGCTGTAATTATTCATGGTAAATATTTTCTCTGAACTACTCATTTAGCACAGAGCATGAGAACAGTTAAGTACATGTTTTGGTTTTCTGCTGATAAATAATACATTTGCTTAAGGAATGTGGCATTTAATAGAACGTAAACATTTTTGTTGGCGTATGTTTTTCATGCGTTCTTCTTTGGTGTTAAAATGTAACTAGCACAGTAATTTGAATAGTTTCTTGGAAAACAGATGTTTTATGGTCGTGTTCCTAGTTAATGTAGCATTCATTATGGTTGTGTGAATAATGTGGAAGACTCATTTTGCTGCTTAAGGTCTATGCTATTGTAAAGTTTATCTGCTATGTACTAGATATCCAGATCATTTTATAAAAACAGGTATTTTAAATAACTCAAAAGGGTGTATTTATAGAGAGAGATGCAACAATTGTTTAAAAAAAAAAAAAGAGCATCTCTGTGGTATAAGAGTAAGTGACAATTTTATGCAGCATGAAGTAGTAAAGCCAAACACTGTCTTATGAGAAGAATCTTAGATACATAAATATGTATATATTTTTTAAGTATTTTATTCTGCTTTCCTTAGGTTCACCAGTTCAGCAACAAATCTACAGAAATGGCATTAAGAGTTGCATCCCTTGACTATCTTGGAACTGTGGCTGCAAGGCTGAGGAAAGATGCGGTCACTAGCAAAATGGATCAAGGCTCTATAGCCAGAATTCTCAAGCAGGTGTGTGAGGGATCCTGGGCTGGTTAGTGCTTGACCAGCTAGATTGAGAAGCATACTTTTTAAAAGAAAAATGAAGTAGTGATGCAGTCTTAAAGATGTGTTTAAGAAACATGACATCTGCAGAATCTGTTTCCATTGCTGTACAAAGATACCTGGGTCAGTTTATAAATACCAGATTGGTTAGCTCATCATTGTCTGTCTTAAATCAGCCCCCTAATGATCATATCAAGTGGTTAATTAGAATGGTGAAACAAGTTTTGTTGTGGCAATAGAGAGGAAATAATTGACCAACAGTTGGAGACTGTCCTAAGAGACCTTAAAAATATCTGTATGTGTGCATGTGTTTTTGTCATTGCACAGTAGGTGGAAACATATACTTAACATAAGTGATGGTAGACAGTACTATCCATACATTATGGATGGTGATTTTTATGCAGTACTACCAATAATATGTTGTTTATAACCAATTTATAAAATAGCAGATAACTACTCAGAAATGTATACATTACTGCTGAGTTTCACTTTGTTGTTCAAAAGGCAAGAAAATAAGATCATCTCTTGGTAGACATATTCAGAGGTATTTTTCAGTGTATTTTATATGTGGGTATGCAGATTTTCAGGTTTTATTTACCACTGTGCAATACTGTATTTTATAGCTGTCTCTGCTATCCCTGACAGGTTTCAGGAGGAGATGATGAAATCCAGCAGCTGCAAAAGGCTTTGCTAGATTATCTGGATGAGAATACAGAAACTGATGCTTCATTAGTGGTAAATTTCAGATTTCTGAATTTAAATATATATGCAAATAATAAATGTAAGACAACTACTTAAGAAAATGATTTAGGGTCATGCCTGTTACTGCTTCGGTTATTTTGTTGTCCTGACATAAACTGTTGATTGTATTTTCTGTTGATTGTATATGACTGATGCGTTAAGACTAGCTTAATCTCATCATAAACCTATTAATTTCCCCCTTCTTTATCTACTTATTTTATTTTTTCCTGTGGATCCTGCTGTATTTCCTTAGTTTTCTCGGAAGTTTTACATAGCTCAGTGGTTCCGTGATACGACCATGGAGACAGAGAAAGCCATTAAGTCTCAGAAGGATGAGGACTCGTCCGAAGGAACTCACCATGCAAAAGATGTTGAGACTACAGGACAAATCATGCACAGAGCAGAAAGTCGCAAAAAATTTCTCCGCAGCATCATTAAAACTGCTCCATCCCAGTTCAGTACATTAAAGTACGTTTCAATAGTGCTGATCTCCTTATTTAGCATGAATTTGATTTTTATTTTTTTTAATTATTTTTTGATAAACCTATCCTTATTAACCCAGTGAATCTGTTGCAGGATGAATTCTGACACTGTGGACTATGAGGATGCGTGCTTGATTGTTCGCTACTTGGCCTCTATGAGGCCGTTTGCCCAGAGCTTCGATATTTATTTGACACAGGTAAACTGTGCCAGAAGTCTTAGTACAGTGAAACACAGTTGATTTCTCATTCCAAACACTTATGGGGTAGTGTGAAATATCTGTTCGTTGTTGAGCACAGGTATCTAACAGGCCATAATAACACCACATGCTTTCATATTCTGTATTGATGAGTGCTTATTTTTCGTTTCCTTGCATGCGTTTCACATGTGCCATACTATATATATATTACTTTGTTTGTGCATATGGGTATGACAAAAAACATTTTATTAGATGTAACTAGTAAAAGAATGATTTAAAAATGCTGAAATCTTTTCACGGGTTTTGTAAGATGCATGCTCATTTGGTAATATTAACTCATGAAAAGTATCTTAATGCCTCATGCATATGCTTATTTATATTCAAAATTCTGAAAATATAAACCAGTGTGGTCATATGTTTGCAGCACATGGGGCTGCCACTTTGGAAGCTGCTGTTTGATCAAAGTGCTTTCTCCTCTTTTCTGGGGAGAAGAGTATTAACACGTGGGCTCATTTGAGCTCCAGTAGTGGTTTAAGTTGCCTTCCTTGTGTTGATCTGCACAGACAGCAGTTATAGCATCCAAATCAATCTCTTCTGTTGAAGAAAACTATGCTGAAAGCCACACATGAATGTCAAAAGCTGAGTTTAAAATGAAGAGTCTTAAAGATACAGACCCCACATAGATCCTCTTTGGACTAACCTCAGAGATGTAGCAAATTGTAGCAAATATCCGTAGTTGGTTATCGGTGCCATTGAACATCACTCACATGTACCTTCTTCCTGTCTGAGAATATAGACTCAGTTTTTGATAGTCAGATTATTTTTTTATTTTAGTTTAATATTTTGCATGTTATTCCACTGCATTTTTTGCCTTTGTTAAACATTGTTTGCTGCCTTCCAAAAGCACTTGAAATGTTGTTTTTGTTCTCTTATTAGATTCTGCGTGTACTTGGTGAAAATGCAATTGCTGTTCGAACAAAAGCCATGAAGTGTTTGTCTGAGGTTGTTGCTGTAGATCCCAGTATTCTAGCCAGGGTAAAAAAAGGAACTATCCCTCACGCACATGTATTTTTCTGTAACGCCTAAAAGAATTCTTTGTTCCTTACACTGGCTTTTTTTTTTGATTCACTGTTTTTAGCTGGATATGCAGCGAGGTGTTCACGGACGGTTAATGGACAACTCCACTAGTGTACGAGAAGCAGCCGTGGAGCTGCTCGGCCGCTTTGTGCTCTGTCGTCCCCAGCTTGCTGAGCAGTATTATGACATGCTGATTGAAAGAATATTGGTACTGTGTCCTGTGTATCGGATATTACTTGTAAATTAGTACATGGCATTAGAAAAATGGTTTTCAACAGAGTTTATTTTTAATAATGCAAAATAATGTTCTGATCTTGAGAGTAAATTAGGTTTTATTGTCCTATCTGGAAGTACAATGTTCATAAGACCAATTTCATAAAATGCATTGCTGTTTCCAGTGAGGAATCAAAAGGTAAACATAGGTAGAAAGCTGTACAAAGCAACACCAGGATATTGATGATTTTATTCTTTTTGATTCCATTAGTGGACAAACTGGGTGAAATGAGGCATTTTACCATGTCTCTGAAGATACAGGTCACTGAAGGCACTTCACTAGTGTGGGCAGATCTGCAGTGCAGTAATCTGAAATTGCCATTTGCAATCCAAAAGAAAAAAGGATAAAATATTTTGTTTTTCTACTCTATGTTTGTAGAGTAGAACACAGTATTTTGTGCTTCTACTCTATGAAACTTTAAAAGGTTTCTTGTTGGAGGTTTTCTACATTTAGATGTTCAGATAACATACAATGGGAATTTAATTGTAACACTAGCCTCATCTATGTCAGGTTTTTAGTTGATCTGCTGTTTTTGTATGATAAACATCTTTATGGAGGGCTTTAAGGATAGGTAGCTTCATATGTGTAAGGGTGCATAAAAATACTCATCCTAGCATTCAGATTTAAGTGTTTTTGTACCAGATAATGTGGATTGAAGCTCCTTGTTCATCATCTTAGACTAAGTCTAGGAAAAGACTTGTGGCACATCATATCCATAAACTTTGTGCAAAGCCTTGAAGAACTATGACCCAGGCCTACAAGGGGTCTTGTGTGTTCCAGCAAAGAGGTTAAAGCATCAACCTGTCTAGCTTTGAAGCCTTGAATTAAGGAGTGGAATTAGACACTTACACCATTAGGAGCTCTTAAGGGAGAGGAGATAAATGGAGGAAATGCTAACATCGTTCATGGGACTCTGGCCAGGACCGTAGAACCCTTGCAAATAAAATGCTACCAGTTATGTGGATCTTTCATTTAAAGGCACTCTAGAATATTTAACTGTCTTTATAAAATACATTTTGCAAGTTAGACTGTGTAATCTTCAATTATTAATTCATATGATATATAAATGAATTCATGTGGCTGATTTGTTTTCAAGAGTGTAATTCTTCTCTCCTCACAGGATACTGGTATCAGTGTCAGAAAAAGAGTCATAAAGATACTTAGAGATATCTGCATTGAACAACCAACTTTTCCCAAAATTACAGAGATGTGTGTGAAAATGATTCGGAGAGTCAATGATGAAGAAGGCATTAAGGTAGAACAAAACATATCCTTCTGTTTTTTAATTATTGTTATTTCTAAATATATTTCTAAATATTCCTATTTCTGTTGTTCTACTCTTCTTGGTGGTGGCCAGTGACAGGACAAGGGGTAATGGGTGCAAGTTGAAGCACAGGAAGTTCCCCCTGCATATGCAGGAGAACTTCTTTCCTGTGAGGGTGACAGAGCCCTGGCACAGGCTGCCCAGAGAGGCTGTGCAGGCTCCTTCTCTGGAGACCTTCCCAACCCGCCTGGCTGCCGCCCTGTGCCCCGTGCTCCGGGTGTCCCTGCTGGAGCAGGGGGGTTGGACTGGATGATCTCTAGAGGTCCCTTCCAACCTCAGCCATTCTGGGATTCTGTGATTCTTATTTCCATCGTTTGACAAAAATTAATTTATGAAAGTATGTCATTGCTCCTTTGTAATATATATGATTTTCTTTTCACTTCCTACCTACATTGCTGAGGTTTGCTTTTTTTTTTTCTCTCTCTCTCTCCTGTTTTCTTTCCAGTTTTTGCTGGCAATCAAGAGAGATATTTTTTAAGTTACTTCCCAAGTTGTTGGTTTTTCCTCTTGCAGTTATTATCTCTGTTCCTTCTGTTTTTTTTGTTTGTTTGTTTGTTTGTTTGTTTTTTGTTTTTT